>CARXXK010000003.1:20877760-21477760 GCA_949089665.1 Macrosiphum euphorbiae | reverse complement strand
TGAAATAGGTCTACGAGATGACATTAGATATACAGATCTGTGTCGATAGAAACATCCAGCATAGCTATAGTAAATGTATAATATTATATGAAAAGCTTACAGATCAAGTCATAATGACAGTATAAGAAATACATCTGCTAAATGTAATTATATAAATAAAACCCTCGAGATTTGTCGAGTGAGTATATTTTTAAAGTATATATTATTATTATTATAAACTTCATTAAATAAAATATGTTTTTCATAGAAGACGTTATGCATTTATGACTTGGATACGTTTAATGTTTATGATTCCGTAAAAATTATTATAATATTAGGTTGAACCTGCAGGAATAATTCAGAGAAAAATGGTTTAAATAAATTAGGTTTTTTATAGTCTAAATACTCACAAAGAGACTCTTTACATTTTTATTTTTCAATTTAAAGTATCAAGGATTGAAATTTTATATTAAAATGCTTATTTGGTTGAACTTCAAAGACCACCATCATTTTTAGATAAATCTGGATAATTTAGATAAATATTATTTTAAGGATTAACCTATAACTGTAAATATGTAGGTAGTATGTTTGGAATATGAAATAAAAACTTTTAGTCTCTGTTGGTGAATAGAAAATAATTTATTTTTATTTGGAAGAATGAGGAAATGTGTCAAGATAATACAATGTAATTAGCAAAACATTATTAAAATAATGGTTATAATTGAAATATAAATATTTAATTATATAATAATCAAGCAATTAGTACATAAATGTACCTATCTAAGTCGTAATAAGTACTAATTAATAACTAATTGACAAAATTGATTTTCATAATATGGATTGAAAACAAACTATGTAGAAGTTTTAACTAAACGAAAGGAAAATTATGTGGTCTGAGTTAAAATCATATCAATATATTTATGTAAATTAAATACGTCGAAATTCAGATTTATCATAACTCAAGTCATAATATTTGATTTAGTTTATTTTGTTTTTGCGACATGCTAAAATTTGATCATCAAAATCAAAGACAGCACTACCTTTCCCGAGGTCCTGGACAAAATAAATTAAAATGTACGTAGGGTGTCTGAATACCTTAAATAGGTACCTACTTCCCTAATACCTACTATTATACTATTTGAGTGGGCCAACACTTAACGCTAAACAAAACACTTTCCTTTGAGATTTGTGCAATAAGCCAAAAATCTCTTGTTAACTGTTTATAGACACATATTATTTAACTTTTAGTTCCTAAAAAAAAAATAATAAGCTGGATCTATAATATTATAATAGTGCCAATTATTACCAATTTTCTGTAAATAAAATCTTAATTACAATGTATGCCTCTATATATTAATTAGTGATAATAATCTTTATTATTTACAACTAATTTTATAATGTCTTATAACTTGAAAATAGTGACAATATATAGGTTAAAAACAACATTGTTTTTTTAAATAAATGCTTATAAAAGTTATTAATAACCTGCATGTAATATTTTCATTCAACTACTAGCACATTATCGCTCATTAGTACCAATTTCGTGTTATTACCGATACAAAACTTAAAATTAAAAACATTAACTGGGTTCTTTATTTGGGTTTTCAAGCTAGTTTGGGCGAGTGTAAAAATGTAAAATATTATAGTTTAAAAATGCTTATAATTATCTTTAAAATTTAAATATTATAAAAATCAACAATATATCACATATGATGTCCTTATTACTTTTATGTTTTATAATAGGTAATAATTAGGGCTAGGAATTTTATTTAATTTATATGAAATTACAACATAGATTACGCCATTGTAGAGCGTCAAACGTAATTTAAAAATAATACTTTTTTTTTTTTTTTTTTTTTTTTTTTTTATTTATATTTATACCCTCGGCAACATGGGCCATTGGGCTTACAGAGAGGAGATTATAGATACATAAATATTATTTACTAAATCTAAATTATGCTAAATTTTGGTTTGAAGATTGGCGGCTGTGATGAATTTGATGATGTTGACTATGGATTGAGGGTGGTTGCTTAATATTTCGGAGAGTGATTCGGGCAGGTTGTGGCTGGTTCGGGTATTGTGGTATGTTTGGCATTCGGTGAGGATGTGACTGATGGTGACTTGGACACCACAGGATGGGCACATGGGTGGTTCTTCCTTGGCCATTAGGAAACTGTGAGAGATTTTCGTATGTCCAATTCTGAGTCTGGTTATTATGACTTCGAATTTTCTGTGGATTTCGATAGGAAATGTCCAATTGACGGTGTTGTGTTTTATACGATTTAATTTTGTGTAATAAGAAGTCCACCTCTGATGCCATGTTTGTTGACATTTCTTTGTTATAAGTGATCGTATGTCGCTGGAAGAGATTATTTGTGAGGACGTTGATAGTGGAGAGGAGATTGCAGATTTGGCGGCGAGATCAGCTAGTTCGTTTTCTTTTATGCTCGAATGTCCGGGGATCCAGAAGAGTTTGATTTTGAAATTATTATGGTATTGTAAAGTGTGGATTTTATTCTGAATATGTAGGCCGATGTCTGATGGGTTATATGTGTTTTTAATATTGTTGATAGCGCTGAGGGAGTCAGTGAAGATAATGGTGTCTTGTAGGTGATGATCGGTTATTATGTCGAGTGCTTTTAATATGGCGATTGACTCTGCTGTGAAAACTGAGCAAGTGCTAGGAAGTTTATACATGAGTTCCGAATTATTCCAGATTACTGCAGCGCCAACCCCGTCTTGGCTTTTGGATGCATCTGTATACATTTTTTCACTTGTGATGTTTTGAATTATGTGGAAATATTCTTTTTTGTAGATGGAAGGGGGTGTGTCGTCTTTTTTGAATATAGAAAGTTCAGTGTTGGTTTCAATGAGATTTTTCCATTGGGGGGTGAGAGAGGGAGTAATAGTGAGTATTTTGGAAGTATCAAGGTTGTTCTCCTGGAGTAATGATGGTAACATTTGAAATATTGGTTTGAAGTCAAGAGTAGGAAGGGTACTTGCTAATTTTAATTCGTGATTCAATGTAATTTTGAGTCTTCTTATGTCTAGAGGTTGTGTGCAGGCAAGATTATAGATACTAGGAATTGGACTTGAACGATAAGCGCCAATTGACATACGGAGACCTGAGTTGTGGATTGTATCTAGTTTCTTTGATATTGATTTATGTGCCGTTGTCCAAATGAAGGATCCGTAATCGAATTTAGAAAGTATAAGTGACTTGTATATTGTTAATAGAACATGAGTTTTAGAACCCCATGATGTGTGGGATAACATTTTTATAACATTGAGACGTGGAGAAATTGAGTTTTTCAAGGAGTTGATGTGGTGGGTCCAGGAACATTTTCTGTCGAATATGATGCCGAGGATTTTAATTGTATTATTATTTATTAGTTGGTATTCACCCATTTTTATGTTTATAGCGTTTTGATTGCGCCTACGTGTAAACACAGTGCATTGTGATTTTTCAGGAGAGAAAGTGAAGCCAGATGTATGGGTCCATTTAAGCAGATTGTTGATGGCTTGTTGTAGGTGGGTTTGGACGGTTGCTGAGCTCTTGCTTCGGCAGTAAATATTAAAGTCATCCGCGAAGAGTGTAGAATGGACAGGTGGAGAAATGTTCTGTGTGATATTGTTGATGGCTATGAGGAAGAGCGTAACCGAAATTGAAGATCCTTGAGGGACTCCGTTAGCCTGTGAGAAAGTCTTGGATAGAGTTTGGTTGATTCTTACTTGAAATGTTCTTGTTTTAAGAAAGTTACTAATAAAATTGAACATTTGGTTTTGGCTTAGTACTTTAGTGAGACTGTTTAAAATGTGCGGTTTCCATGTTGTATCGTAGGCTTTCATCAAATCGAGACTGATCATACCTAAGTATTGATTTTCGGAGTATGTGTTTTGTATTTCTGCGTGAATTTTGGAAAGGCAGTTATATGTACCTTTATTTTTCCGGAACCCGCATTGTTCGGGGGTGAGATAATAAGACTGTTCTAAAAACCATATTAAACGTTGGTTTACAATTTTCTCTAGGAGTTTACACAAGGTATTTAAAAGTGAAATGGGTCGGTAGCCATCAGTTGAGAATTTGTTTTTTCCTGGTTTGCTTATCGGTATGATGATACTGTTTCTCCAATTTTGTGGAAATACGTTGTTGTTCCAGATGGTATTGTATATTTTTAGGAGTATTTTAAGTGTGTCGATTGTAAAGTTTTGAATAAAGCTATAAGGGATATTGTCTGGTCCGGTACTTTTGCTGGTACATTTTTTGAGAGTTTTCAAAACTTCATTAATTGTTATAGGGCTGTTTAAGTAAGACTGATTAGTATTTTGGGGCGATATTACGGAGGGTTGAGGTGATGGTATGTTTTCGTTTTCCCTTAAGAAGTCGTGGCTGTACATTTCATTGCTGGAGTTTTTTTCGAAATATTTTCCAAGGTGGTGGGCAATTGAAGATGGATCGGTGTTTAAAGATGAGTTTGTGGAGAGATAGATATTACTGTGCTTTTTCCGTCCCTGTAATGAACGGATTTTGTTCCACATAATGTGGGGATCAACCTGGGCACCTATTTCGGAGGTGAAGTTTCGCCATGTTAGAGTTTTATTACTTTTGACCAAGAATCTTGTTTTTGCTCTGAGTTCTTTTAGTTTTATATGGTCCTCGAGTGATCTGGTTTTTATAAATGTTTTCAGTGCTTTATTTTTTTGTGATATATATTGTTTAATTTCATTGTTCCACCACGGAACCGGTGTTTTTTTGGAGGGGGGTTTCAAGTAGCCTATTGTTTGTTCTGCAGTCTCTATGATGATTTCAGTGAATTTGGATACTGTTTTTTCGATATCTATATCTTCATCCGTGAATTCTGACGCGTTGATTTTTGTTTCCAGAAGGTTTGCGAATAGAGGCCAGTCAGGGTTTTTGAGGTTCCATTTTGTTGTAGAGTAGTTTGTTTGAAGTGCATTGGAAATGAATTGTATAGAGATTGGGAGATGGTCACTATTGTATATTTCATTTAATACTTGCCAGTGTAATCTTTGTGCTATGGTAGGTGTAGAGAACGTTAAATCGATAGCTGAAAGGTTTCTGTTCGAGGGATTTATTCTAGTTTGCTCGTTGTTATTAAGTATTACGATGTTATCTTGTTCCAATAATTTTTCTATTATTTTTCCTCTTGAATCGGTTTTATATGAACCCCATGTAATACTGTGGCTGTTAAAGTCCCCGACAATAATAAAGGGACGTGGTAATTGTTTGATAATATTTTCTAAATCTATGAGTGTGAAGTTGAATTGATTTGGGATGTAGATATTACAGAGGGTGGTTTTTGTTTCGAGTGTGATTGATATTGCGACGGCTTCTATGTTTGAATGGATAGGGATTTCCTCCCAAGGAAATGAGTTATTGATGAGTATGCAGACACCACCGCTTGCCCTCAGAATAATACTTTTATATCATACGATTTATCAATATTTGATTTATAATAAAAGCCTATATTTATGAAACTAAAATTTTTCAAGACATTATCTATTGAAGTATAGTTTGATATAAGTAAGGGAAAGCCTTTGTCCCCTGTACATTTTAAATAATTTGTTTTCCCAGAAAATAGCATATTAACCTATATCAGAGTACAAAAGACTATAATAAAAGGAAAAAAAATGTTTCCAACATTTTTAATCATAACAAAACATTTAAGTTTTACGCATGTTATGGCGAAGGGTAAGTATGTAAGTACATAATAATTTACCGAGGACTCAAAACTCGAATACACTATTCACTTAAAAAGACTTGTCGGTAAAGGGACAAAAGTTGTAATATTAAAAAAAATTATAACACTTTAGAACAATCTTGGAAACTATGGAATTGATATACTCTAAAAGTCTAAACTATATTAATTTATTATAATATTTTTTAAAATTTTGTTCTTGGTGCCGTGTGAATCGTGTGATATGCCGGCTGTGACCATAGACAAAATCAAAATAAACACGTGGACAGGGTTATAGTGAGTTTTGACGTTTTGTATTATATTTGAAAGCAGTAATAAATCATTGCACTCGAAAAAATATTTAAGGATAGCTTAGTGGAAACCACACTCAATAGTCAATGATATTCAAAACTTGTCGACGATTATCAGTACTCGGTGTCTAGTGTTTGTATGCGAACACTTCCTGCAAACCGGGTCAGTAAATGGGACCTAATACGGTACTTTAGACTGGTTGGTCCTGTAAACCTCGTCAAGAAATGGATCCAGCACGGTATTATGCAGACCAGCTAGTGAACAATATATCTGGTCATGAAGAAAAGATATTAAATATTTTAATTAAGTATGATGCGATTTGAAGGCCAGTCCAAGCCTCTTGGCTCTTTTTATCATGCAACATTAACGGAATGGAAAAAAACCCATTAATATAAACTATAGATCTTCGCACCCAAGGAAAACGGATTTTATCGTCCATTAAGAGGAAATTCATGTGTTGTATATTTTGTTATTTCATATGTTTTATCGATAAAGGACGGCAGAAACAGATTCATTATTTCAGACTATTCAAAATGTAAAATTTTGTTTCTACAGTAGGTACCCTCATCGAGTAAATTAAATCAACGACACAGGAGCTGCGGTGTTTGTAAGACGTATAGGTACTGCGATTTACGTCGAGTTTGAATCGAAATGTAAGACAACAATTGTTGGCCAAAAGAACGTCTCCGCCGTACACACAAATGTGTATAATACATCGAAAACGACCAATAAATTATGGTTAAACCATAATAACCACGTCGTGTGCCAATTTATAATGTTATTATTATCTCCGGCAAAAAGCGCTCTGATCAAAATGTATACGACACCAATGAAATATTACATTATTCTTCTTTTTTTTCGAGCAAAACCGTTTTCCACTCTCCGGATTGGTATACTCGTGTTATATAATAACATTATAATATTATGTTCTCTTTCACTACCAAACGAAATAAAATTATCGGAGTTTCTTTTTCTTTTTTTCAATCACATTTACCGCCCCAAAAACCGACGGTATGCATTTCTCGCGTACGACTATAATATCGTTTATGGTTTATTCGTTCGATTGCTACGTGACACGTAACTACATATTATTATATTCGCGCTTACTCTGGGAGTGCAGAACAAAAAAAATTGTGTATTTATAACTAGTAAATATTAGGTAACCAACTTGATCGACAGCAAAAAATATATTTTAATGTTCAATCGACGAATTTTCTTTTTTGTTTTTTTATTGAAACTATTTGGTTACCACGTCCTAATTGTAAAATTATTAATATACTTATTACTTATATATTATCTCTGTTCGATACGGCACAAGTCTCATAGTAATTAAAAATATTTGTATTATTTCCAATTAACAAATTGTCAATGTCGGAATGGTAAATTTTACAGTCAATAATTTAACCGTTCGGGAATAAATTGACCGTACGAGAATAATAAACTATGCACAAATACCAATGCATATCGTTGGTAAATTGTATTGATAGAAGTATACTTAATTGTACACTTACATTTTCTAGTTTCTTAGATTCTGAGCGGTGCGATGAATGTACTAATTTTTCAATGATATGTGTTTCTTATTATGTCTGATGTGATGACCACCTTTAGGGGGATAGTAAAACTGCTTCAATTTTCTTCAACAGTATCTTGTTCGATGGAAAAGTGAATCTAGTTGGTGCATTAAGGAAGGTCAAAATTAAAAATCTAAGTAGTTTTCAAAAGCGCCGGCAAAAACAAATAATTTTACGAAAAATTAGTTTGCGACAAAATCGATTTTGGTTTTTTGTGTAACTCTAAAAAAAATACTGTTTAGATAGGTGCATAAAATTTTCAGTGAATGTCTATATTAGAATATATTAACTTGTTTTGAGCTATTAACGGCCATATTCAGTTTCCAATTTTTTTTTTTTTTTATAAATATCGATAAAATGTTTTTCATTGGGTCAAAAGCTTGAAAATTTAATACAAAGCTCCTTATATATTGTAACAATGACAGTTGAAAAATATTAAAAATACATTGTCACAATTTTTTTTTTATGAGTATTTAAAGTTCGAATTTTGACATGAAAATGTGCAAATTATTTTGAGTAAGAAATTCATAAAAAATTTATTTGTAATCTAAGATTTTAAAATTTAATACAAGAATTTATTTAGGTTTGTCTGTCATCACCTTTTAGGACAGTAAAATTGCTTGGATTTTCTTCAAAAGTATCTTTTCTGATAGAAAAGTGAATCTAGTTGGTACTTTGGGGGGTAAAAGTAAAATATTCCCAGTAATTTTCAAAAGCGACGTGAAAATCAAAAGAAAAATTGAGGAAAAACGGGAATTTTTAAGCAAAACCTGTTTTCGAGAAAATAAATTTTGGTTTTTGGCTTAACTCTGAAACAAATGACCTTAGATACATGAAATTGTTATTGACTGTTTATATATTATAAGCATTTTCTATACACCAGTAGTTTAATTTGTTGGACCAAAAAGTGTAAAAATTTAATACAAGGCTCCTGATACATTGTTACAATATCATTTGAAAATATTAAAAAAACATAGAAACAATTTTAATTTATAAGCATTTGAAGATCGAATTTTGACAACATTTATTAAATTTAAAATTGAATAATTATTTTGTAGTTAAAAATTTATATAATGTTCAACTTTTATATCTAAGGATTGACAATTTAAAACAAGATTCCACGTAAGTATTTAATTGTGTTAACAAAAAATTTAAAAAATACAGAAGCATAGTTTATTTTTATAGTAATTTTAAGTTCAAATTTGGACGAATTATAAAATTATAAAAAACCTAGAATACTGAATAACTATTTTAGTTATTTTGTTGTGATTGTATAATATTATTCATGGTACTTGAAACTTCTAAATTACACTATTATATATCTATGATAGTATCAGGGTTTTTGTTGATGTATAACGTGTTATAAGTACCTAATGGATATTGTGATATGATTAATTTGGAATTTATTTTAATACCATGGATAAGTATATAATATGTCTTATACCTAGACTGACATACCGTGTCCGCTCAGAACCGGTTTTCTTATACAATGATATTATATCATTGAATTCAAATTTAATACCATCCATTATACAGTGACCCACTTATAACCTACTGTACAGCAGAGCAACATCCACTTTTCCACCTTTTTTATCGTTTGACAATAATATCAATTTTAATTTTTGTCTCAAATAGAACAATGTGTAGCATAATATAGTTCCAAGTTATGTACACTGTGCACGTGCAGTATTATATGCTATGAGTCTATGACATCATTGTCATATTTTGGTATGCGTTTCATATAATTAAACAAATGTATTATTTTAATCCATTTCATTTCAAAAAACTGAAGTTTTTCATATTTTTATTTTCATTTGCTATGGGGTTTATTATTTATTTCATGATAACTCAATTTATTTTCTCATAATATATACTTCTGGAATGAAGTGAGTCGAATGACTTTATTCCCGTGGAAGGTTAATATCACAATATCTATGTTATTTCCTAAACTATCGATGATGTATAAATGTATTATTTCCTTACGTTTTTCAAATACATCTAAGATGCATAATTATTGTTTTTACATTTATTTTTTTTATTTACATTTATGGTGAATTCCAACACAAAGAACAAACAAAAGCCAAAAGAAACACAAAAAATTGTATAAAAATATTTAATGTCAGAAAAAAAAATCTATTTAATAATCCAAAATGTAACAATATACGAAACAATTATAAAATGAATAGCTAATTAAACTAATATACCTAGTAGTTAATCAGGACAATTAGGATTCAGGGGTTATAAATATATATTATAAAAATAAAACTATACACATAGAAAGTATGCCAATAACACAATTAGATTGATTTTATATAATGGTCCCAAAATATACATGTAAATGTAAGAAATATATTTTTGTTTTTAAAAACACATTATATACATATTATGTATTAAAATAATGTCAACTTGTATATTTATAAGTAATATTATTATAAATATTTGTTTCTTGTATACCTATACAATTGTATACATACTGAGCCATTTTATCGATAATACATTTATAAAATATCTTGAAGTATAAATGTGATTTTATTGATCTTCTGTTTTAAATATTCAAGTATAATACAATATTGTGGTTTACGATAATATTCTAAACACGTGTGGTCATATAATTCGATTCCACAAAACGACACTGATTCACTATAGGTATTTAATTCCTCTTGAGTTAACTGACATTTAAATAGGTATTTCAGCATAATGGATGTTTTATTAATTCAAAAATAACATGTTGGACATCCAGAAACGAACTTTCAACTATTTTGAGTTAATTTAAAATAAACTTTCTAAAAAAGTTGGGCAACAAGTTTATAAAGTTTTTACAGAAACTATAATTCAAAAACATAATGTAACGTGTCATTCATGACCAAAAGTAAAGTAAAAAAATTACCCATCACATGAGACGTCTCTTAGCTTAACTTTTAAAATGATTGTATTCATTAAACATGACAGCATTCTAAAATTAACTATATATTTCCGGGATAATTAAAATGGACAAACTTTTAAAGCAAAGTGATAAACAAGTGAATGGAGCTCATTTTTAAAAGTATTTTTAGTTAAACATTATTTTGAAAATGAATAAGTGATGTCAAGCAAATTGACTCCTAGTAATAAATTTAATTAAACAAAATTTTTAAAATTAATGATCACGCATCAGTAATTTATTTAAAAAGTTTCAAAATCATTTTCATTTATGATTTTAAACGTTATGATACAAATCTTAAAATTATTAATAAACTAAAAATAATTAATCGTAGAAGCATTTTATTATTATGTGCAAATGGTTAAACAGAAAACTAAAGAGATAACCTAAAATTCAACGTTTTATGTATACACTAAAAATCTCAATTTAAAGAAAACGTGTAGGTAGGTACCCTATTTTACTTTAACTCAATTTTTATATTATTTTTTGCTATGTAGTATTTTATTAATGGAAATGTTAGGAAGATTTATTTTCAAGATATTATTTTGAACCCAATCCCGAGTAAGGCTTTTACACCTAGCTGTTGGAATTTTAAAGCCGGCCTTCCAATAGGACTTTACGCGTTGTATCAAGCCAATCCGTCTAGTGTGGTTTACCAGGAGCACAAATATATTATATACAAGATATAAGTGAAGTCTGGAAAAACATATAAAAAATGAAGAAAATAATTCATTTTTTTTATTGTAAAATAAAAATGAACTTTTTATAAACATCAGTAAAAAAGTGTTATTCACCCCATGGTCGAAAAATGTAGTGTTTCTCCTATATGTATAAGTTGGGCTTATACCTTAAACTGTAAATTATCGATAATTTAATTAATTAATTTTGCCAAAACCACTATCATAATATTGAACATTTCATTTTTTAAATATTATATAATGTGATTTGTTATGTAGAACTAAAGTACAGAATATGAAATTTATCGGCAATTAATATATACATATATATATATATATATATGTATATTGTATATTAATCATTTCATGACGACTGTTTAAAAAAACAAAAAACTTAGGTAATATCGATTTATTTTTACGGTATAAATGAGATAATAATTAATAGACTAGGCACAAAGATTAACCTCGCCGTATTATAATTCAAAAATAAATTTGTATTTCCTTTTTAAATTTTTTATTAGGTTTTAGACAATGTTGGGATTAGATAAATATTTTACTGTCCAGATAAAGATGAAAATAACACAACAAAAATGTATCTAGATAAAAAGATAAAAAAAATGTGTAAGTGGATGTCACTCTGCTGTACAGTAGGTTACAAGTGGGTCACTGTACAATGGATTGTATTAAATTTGAATTCAATGATATAATAACATTATATAAGAAAAGCGATTCTGAGCGGAGATGGTTTGTCAGTCTGGATATTTTATATTGTTATTATTTATTATAGCCTGAAAGTTGAAGTAATATTTTTAAATTCATCACAATTTTTATTCGTTTCTATGGTGATAAGCAAAGAATTAGAAATTAAAATATTATTTTTAACGGTTTTTTGTAATTGTCGGTATGGTTTTTCCCGTGGCATTAAATTGAGAAAATCGAAAAATTATCTCTTTAAAGTATAATCTTGATCTAATTCGCTAAAAGATAAGATAGTATCGAAAAACTCCTTCTGGTAGACATTTTGTAAGCAGGATAAAAAAAAAAAATAAACACAATTGTAAAACAACTAGCTCAAAAGCAATATTCTCAAATACGATAAGTACAAGGAAAATTAAACAAATATTTTACATCAAAAGATGTATAAATAGAATTAACGACTTCATTGATGTTAAAAAAAAAAAAAATTATAATTCTTGTGTAAAAGCTATTATTTTTTTCGAAAATTTTTGACTGACAAAATATGTCAGCCCCAGATAACGAGTATAAGTATATATTTTCCCAATCACGACAATATTTTACTATTTATACTCTATAAACTGGGTACTGGGTACATTTTGA
Source organism: Macrosiphum euphorbiae (assembly GCA_949089665.1). Lineage (NCBI taxonomy): Eukaryota > Metazoa > Arthropoda > Insecta > Hemiptera > Aphididae > Macrosiphum > Macrosiphum euphorbiae. The sequence goes on along the minus strand of CARXXK010000003.1, from coordinate 21,465,264 downwards.
GTCATTCGTTCTGAGTTCAGTTTAGAATACTGGCTATGTAATTTCCTCCATGGTCGCTTGACAGTAAGCGTTATTTACTTAAAGTAATATAGTCTATTAATTATTCGCTTATCGTTTGGAATATATGGCGGAGAATGTTTAATTTGTATCCACATCAAAATAGTGACTACCTAATATTTAGTGTCATCTACTTAACTATGAATCGAAAGATAATGATGAAAAGTTAAATTTTACTAATCCCGTTGACTGAAATCTTAAACCAAAACATTTAAATTCAACCAGCCTCACCCAATTGTTTGAGGTATTTTTGTTGGTAATCCCAGTTATGTACAATATAATATAATCAAAAATTCCCAAACTCATGTGTTTGAATTACCCATTTTAATAGAGTTTCTCTTTTACAAAGAAAAATAATTTTAAAATAGATACAATCAGAGAAACTCATATTTTTATGTTCCTAAATATTAGCGAGGAAAATCAAAAATGTAAGCGTTAAAAAAATGACCGATGTAAACATATTATAATATAAAAACAATTAGCATGATTTTGTTAGTTATTTATGTAGATGTTTAAGTAAATACACTTATGGCATATTTGTAAGGTAATAGTGTAAAGACTGTAATGCCATACTATCGTAATTTACAGTTTACACAAACATTTGTTTTTTACAAACGTATTGGAATGTTTGATAACACTGTAGTCGGAACAATTAAAATATATTTTACAAAATCTTTACAAATAATTTATCAATGGTTAACTATATATACCTAACTGGTTAATTACCTGTACAGAAAATTTAAGTCGTTCACGTTGCAGTTCTGTTTTATACGATTTCGCAATAATTGTTTTTTACACACATATTGTATACCTGAAAATATTTATTCAGTTGACATAGTCAATAGAAATTATTTTAAACATCTCATTAGGAAATAATGAATTCTAAACTGTGGTAACTATCGTGGTATGTTCACCAACTTTCTTAGTATTATACGGATATGAAATCAAAAGAAAACGATTTCTTACTCTCTTTTGTTTTACTCACATTTACTCGTCGTTTATTTCAAATGACTCTTTCTTTCACTGAACATAATGTCTATTGGTATGATCTGTTGAAGTGCTCCAGAAAATATACAAAAAAAATTTTATCATAACACATAAATATAGCAAAAATTTGAAATTAAATAAGTCACTGTCTTCTGTGTCTCTGTGGTGTCGGGTACTATTCACAATAATAATTGGAATGTTGGAAACTTAATGCGGGAGAGCCATAGATAATACGATCAAAGGTTTCCGGTAATACGCTTAAAAACCAGTACGGTTAATTACACGCAGTGGATAACACGACGTATCTCTTGTACATTGTCTTCCTGCTCGTGAGTTAGATAATAATAAAATAACCATATCACTCTATTATTATTCACTTTACGACTCCTCCGAGCACGCTGAAGTCTTCGCCCGGATCCTCACGGGCAGAATGTCCTCCATCCATCCACCGGCACTGTCATTGTTTACCGGATTCGAGTGTAATTCTCGTGGCTCGAGAACAATTCCGACTGTTAAATTGTATTACAGTAATTATTAGACCACAGAAAATAAAGGTATCCAGTGTGTGTGTGTGTGTGTGTGTGTGTGTGTGTGTGTGTGGGTGTATATATTATATACTGTAATCTGACAATAGGGTATGTTATAAATTACGACCACACCATGGCGATGGTGCGGGTGGTTATAAGGGTGGTTTGGTGGATTTTGATAATTCTCGTCGTCGTCGGCGGTGGAGGTGGTAGATGCGGTGGCGGAGGCAGTAACTTTGTTAATCCAACCCGAAGGACCATTGTCCGAAACACAACACAACCCAAACCCCTTTCTACCTCCTTTATCGTGACTCAATTTTTTATTATTATTATTTTAGCACCTCTCCAAAGTGAAACCAAATGTTTCAAAAATATTTGCATTTGGTTATTATATTGTACTTATAATACTAGGTTTTAAACAAAAATCTCAAAAGCGCTTTTGAAGCCGATATTTTCCCTGTACCTTCCTACTACTTTAAAGAACACATTTATCAAATAATAATAGATTTACATAGTGTTTATGTGAAACATAATTCCGTAAAGGGTTGAAAATAAATTTATCGTACTAGCAACTGAATGTACGCATGCAAATTCATATTGAATTCAAGCAAAGTTATTCTAAATATATGATGTAACAAACTTAAACGTCGTATTATAAGAAAAGTAACATTTTAAAGTTTAAATCAATAAATAATTAAATGTCTTTAAATATATCAAAACTTTCTTATTAATGATTAAATGGAGTTCATATGGTTAATTCTAAATCACCAATCACTCCATAATTGCATGTAAATATATTTTATTTGTAATCCATTATTTCATATTTGTAGGTATTTAATTTAGAATGTGTCGATTAACTATTTTTCATTGTCATATTATTAATATTTTTTTATGTCATATTTTAGTTAATATCAACATTTTATTTTAATTGCATAGGTACTTGTATGTTAATTTTTAGTCAATGTCATATTAAATAAAAATGTATAGTATATACATAAAAACAATGGTATTTTATTAGCTATTTTACAAAATATAGCATCTATGGATATTAATTACACGTGATATTTCTTGAAACGCAATAAAGAATAAATTACTTTTAGAACCTTACTATACCTATTATACCATCATCACATTTAGATTATAATAAGGATTCCAATATTTATTCACCAAACTCGAAAGTTGAAAACTTGATATGGTTTACTAAAAACTGCAGTGGTGTACACGTTGGCACTGAAGTCATTAAATCCTCTTATAAGAACTACCCTAAAGGCCAAAAGGCCTCAAAGTTTATCGATGCAGTATTGTTTAATAACCTTTCTACCGCCACCACAACTCACGATCCCTAAAATATTAACTCTAGCGCAACATATTTATGCGCCATGTTTAACGATGGCAAAATAGAGATGTGTACGACCCATATAAACTTCTACGCCAAACAAAATCCACTGCGAGTTTACAACATTTCCGATTGGACGAGAAACTATTGAATCGATTGATATAAAAAGTAACTACTGAGCTTGGTATGGCGAGGTGGTTGGCCATAGTCACTATAATGTGTGCTGAAGTCAAGCACCGTCCGTCGTCGCTAGCTCCCAGATGGGTGACCGACGAATCCTCGCCCCCACATAATCACGTGTTTCTCGAACTACCCCCTACCCCGACAAAAAATGCTAATGGCCATAGTTGCCGATGTATAACGTCAATTAGAAAAAAAAAACAACAGTTATTGATAACGTGTAGGCAGATTTCTAGTCCCTTGAATATTATCCGCGATAATGATTTGATAGTTATTGTTTATCATGTTCGAGTGACGATGGACACGGCACAGACTATGAAGGGCTGCCGAAGGTACTTTACAGGAGTATCATAACACCCCTTAGGATAATTAATAGATATTAGATGTCTCGACGTCGAGGTAAGATAATATTAAGGATCCCTATAAATCATCTATGATTTAATAATTATCATTGTAGTAGTAGTGGCGCATAAAAATACATGGGGTAGACAATGGGACATAGGCCTAATTTGGTAGGTAAACATAATGTTTTACTCATTATAATAATATAGATAGTACTAGCTAGTAACTTGATATATTTTCAATCATTTTACAGTTCTACAAAACGTCAAGAACTGCTATATAAAGTTTAGTTATACATGAGGGTATGAATTTTTTATTGGTAAATTATTTGATGAGAAAGAATGGTATTAGCTCCCATACTATAATTTTAGATAATATAGGTAAGTATATTTTTTTATATTAAACTCCTCCCCACCAAAGAAAATAAAAGACTCCTTCATACGCAACTGGCCAGAAACGGATTTTAAACAAAAACGTGTAAAATTTAAACAAATAATATCAACCTTTTAGAATATAATTTATTTTTTATGGCTGTATAAGTCAACATTTATAACTACCTATGTAGTTTATTTAAATTCACCGATTTCGTTTCGTTGCGATTGCATCTTTAAGAATATTAATAAATGTTGGATGGTTAGATAACTCACCTTACAATTTCACCCACAGCTAAAGAAGATAAAAATGAGTCTATAATATTTTTCATAGTATTTATTTAAATAATGATATGATACGTCGTCATCGATCTCTCACTTGATGGTGTTCTAACAGGAATAGTCAAAATATACTAGTTGAATGATGTTCCTAACTTCTCGATACTAATCTACAATTAAATTGTTATAATATTATTTTGTTTAAAATAACAGCAATTATAATTTTTAACAGATATTTTAATCATACATTATTTATTGTTCTAATAGAGTTCGATTCGTAGTTCCGAAATAAAATAAATATTACATTCATCCACAACATGGGCAACTAAATTACTAAAATATCATGCTGAGACGTTATATAGTTGGTAGTAACCCGAATCAATGTCCCACACGCCATGGCATCATACCACCGTCGACAATAATGAGACAAAATCAAATAATTCATCTCTGCCGATTCGACGTTGACAACGAAACGGCGATTTCGTTATAAATAAAATGTTTTAAAACACATAGGTACTTGAAATATAATGATTATAAAATATTTCATTTGTGATTTGTGTCGAATTCTTATTTATAACGTCAAGTCGTAGTCATCGATCCGTTGCCAAGTCAAATCGGACGAGTTAATGTTCAATACAAATTATGTATGAACGAATATTCAAAATATATCCTTCTATAGCACTAGGTAGTAGGTAACTAGATATTTGTTTTAAGGTTTGAATTAATTATTCGGTATTTCTTGGTAGAAAATAATATCTCTGACAACCATCGATGGTTTTCACAAAGATGGTGATTATTATCAAATATATTTAGACTTTTTGGGCTGGATCGTCAAAGAGTTTTGACTGAATTATCAATGGTGGGTATATATGGGGGGGAGTGGTGGGGTCACTCATTCACCTCTTAGGTCTATGCTAGGTTTCTTTTATTATATCAGTTATGATTAAGCCTTTATCCTTATTCTACAAAATATATGTAAAAAACACCGGTGACAGTTCGTTATCAAAGATTTAAATTAAATTAGGGCGAAGTATGGGCAAAGAGCTTTTTTTTATTTTTGGTTTATTACCTAGTTTTTTAATTTCTTTATTGATATTATATTCTATAATAATTAATTTATTCAAAATCTGATTTTCGGAATTTTTAAGTACACTTACTAAGAATGATATTTTCAAAATACTCGGTTTTTAAGGAGTGTGTTTGGCTATAAAAACTTCTCTTTGTTCAATGATAACCAACAATTTTTCTGTTAACTGATAAGATGATAGTTTTTTTTTTTTTTTTGGAAATGTTGATTTATTTTAATCAAAATTCAAACCGCAGTGGTTTCTGAATTATTAAAATGTATAATCCAAGGATAATAGTCCTTAAAAATGGTTTTACAAACATTTAAAATGTATGTAATAACTATTCTAGTACTTATTATACTCAGAAAAGTTATAAAATTGTTTGATGAATAAATAATAACCCTATATATTATTGACTCCACTAACATACGTACGTGGAAATCTACTGCAACAACGATATTGTTATGCGCCACAGAAAAAATTAATACTTGCACGTCATCAAGAAAAACCCCGCGATCTCCAATTTATTAAATCGGTTTGTGGTTTCCGTTGATCGTTTGCAGGACGATGATGTCAGGGGTGGTAATATTTGAATTTGCACACAGCAGCACAAACACCTGCCGAAAAATAGTAATCGAAGTAAAAAACTATTTTATTTTATGGCAAGCTCTAAAACAAAAACTCGTTCAAACTCTAAAACGATCACTCGAAAAACGAAAATCATTCCACATCACTTGTGCTGTATCGTGTTATTATCATTATTATGTGTCTGAAGAACTTTGTCGACCGGGTTGTTTGTTTTAATAGGAGCGGCACTTTGGAGAGGACTGTTGTCCGCATTTGCATAAACGTTCGCAGTTAGGTTTTTCTTTTTTTCCCTCGAATCCCTGCGGAGGCCATGCTGCATTGTCTCCAGTAAGTGTGGAAACAATGAAAGGGCGAGAGCGAGATAGACATACAAAAAAAAAAAATTATATTTGCAACCGAAATTATAACTAAACGCGACGACATTTGAATGCACAAAAGGAAAAGGGACTGACCGCCAGCGCACGTACTTTGAATTTATTATTCAATGGACCTTTTCGGTTGGTAAAGGCCATGGAGAAGACACCCCGGAGAGGGTGTGCATTTGAAGAAAAGCCTGTTCTGGAGGGTGGTGAGTACAAAAATTCTGTATATCACTAGTCACAATGCATGAAAAATAAATAATTTCCCCGAGCATAATTTCTTCCATTATTATTGTAATTTATTAAAATTGTATGTGAAAAAAACATTTCGTTCGAGTTTTGGAATGTGCATTTCATTGTATTCGTCAATAAATAAACGGTTAAGACAGCTCTTATTGTGGCGATTTATCGCAGGACTATTATAAAGGAAATCATTGATTTATTGCGATAACGCTGCGAATTTATGTGTGTAGCAAATAAATATTCGCATGACAAAATCAGAGTACGTTCTCGTAACAGTCGATTGATTGCCTTTAAAATTGTTTAATTACCTAAGATTGTTTAAAGGTACGCATCGTGTAACAATAATTATATGTCGATATATTATGTTACATTAATGTAACGAATGTCCGATATACATTTCTAAAACACATTTAAAGTCGACATATTATATATACTATACTTTTGATCGACAATTTTATTTCCCATAATAATCACTATACCTACTAGATCAAATTTATATTATTGTGCTGAGGCTGGTGTAAAATTACATAATTCAGCTAGCCAAAAAACATTTTAAAATCCGTATAGGAAGACACATTTTTAATTTAAGTACCACTAAAAACGTTTACGAACGAAAAACAATCGTGGATATGGTATTTTGTCTATATTATAATATAAAATTTAGTAAGTGCTAATGTAACTTATTACGTGAAAAATATAAATTTTTCATCATACAAAAATGTATCAACAATATCAATAAACACTAAGGAAAAGGATTTTTTCACAAAATCTCACACAATATACAGAAGTATATAGTCTGCTATACGTAATATCTCAGTTCAATGGTTCTGGGCATTTTATCGAATTTCAACAACACACAGGGGCTGTTATTCTGAAGTTTCGTAATTATATTGAAGACGTTCTTTAGTCTTTAGAAACCACGAGTAGAAAACTAAAATCGAAGATTTAATTATTTTTCTCCATACTCTTTACTTTCAAATAGCGGAACAAAATTTCTTCAGACTCGAGAGCAAGTAATCTTAGAATAATATATAATATTATGTAACCATTTTTTTTTTTAATCAATTCTACTGAAATTGAATGAATCTAATTTATCAACATTATTTCTCCACTACAAATTCTTAATTAATATGTAACTTTATGTTTATTTCGGATAAAAATTAAATTGTATAAACTTCTAAGATAGTTTATTGGGAATATAATAATATAAAAATACATAGACGATGATCTATGCGTATTTAGGTACCAACTTACATAGTATGCAATGCACATTTATATGAAAAAAATAGTGGCATATATTTTCAATAGTCAATATAGCAAATAAGAAGAATATAAATAAACATTTAATATTTTTTCTATGCTTGAAGGAATTATAATACAGTAAAAAAAAATTCATTCTCATATATTATAATTACATTCTTGAGTATAGAATTTTTACAAACTTGGCGATATTGTTTGGGTTAATCTCGATGATACTAACAAATAAATTAATACTATTGTTTTACATCATTTTTACAATATTATAATAGATTTAAAACTTGAGTTGGTTCGCCGGTATATGCGTCAATAAACCGGAATTAATTTATTGTCGGGTTATAAGCTATAAAACATTTCGTCTTAGAGAATTCTAAGATTCACATAATTCCATCATATGATACGAAAAAATTTATTCTAAAATTAAGAACTATATTTTTAACATAAGTAATAAATAATAAATGATGCATACATATGAATAAGAATTAAATTTAAATATAAAATGGAAACGCTAAAAGTTATTACATTGCTCTGTTTAAAAGAAAATAATTGTCTAATTGTACCTAAAACAATTTATGTTATACTTCTACTATATTGTCTTACGGAACACTATTTTCATGTGTTTTATCCGTCTTACAAGTGTGTAAGTGTGTAACATAGCAAATTTTACGCTCAGTAGATCGGTGTTAGCTCCGTTAGTTTAAAAATTAGAGCGGTTGACCTCTTGTAAAATGTTAAGGTAAGATTATTATCTAGGCAATATCTTAGGCTTTTTGTAATATTTTAATTTTAAATCCAGTTACGAGTATTTTAAAATTGTAAATTGTTTGTACATCTTAAAATACTCACAATCCGCTTTGAAATTAAAATATAATAAAGAATTTATATGACATTGCCTAGATAATAATCTTACCTTTAAATTGTATAAGAGGTCAATTCACTCTAAAACTAACAAAGCTAAACGTGATCTGCTGAGCGTAAAATGTGGTATGCCACGTCTTTTTCTCAACTCATAATATTATCTTTTCAAGCATTTTAATTAATATTATTATGAATAGATACCTACCAATGTTATTTATTTAGTATTCTAATTTTTGAATACTTTCAACTATATTTTGTTTACAGGACTAATCGTGAGTGTAAAAACCAAATTAAATTTCAAAAAAAAAAAGCGTTGATATTGTCGTTGTTATACACTCGGATAGCCGGATCGCAGTATTTTTCTTTACACAGCTTCATTATTAATTCAGCAACTACCTTCAGCACTCGATATGCTCTTTTATTTTAAAAAATTAATAGACATAAATCGGCATTGAACAAAGTTTTCATATTATAAACATAACATATGTTACAAAATGTTCTTCCAATTATTTGTTATAGTATTAATAGGTACTAGTGTAGCACCTAAATACGTTATTAACATTTCAATCTTAATTATTAATTGATTCGGGGGCAACCACCACCATGCAACATGGCCATAAAGAAATAAAATATGTGACATTATTCAAGTATAGACTAATAATATTATAATCAAAATAAATATGAAGAAAATGAAAACAAATTTCGATTAAAAAAAATAATAACTGATATTTTAAAAACCTTGCAACGTGGATCGGGTTTTGTAAAATATATACTTTTGGGCACTTAGCTAAATACATAAACTTTTACATGTCTGTCATATACTAGTAGAAGTGCACGACGTGGGTGACGGTGATTATGCTCAAAGGTAATTTTGTTTGAATGTGGAACACAAGGTACGACGTTAACGACTTTTCTACGTGCCTTAGATGCACACCGGAAATGGATGGGTACATTATATAATATATCGTCAGCCAAGCACTGAACAGTTACGTTTCTCTTATGCTAGTCTCAAACTCAGACGCACAATATAATATCATCTACGCAACTCTACAATATTCACGAAATAAAGACAAAATATGGAGGAACAATATATATGTTATATAATATGACTCTAATGATGGACTTAATGCTTTCGGCACGATCTATTTTTTACCATTAGTATACTCTAAATGTCCCCGTTGCACATACGAAGAGATTCAATAATAGCTGCAGCTGTTAGGTTTATTTATAAACGTGAACGCATTAACGTCTAATGTATATTAAACTTTTGTGCTTGTATAAAACTATACAAAAAAAAAAAATAATAATAATAATAATAAATAATTAATGGACGTACCTTAGTAGGTCGCTTAGGTATAAAAGTTCATAAAAAGAAAATGTGCGACGTGATGAAAAATATGAACTCAAATTATACAGAGTGTTTGGACATTTTCGAGAGGGAGACTAAGAAAACCCTGTCACCCGACCCCACCCTACACGACACAATCGACCACCTTGGCATCACCTCCACCTCCATCACGACTCGTTACAACGCTATACAAAGTACTCATACTAATAACGGCCCCATATACACGATGAAGCAGTAAAGAGACATAAAAATCAATCCATAATTTTGAATAATTAATACTATTATGTATATACACTCTATAATATACAGTGCACCGTCTGCACTCGCGAAATACTGCGCCGTGCTAAAAGATATTATTATTATGAGTATACATGCTAAAATATTTATTATCTTATCTCCGAATAATTGTAAATATCTATCGTAAAACCGAACAATGAGATACCGGACACGAATATATAATAATATTTCAACAGGGAGCTCGCAATTGTGCTGTACTGCTGTTGAAGACGTGTTATAGATTGAAAATAATTTATTTCCCAGTCATGCGGAAATGATGGAAAATATTTTGCACAAATGCGTACCTACTGTCATTAATGAAGGTGTAGTTTTGTTTTTCAACGTAAGTTCCACGCCATTATAACGACCCGAAAACAAGACGAACACAACTACAACCGTGGAAAACAATTATTATAATAATAATACCTTTGCGTCTCTATAGCGACGTGCCATACTATTGCGGACTCTTTATTTGTATTTTTTTCGTATCGTTATATATTGTAGCAATAAATATGGGCTCGTATATACATCAAATACGATTCGCGCATCGATCCGACAATAAAGTGTCAACGGGAAGTGATGTTGAAACTATGGAACTTTCATATTTTGTGAATGACATTTGAACGTCACTCACTTATATCAAATAGAACACGATCGTGAGCGAAATTGATATTTTTTAAGAATTTATATGTAATACACTTGTTTTCTCTCCAACCCATCACTCGTGACATAGATTTCATGTAAAATAAGTTTTATGATTTTTGAGTAATCTTTAAAGTAAAATCACCTTTTACAATAATTATAGAGGATAATATTTTTGAGGGTTTTATATTTTATTATTATTTGACTTTTGTAAAAAAGAAAAAACTGTTTTCGTTAGATGAGTAATTTAAATGATGATTAAATTGTTTTGATACAATATTATTTAGACAAATCGATATGATACCCTCAAAAATATTATTCTTTATAATTTTTGTAAAAGGTGATTTTACTTTAAAGATTACTTAATTAAAATTCATAAAACTTATTTTACTTGAATCTATGTCGCGAGTGATGGATCTGAGAGAAAAACAAGTAAGTATATTACATATAAATTCTTACAAAATATAAATTTCATTGAAATTAATAATTTTACTCTAAGCTAACTCAAAACATAAAAAAAAAATGATTTTGTGTGAATGCGTATTGTCTATATATGTTACACGTGGGCTAGAGAGGGAAAACAAACAGTGAGCTGAAATCCTATTAAAAACTTTTTTAAATATTGTTCAAATGAAATTATTTCTTTTTATATTATTAGAATGTATATTGTATCGACATTTTATCGAAATGACAATATCGACCAATACATATTATTATACAATAGGTCATTAAGTTTTTTTTTTATTCATGTTTATACAATTTTAAAAATACTCGATCTACGGGCTGTCAAGTGGTAAGCGTTAATTTCTAGCTACTAAATTTAGTATTTATTTTATTCACGTTGAGACTTGTTCTATAAAATTAGTAATTTATATTGAAAATGAAATTATATTCTTATAATTAATAATATTTATATTGATTTATAACTACTGAATGATCATCATTCTGACTACCAATACAATATTATAATTTAAATTAAAGTTGGAATTGGAGCTGCGGCGGCCGTCGAGTATAAACATTGAATAGGTATTAAACAGACATCCGAATTGCGTCACTATATTTGTATAACATAATATTGTCAAACACGGTCTGGGTTAAATGCGACAGAATTTTGTTTTCTTTCGGGTAAAAATGCTTAAAAAGGCGTTTCCGCGTTATCGTTTCGTTTCGGTAATATAGGTATGTATTATAATAACATAATATATTGTGCGTACAAATTACAAACACACACGCCGCACGCGGATATTATTATAACAACAAGTCTGATGTCGCAGTATAATGTCGAAATTCACAACGATTGTAATATACCGTGATTTTCCGACGACATTCGATTTCGAAACGGATTCGAGAATAATACGTATATACATGTATATTGTATACTGAGCACACACACACACACACACACACCTAATTTACAATACATTTAACACCGTCGACGAGAAACTTTTCGTCGTCTGCACCACCTCGGGAGACCGGCTTTGAATTTTGCTTTGCTCGGAAATTTAATAAATAACTTATACTACACCGCCGTGTCGGTCGATAGCCGCAAATTGGATTCGCGAACGGATTATGCGCTATATATATACACACACACACCTTTATTTGCGTTAAACTTTAAAGGACCCTACGTACATCCACGTCTGTATACCGAGGTATAACTATACCCACTCGACGGCGGCGACGTAATCGTTCTCCGGAGGACCATGGCCCGCCGTCGGTTTTACGATTGACCGCTATGGTTTTCCGCGGCGGAAAACATCACTTTTCGCCGTCGTCGTCGTCGTCGTCTCATACGCCTTTGCAGTATTTCTCGCGGGCCACTGTGTCGCCATAAGACTTATATTTTACAGTGCCCGCGGTATTGTATGTATATTACATAGTAAATCGCGAAGCTGACGGAATCGCGGTGTCGCCTCGTAATGATTAATTAATTAGCCGCGGGCCCCGCGAAACCGAGCTCGGGTCTACATCAAAGGGCCGTCGGATTCGGCCGCAGCGGGGAGGCGGTGGCGGACGAGGAGCGGTCCTTTGAGCGTCACGTCGCGGATTGGCACCTCCGAAAGTCACCCCTGCGGCCGACACCACTTTCCGCGGGCGGGTGAGACGACCGCCGCGAGAAACAATTGCAGTAACCGCGGTATACGAAGAGGAGTGGCCGTTGCGAACGTAGGTACATGATATAAAATTGGCGCACTGAAGCTAATAACCACGCGCCGTGTGATACCAAATTTTCGTAATAATTACAACTAGTCCAAAGCCTTAATCTTAGGGGCTTTGGATTCGTATGTTTTTGACGTTTAAAGTTCAAATAATCAAATGACTATATTATACTATACGCATCAGAATATTACGGAATTTTTTTGACACCATTCAACCGTGTCACGTTTACTGTGCACATTAAAGGTTTGTATTTACAAAGTTATAAACCCTGTCCAATGCAAATAATGTTTTTTGATATCGCTATTATTTAAACCAGACCGTTGGATAAAAGTAGACTTAGGGTCATACGAAATGATGAAAGAGGCTCATATTAGAAGATAATTAGGTATATTTTCGGATAAGAAGCATTTAAAACGAATAATTATAACTATAATTATATAGATACAATTGTTTATACATAATTCTAATGGAAAAAAAATTAACATCCCATTTCAATATTTTTATCTTCGGATTTCAATCAAATGCACATATAATTTAACTATTTGATTGTCAAGAACTCGAAGTTATGCCCCCATGAATCAAAATGTCTCATCTCAAAATTGTACAAAATTAAATCAAGTATCTGGTACATCAACATTAGGAGATAATGACAAAAAAAATGAATTTAGATTAGTATATTTTTAAGTTATTGGACATTTTTTAATGTTGTACTCCTTATTTTAATAAATCTGGTAAAAGAATCTATTAAGAAGACGGTATTACGTAATTTCTGTAGTTATAAGAATCGATTTTCTTACCCATATTTGATTTGTTGGTCAACTTAAACAAAGAATTAATGTAACGATATTCAAATCTGGTTAAAAAAAATTAATTTCACTTTATTTGGGTACTAACCTAGTAGTATTATATCTAGGTACTCAAAAGACTCAAAAATATGACGTTTGGAACACTACCCATATCAAAAATGAATACTTAAATAATAATATTATAATGGTGATGTATATATATATATACAGGTTAAATATGGCTGCAATTACAGCTAACACGATATTAATTATTTGCTGTTAGACGAAAACCTGGGTGGAGAATTTAGATTGCACGGGGAGTTTAACTGGTGGCTGATATCTTCTATATCACCTCTCTGCCGTCTCACAACAACTCTGACATGACCGATCCACGTCTAAATTTTTCAGTCGACCCTCAGCCCGACAGTCCTATTCGGGTGCGAACAAATTCGCCCGTCTTAAAGTTCGACAATATTTATAATTTTATTATGTTGTACCAATGTCGGCGACTCTTTATACTTCTTCTACATTATTCACTGTCGGAAGTCGAGCAGCCGCATAGTAGGCGCCAAGGGAATTTCGTATACAACGTAAACCAACTTGCCACCCTCTCTTTCTCCTCACCATCACTCGTACACAGCCACGCCCGACCATCGATGACTAGCTGGTAAGCAACGGTGTTGGGTTAGTAAGGACTCGTTGATTTCTGATTCTGCTAATATACACTATAATAATACTTATAATAATTAATAAGTGAATAGTAGGCAAGTAATTAGATACTGAGGGATCAAAAAAGGATAATTCAAATAATTTCAAACAACCCTGAACATAACATCCTATACTAATAGACTAAGTGAACTGTTCGAAGAGTTCAACGTTTTCCACGTACAAAAATTATTTTATAGAAAACCCTCTCATTTACCATATAAATTGTATTTAATTAATTTGAAACCAATTATTATAACGATACTCGTAAAAAAATTATTTAGTCATTCATACTATCCAGTAGGATTTAAATCAAACCGATGTTTTTCACAAGTAGGTTTATACTTTAAATCTTATAATATATTAAATATAGACATTATATTAAAATATCATTAAATCAAAATATGGTTAGTTAATAACCTACTGTCTCAATAGCATGTAATGTGAACCTGATTGTATTGTTATCGATATTTTTGTTCTTATAGCTAATAACTTATAATCTATATAATGTTATATTATTTTATAATTATATTTATTTATCGAATTTAACGAGTTTTGCTGTACCTCAGAATAATATATAAGAAAATAATATTTAAAAATGTTTATTATTTTTCAAATCAATACTCTAACTTTACCGATAAGAGGATATTCTAAGTGGTGAATCGGTCCATTATAATGTTGTATTATTTATTAATGTGATTATCCGGATGGCCCATAAATTACTATTATTATTGTCATAATGTTGTATTGTACAACCAGACGTGGAAAACAGTCACCGTTTACAGCCAGTGACCTCACATAGTAATTCGATGACTCGGACACGACTTAGGGGCCCCCTCCCGTTAGGTACACTGTACAGATCACACTATATACAGACGGATGATTTGACGGGATTTCGCAAGTGAAATTCACTTTTGGTGCTGAGGATCGCCGGCCCGTCAAAGCAGCAGAGTTCGTCCACCGAGAAAAAGTTTTACGAGCACACGCATACTTAAAATACCTACCATATAGTACCATGGTACAGCCCGAGTTCGAAAGCGATTCAGTTTAAAAGTCCATACCGATATACACATAGTTTTGTCGACAGAAATAAAATGATGGACCAACGGTCGCGGTACGTATATACAGCGCGATTCAATAAGAATGCGCCCACAGCCGACATGCTCTTTTTAATATCGATTTAAATACCACAACATTTAAAAAAAAAAATTCACATGATGAACAATTCACAGTGATTTTCGTTCGTAGAAATTAAGTTGGCTTATCACCATAGGACATAAAAAATTACACAAACAGAATCTAAGTATTTGAAAATATTGTCCTTTAATTAATTTAAAATTTCCGAAAGTCATAATTTGAATAAATTCATTATCAAAGGAAAAATTTTAATGAGAATTCTGGGTAAATCGACCTGATAATAATATTTTAATTTAATTATAATTGATCGCAATGCGTACTGTGTGTAGTGAATTACTGCACACAACCGTTAAATAGCTTACCTACTCCAGCTTAATTGAGTTATGAATAATGTTTACATGTAAGTTATAATAATATATTGTTGTAACTACACTACATTTCTAAAGACTGACCAACCGTTATTCGTGAACATGATAGGTTCTCAAATATAATATTTGACATGATCATAACAATAAAATTCGTACACTTTCAAGTCTCATTAAATGAAAATATTTACCACCACACAATTTATTATAATGAAGATTAATATTGTCGAGATTGCAGGATTATAATCTAAACAAAACATCTGATTTGTAAGCTACCAATTATTTTTGAGTACATGCAAAACCCTTTGGGAAAAGTTTCAGAAGTTTTTTAATAGCTTTTTGCTTTTAAATTGTATGGATGATTTTCTATTAACCGTTCTTTACAACTTTTTTTCCATTATAATAATATTTAAAAAAAAAACTATACGTTAGATCATTTAAAAGTTGAATATTCTTCAAATTTATATTTCAAAGGTATATATACAAATTACAAACGAAATTGTCCTTAGCCGAAAAATTAAAAACATCTTGTAGATAAAAATTAATGTATTATTGTATATTATGGTATTACTGAGCTAAATCCTATGTGCAATTAGTTTTATTAGGGGTTTAGTAGCATACCGAAAACGACGTCCAACATTGTTAATTTTGAGATTTGAATACTGTTATTGGTTATAATATTTAAACCTCAAGGATTTAATTTGTACAAACAAATAACACATATTTTCAGGATCGCTTGTAAAGTTACAAAAACATATTATAATATATTTGTATCATTCGTATAAATAAATTACTTAAACAATGGTAATTATAACCTATATTATTTATAATATTATATATTAAAATGTTTTATAGAATGAGGTCATAACAAAATCCACTAATAAACATTATACTTTAATGTGTATTAGAAATACAAAGCTACTAATAAATTGTAAAAAAAATATATATATATATTTATTGACAAGATATTACTGGTCCAACTGATCCTAGAAGTTAATAATGTTCACTACCTAGCCTGTTTATATAATATAATTATTTCTATTCAATTTCGTATTTTTCCAACGTTTAATAAACTTACTATGTTACAAACATTCACTGTAAATTGCATGTATCTATTTAGAGTTACACCAACAACCAAAATCGATTTTGTTGAAAACCAATTTTGAGTAAAACTTCCCGTTTTTTCCTTTTTTCCTTAATTTTTCATTTGTTTTTCCCGGCGCTTTTGAAAACTATTAAGAATTTTAATTTTGACCTCCCCAATGCACCAACTAGATTCACTTTCCCATCGGACAAGATTCTGATGTTGAAAATTATAATTTAAATTATAGTGGGATGTTTCTATTTTCTACGATGAATATTTATTTAGTTACAACAAAATATGAACAATCGTTCGAAGATAATTTGTTATTTAACTTGAATAACAAATATTATATATGCTCGAATCTTGAAATTCGATCACTCATAATAAATATACCTACGTGGAATTATATAATTTTTTAATCTAGTAAATAAACTTATGAAGAATATTGTATTCAATTGTCAAACCTATGGCGTTTCAAATTCAAAATGTTAAGCATTTTTAACTACAAAATAATTTACTTATTTTTGTAATTCGGACGAATTTTGTAAAACAAGCATTATTGGTAAAATTGCAGTTGCCTGTTAAATATTTTACTCCATCTACTAAAACGTTAAATAACACCACTGATTTAAAATTGTATTAAATCCATCCATATTTTCATCACTATCTGTACTTACCCATTTTCCTTCACATCACTACAACTACTGTTGTCTCTTTAAATCAAACAATTATAAAACGCTCGATTTGTTCATTGTTATTATCGCTAGGTGCCTCCTATTTCATAAATCGTAAATTAATAATTATATACCTTTTGTTTGCTCGCCAATCAACTTAGTACTGTTTTATTTAATTTTCGGAACAAATAAATTGTTTACCGAACATTCAGAATTTATATTTAAATAAATATTACTAACTAGTAAGTAGCTCAATTAACACTAGTACATCGCATCCCATTAAATTATTTTTATAAAATATCAAATTGTTCTATTTATATTTTAATTTTATATTATTATTACAATCGTCATGCCCGTCGAATTTAAAATGGGCCATCAAATAAAATTTTATTTTTTATAAATAACATAGCTGACAGGGCAATCCGTTGCTATTGCTGGGTTTTTGAGATTATGACCAGATATTATCAGGTAGGCAATCTACCTGTGGGAGATCGCGGACTCCGCGTTGTGCATATGTAAGTGTATAATTTAACTGTAAACTCTAAAGTATCAAAGTTATACAATGAATTAATACGAAATCCTAACCCAACCATAAAAACCGATTAAAAAAAAAATATATAACAATTACTCGTATGTATCTATAACTAGCTGATCCCGTGCACTTCGCACTAATGTACCAACTCTATATGACTCAAACTTGGGTCAATTCGTTATTTAATATTCGGTGTATGGTTTTCAAAATTTAGCTTGACTTCTCTGTTGCCTGGAATAAAAATTCTGATTCACAGCAGTATATTATCAGGTAGGCAATCTCCTGCGGTAGATCATGGACCCAGTGCTATTTGTAAGTAAATGTGTGATTTAACTCCAAAGTATCAAAGTTATACCAAGAGCTGGGAGTTGGGACACGATTGAGCATAAAACAAATTGTAATTGTTCAACTCCTTTTTGGTGTAACTCTGCCACCCTGGTAGGAAATGTGCGAAAATTCGATTGTATCTGATCTGCCCGATTAACCAATAGCAACCAATAAGAAATAAATACTATTTCTATTAATTATTTCTCCTATAACCAACAGCAGCCATTTATAAACAAATATTTCCATAGTAAATCTCAAAATCTCCGTTTGAGCACTTCCCCAGGCTTCTATTAATTGGTGGTAGCGTGATGTTATAATATAGCCTAAAGCCTTCCTCCAAGAATGGACTATCCAACCAAAAATATAATTTTTCAATATTCGAACCAGTAGTTCCCCAGATTAGCGAGTTCAAACAAACAAAATCTACAGCTTTATATAATATTATAGTATAAATAAAGAAAAAAAAATGCAATTAATAATAATTATTATTATATTAAAACCTATAGCAACCGTTTTCTATCTCAGTACCAAATTTCATCGTATTCGGATGAATGGCTTAGGAATGCTTAAAGGACACCAGCACTGACATTGTTTGTCTTTTATACATAATAGATTACTGAAAAAGCTTTCATTTTTTTAATTAAATAAACAAAATTCAATGAGTACCTAATATAAAATATATAAATATTATAACTATACCTATATAAAACATTTTATTATCATTACTCAGACAACTTGTAATTCATTTAAATGTTACTAATATTTTTTTTTGTAAATAAGATGGTGACATTAATTTAACTGTCTAAAGTTTTAAAATTATAAATACCTACACATTTTTTAATTTAAAAAAAAATATTGATTTATTTAGAGCTAAAATATTTTGTCCTCATATTTGCATTATTTGTTCCTGTATTCTCTTTTTATCCCATACACTAGGACTTTTACCCCTTTGGCTGTGTCTTTCGATCCTTAAATATCCCTGACCCTACCCTACTCAACAAGCTGGAATTTCATCTGTCTGTGTTGAATTTCTTCACAAAGGCAAATGACATTGTCCTTGTAATCCTCTTTTTGATAGGGTTCACTGGCTATATTGTTTAATACAACATTGTATTAGATTATTATTAAACTAGGTTTTTGAACATCGAGAAAAATCGTTTTAAATTATGAATACCATAATTTTGGAAATTTATTTATGTTGATATCTAATTATAATTCGTTTAAGTTATCATGTTTTATATTAAAGTAAAATAATGAACCTTAAAAATTATTGTTGTTAATATTATTTAATAACAATTAATATTTCTGAACAGAGCAAGAGATCTAAATTGGTTTGAAATGTATATTTTTTTTTAGTGCCATTACCGTTGCTATTTTATTGAATATCTTTTGAAATATTATTTAGTATAATAAGGGCTAAGATACTAAAAGCTTAAAAAACATTTACTTTTCCAAAAAGTATTTTCAAATATAAAATAATAGCACAACATCGTCATCGGAAAGTAGATTTTTTATACTTTTACTAAACATTTCATAAATTTAGTTTTAAAATAACTGTCACATAACTAAACTACGACATAATATCACAAAACTATAAATAAGAAACAAATGGTTTTAAAATGGTGTTTTTTATTATATCGATTTTTAACAACACATTTTTCTATCATTTCTAAACACGGACAATTTATCGATAGGCTTTTCAGAGATAATTATCTAAAGGTTACCTAAACATAATAATTTATAATATTATATATTATATACTTCATTATACCAACGATGAACGTCGAAAAAATTATGAAATGTTATTTTTAAAAAAAGTCATGTTCATAATTGTTTTTCATATGTGATATAATTTACGATTAAGTTAAAATTGTATATGACAAAATGCTTGACTCAGTTTATTCCATATTTTAATTTTATTTCAACATGACTCTTTGATAATTTTAAATTCCAACTTTTCGACCACCGTCGAGAGCTTATGACCAATTCCTATCATGGTTTTTATACATTTTAATATGTGTAGTACCTTGGCACTTCAAGGTCAAACTGTTGACTTTAGTATTTTTTTTATATTATGTGACAATTTTTATCAAAAAAATAAAAAAAATGTGTTACCACTTTGTGGCCCTGAAAAATAAGTTTATGAGTTCGGATGTACGTTACAGGACCGTTTATCCAGCACACCACTACAAGCTCAAAGTTATAAAAATATTTACTTTGTAGTTGTAACCCCTAACCTAATCCTCACGGAACACAGTTGATAGGGATTGACTAACCACTTTCAGTGGACAGTGAATCCAAGTAAAAAAAAAACCGCCATAGTGTCATAAAATATTTATCAAACATTAAAACACAATATGGTAAGCACATTGTGATCACACAACACATTCTAGATAGTATAATATTTTGTCTTTAAGAGGTTCAAGACCGAACTAATCACCTGTATACACCCGATTCTGCTAACTAAGCCATGTGACCGCTATAGCACCAAAAAAATACTGTACACCCAAACCGCGAGGAACACTCCCTAAACGAGTTACACCACAGCTATTAACTAATTATAAATTTAAAATTTACGACCAAAGAACGCCGAGTTGAACAAAGTGATAAAAATTTTGTTGTGTCTGAATTATGTACAATTTGTTTTTTTTTTTAATTATCAATTATTCACTTTGCGGTTTGTATTACGTTATAAAAAAATACGTAAATGGCTTGTTTTTAGTAAATATAAATTTTGTTTATTTATTTAATAAATAATATTTTCATATTATTAACAAGTTGATTGTACTGATCTTGTCACGAAAGCCTTGAGAATCATATTATATACCCTCAGTAGTTTTTGTGACTTGATATCATATAATATGATACTCAAATTTTTTTTAAAGAGTTTGTAGAGTGAGAAATTCTCTCAACATAAATAAATAAATAATCTCGAAAATTGTTGAGTACCTACATAACCGTACATTATGATACTCAAGACAAAATTGTCAACTTTAAGTAAAATATTGAGGGTAATAAATGAAAGTTTGACGTGTATCTCATATTATGATGCACAAAGGAGTAAACTTGTTAAAAGCTAAGATTGAAATTGCAAATTACTATAAGATAGGTAGGTAGGTACTAAACTTTTCTAATCAAATATAAAATTATTCAAAAAAGAAATGTTTTGAAATTTTAGTAAAAATAAAGGTATACCTACCTAGTTTATATTGAAGACACCTTTTGTACCTCATTATTTGTGTAACAATGTTTATGATATTAAAATTGGTTTCACAATGATCACGCTTAATTCTCCAAAAGTTGGAAAAAAAGTTTGTTTGTTTTTGATGAACTAAGTTTTTCTTTGAATTTGGTTACAGTCTCCTTGAAACCGTTTCTCTGCTTCATATTACAACACCGGCATCACTCTAACACTTAATAATATAAAAATAAGCAGACTGCATCTAGTTTTTGATTAGAGTTTTTGAAGCATTTGGTTAGGTTCATTTGTATTATTACGTGCTTGAAAAATCACAAATTCCAATGGTTAGGTACTATTGAATATCATATAAACTTCCATTAACAATATCAGATTTCAGAGCCCGCGAGAAATTATCTTCACCTCTAATCAAATATTATATTTAGTCAGCTTATCAATCGAAAATGCTAAAGAAGAAATTTAAATAATTTAAAATATATTTGCAGGTTTTTTTTATACGCATATAATATACTTACACCAGTAGTATCATAATACGTATGTACACATTACACATAGCACATTGCACATAGACAGAACAAGTTCAGCAGAAAACAGAGACTGTTTGAATATCATTTCAGCGATAGTTTCAGTTCTATTAAATAGTTTTCAGTAGGTTATTATTTAAAAAAAAAACTAGGGAAGTCGTTCAGTAAAGTAGATTTTGAATGTTCCTCTTAAAGAAGTATTATCATTGAATCGTTCTACCCATATACCAAAAACGATTCTGATCGGAGACCAGATTATTTTCTAAGAATATTTTGTAATTTATTTTTTTATTATTAGTAGTCCCTATGGCTGAACTACATTTATTCTTAAAATATCGTATAATTTATTAATATTGTGTTATTATATAATATAATATTAATAAATATATTAATGTAATAATAACGTTAACGTATGAGTCAATACGTATTTAACGTACAGTCGACAACAGTGTAAATAGGTTGATAAAAAACCAGTCTATATTTAGTGTATAGGAAAGCATAAAATATGTAATTAGCGAAAAGTTTCAAGTAATTACGATGAATATTTTTTTGAATTAGGTACAATGTAATAACTTAAATTTCAACGGGAAAAATCGTTATTTTTCATTTGAATATCCAATTTTGTGAAAATTAGAAATTCAGATGTCTATTACAACAATTTGGAGAATATGTATGTTCGATATTTTTAGGATACTCTAAAAACAACATATTGAGTACCTATTATGGCTTATATCATAATTTCAAGTTTCAGTTATATTCAGCATTATTCAGCTAAATATATATTATATTTATTATGAATTTGTAAGTTGTAACTACAAAATAATGTTCGATTTTCATGGTTTTAAATCACTATAAGTACAATTTATGAAGAACCACGTATTACATTTTTTTCAACACTAATAGTAATAGAAAAAAAAACTATCAAACTCCTATAAATAGCTCAAAATTAGACTAAATATCTTGAAAACTTTATTGTGAATAGAAAATTATAATTTCAGTAATAGTAGAATACCTATTTAAACATTTTATAGTTAATATTTTTTGAACAATAACAAAATCGTTGAATATCCAATACCGTCCAAATTCTAATTTAGAATTACAAAAGGATCATAGAAATATTAACATGCATAACACTACATTATTTTTTAAATTCCAGTAAAACATACTTATATTACATTTTAAACTCTTTGTTATTAAAACTTTAAAAGAACCATGTGTATTTTTAACTGATTTTCATGATTTTGACAAATTTCATAGAATTATAAAGTAGTTTTCCATAATTTCCGTTATGACATACCCATGAAGACGTTGTCTTTAAATTTTTTTTCGTGAAAACCAATAATTTAAAAAAATTAAATTAAACATTAAAAACAATACACTTTAACCAATATATAGTTCAAAAAGAGTCAAAATATTTTGATTAAATTATTGTATTGTATTTTCTAAGATAAATAATTAGTGAAATTTTCAAATCTATTTAGTTATTAATTTACAAATCAGATTATCCATAAATATTCCGTCTTATCTGTAATTATTTCTTTTTCTCGAATATTTGTATTTTAGTAAGTATTTATTTTTAGTATTTAGTATTTATTAAGTTTTGTAATTTTTTTTCTTTCGATCCCCCCCAAAGTACCTACCAACGTCCCTCAATTTTCAACCTGAAATTTGTATGTTCAGAATCTATTTTATTAGATATTTCAGGTCCCCAAGAAAAATATTAATATAATAATATACTTATAATAAGTTTTTCGTCCGAACCATTGGGGTGAAAAGCTCAACCGACTGTAGGAAAAATAGAAATACAATAGAGTGGTAAATGTTTTAAGAAGATATAAATATCCCGAAAATTACTACACCAGTGTAAAATCACAAGTGAGACTTTTAAAGTTGATTGAAACAATGTTTTTAATAATCTACTAGTGCAAATTTGATACAGACTACTGACTTTACTTCTGCATTGACGTACAATACATCGGTTCACTAGTGTTATTTTGTTAAGCTCTTTGACGTTATATTTGAGAATTAATTATTCAAAGTTGACAATAATCCTTGCTCGTATACATACATTTAGAAAAATGTAGATACCTAATAAGTTTGTATAGCGAGGTTGATTAACATCAAAATAAAAATGTATTAAAATATTTAATACATTAACATTATAATAAATGTGGTATATTCCTCATATAACTTATATTAAAACTGTTATACTCAAGAAAAAATGTATCGAATAAATTCCAATATATCTTGAATATTTTGTGAGTTCAAATTAACACATTGATTGCATTATTTGATCAATTTCTCTGAAAACAATTTATATTTTTATTTGTATAATAAAATTAACTAAAAAATACATAAAATGTAATCTAATAATGTAAAATCAAATATTCAAAATTCACTACATTTCTCAAAATGAGTTAGCTTATTCCTATTTACATATCTATACTACAATAAATTAAAATTACTTATTATCCAATTCCTAGGTACAGATTATACAAATCATAGAAGTCAATTCAGATAACTTCAGACTAGTTGAGTCCTAACTCTAATCCTCTTTGTCTGCTTCATTTACGGTTTCTTAGAAGTTTGACCAACCAGAATTTTCCATTAAGTGGGTCAGTAAACAATTAACTCCTTACATAATACATTCAATGGACTATAAACTGTACCCGACTTTACTATCAAAAATTAATAGTTTCTTACTTCAATATAAAATATGTTAAACCAAACTACTATGTATATCTAAATAATCGAATAATATTCAATACTTGAATACTATATTATTGGATCAGTTACAACTTCTAGTGTTGTTATTTAGGTTAGAATCACAACGCTATAATAAAAACAGTACACAAATTCCCGATTACAAAACTCTATTCATATGAAAATACATATAATATGAGAACAATTATTATTAGTATTTATATTTTGAAATAAAAACATTTTTTTAAATACACTGTTTGCAAATGTAAACAATTGTTAAGGAAAAAAATATTAAAAATAAATATCAGAGAAGTACAGAAAACATATTTTATTAGAAACGGAGAACTTGATGTATAATATAGGAGGTTCTTAGAGTATACCAACCTCATCATCGAGTAATATTAAAATATTATTAATTTATGTGTGAAATTTTAATTTAATAAAATCGATTCTGAACGATAAGGGTAAGAGTGGAACAGCATATAGCCATAAAGGTATGGGTTGAAGTAATTTAAAAATGGTATATAACTATATAAGTAGTACTTAAGTCATGTTATACTATTATTATAATTTATAAGGCAATACCTAATACCTATACCGACATACCGTATAATGGAGTGAATAGAGTCGTAGCACAAAGACCTTAAAGTTAGTCCGAATATTTTTAAGACTGTAAAATACAAGAACATAATTATGAAAATAAAATAAAATTGATGACACTGGGTATAAAGTTTCAATTCTATACGATTAATATTTTTCGATTTACAATAAAATAACTAAAATCGATAGAGAATTTTAACCGTTATATGTTTCGTATGAGCTTTGTCAAAATTTGAACCTCAATCCTTTATAAAAAAAAATTGTGGCATTCAATATTATTTTGTAGGAATAACTTATGAGAAATATTGAGTTGATTTTTCTAGATTTATGACCAAGAAAGAAAGTTTTTAACAACATAAATATATCGAAAAAAAACAAAATAAGTCACATCGTTGATAGCTGTAAAATCAAAGCCAGAATGAAATATTCTAAAACAAAAACTATAAAAATTGTTATTAATTCAATTATACAATGCATAACTAAATACCTATTTTAGTACAAATATTAATACTTAGATGCATGAAACAAAATTTGATTACTTTATTTAAATATAAATGCGAATTTGAAATACTACAATATTTATTAAGATGTTTAACTGTGACAATTGTTTATTATTTCATAAAAATGTATTTCTTCGTTTAAAAAATGCATTTATACTTCGATACATAAAAGCAATAAAATATTTTATGTAAAAATATATAACAATATTTCTAATATTATAAGGTACTTGCCATTTATTTTAATAATAATCTGGTTTATATGGCTAACCATAAATAACCATAAATATAATATATGGACCATGAAATTCAATGTGATACACGTAATAATAGAAACTATAGTGGCCATGACTCTATTGACTATCAAGCTATAGTAGCTACTATGACAAAAAAAATTGATTTCTAGATATTTAATGACTAATAACATTTTATTTCGGTTTTTATCGAACCTATTTCTAGTCTACATTTATCCAAATAATCTGTTAAATTGCTATTTAGTTATAACAATATTATATACATGGATATACCAGCTACACCAAATGGAAATAGAAAAAACTTATCATATACTAATATCGCATCAAGACCTAACCTTAATTATGGTTGTGATAAAAAATAATCTATATCAGTGATTTTTCAAGCAGCACAATACACACAGCGTGGAAATGTAAATGATAAATACAACAATATAGCGGAAAACCATTAAAAATCACAATAATAATGTGGTAATAAACGGTGATAGAAAAAAAAATGCATCAATGCAAGTTAATGTGGAAATAAAATAAGCGGAATGAAAAAAATAAAATCGCAATAAACCTTTTAAATTTTAAATTCCTAAATAATAAACATAATCCATTTATCGCCGGGATTCCTACAATCAATTCGCTTTAAAAAAAAAAAATTCAGCAGCACGTGCTAATATTTTTCTATTTGTATTGCGGGAGTTTTGATTTGTATAAATGGATTTGGTTGTTAGGTTACAACTTAAAACGTGATAAAAATTATTGAAATACTATTTTAGCTTCGTCGCATTATTAAACGTATTCATTTGTCCGGACCAAAAAATAAAAAACCGTTCATCTTAAACGAATTGTCCCTTTCACCAAAATAATGTATCCTGTCAATAAAGTTACCATACTAACCCAACCACACCACTGTAAATTCCATTAATTATTTCGTTTGAATTTACTTTAACCGACGTTGGCCTGACTACACGTAGTCGAACAAACATTTTCTTTGCACCACTTGACGGTACACGCGTGGATTACACGAACCCCTGTTGCTTCGAAAACTTCTGCCACAACCACCCACAGTCTTTCCTATTTCCTGCGAGCACTCCTATATAAAGTAAATCTTTTAACCACTGAACTCAAAAATGTCAAGCTTTAATTTTATTTAGGTAACCATTTTTTTTTTTTATATTCATTTTTGTATTAAGAGCATACTATCGGATATTTTTATAGAGTTTAATAAAAAAAAAAAATAAGACAAAATGTATAGGTACTGAAAGTAAAATGGGTCGCCCGAATATAACTGAAAAGTGTACAAAGTACTAGGAGTTACCAAATTGGTTCCCGTTTGGAATTAGATATTTTAAAAGGTGAGCTGAATTGAGCGTCATTTCAGTTTTTGAGAGGTGGGGCAACATTTTTGACCGGCCAAATTGAAAATAAACCGCGCCCTAATAATTACAATACAGTTGCATTTTCATCTCAATACAAATAGCTTTTTATCATAATTTTATTCTTACTATCATAAGTATAAGTAACCCATTTTTTTTTGAGAGATACTAAATTATTAATACATATGTAGTAGGATACTTAAATATATTACCTATTAGCTAAGATAAGAAGGCCCAAAACTAGCCCATACCCGGTCTAACAGCGGCCCCCGCTAATTACAAGGGTGGGGGGGGCTACGGTCGAGTTAATTTTCCCTCATAAAATAGTGAAGTACGCATATTTTCATTTCCATTTTTACAGGCTTAGAATTTTCAACTTCAGAGTAAGGTTGAAATGGTTTAAAATGTGGGTTAACTCGTGTATTAAATTCTATAGTTTGAGTGGAAACCAACCATTAAAATATTATGAGACAATTTAACTAAATTTAAATAAATGCAAACAAAGTACCTACCTACTATAGGTAATATCTGATGTATACCTAATAACACATACGACGGTAAGTATTCAGGAATATTTTATAATATGTACTCACTTCTCAATAATAATTAGCATTTTTGTAGGAGGTACCTTTTTGTGGTAGGTATCAGTAGAGTCCATAGAGTGCGTATTTTCTCTTATAGTATTAGTTAACTATTACAGTTATTAGGTACATAATATTATATTATATTATGCGTAATTTACACTGAATGTAATTCTACAATAATTATATCAATATTTTAATACAGTGTAATATGTTATAAATTAGTTTAATATCGTTACACTGGTCAATGACGAGATATATTGAATTTTCATTTGACATTTTAATTCATGTTTGTTATAATTTTCATAATGTTTAATAACTAACTATATTTTGTGGTAGTTCATACTTGTATGATTAATACGATCGTATACGGTTGCGATGGGTTTTAAAAATTTAATATTTTTAAGAAATTTAGTTAATTTGGGGATAAGCCCTTGGCCACCAAAAATGCTTCCGATTGTGAAATGTTTAACGGCTTGGCGTACGGATTATGGCGTCTAAAACCAAACCATTGAATGTGTAATGGTACTATACGTAATACGCATAAATACGTAACAATATAACAATCATATTATTATTAAGACATGAAACCGTATATTACAAAAGGGGTAGGTAGGTATAGATACATAATATCGAGTACCTACCTATACTGTATAATATGGTTCGGATGCGCATAGAATTAAACACCAGGACCGATCCATAATATAATATTATATAGGGCCACGCTAACCAGTAAACCTTCTCAGTTTTAAGTCTTTACTTTACCGTCCACCAAATCGATGAATATCATAATAGTGCACGTCAAAAGGCAAAAACTAATAATTCTTTGCTATACGCCTCGTCCCTGCGGACATGAAGCCGTCGTCGATCGTATGCCGTTCGCGTAAGCCGTTAGATGTATCAAGATAATAACAATGTATATATATGCGTAATACGTATAATGCAATATATTAATATGTTAGGTACGTCTATAATTACACTACACCGGTGTTTGTACCTGCACCGGGTCTTGTCGGTACGTTCCCTGGTCACAGGACCGCGGTAATCGAGGTCTGACCTAATTACCGAGTGAGTAATTATTATCGTAAAGCGCACACCCAGCACTTTTAGTAGGATTAACGGAGGCGGCCGACATCAATAATCACAAACCAGTGAATGGAGAAGGGATCGTTTGATTTATTATTATGATTAAAACCCAGATTTTTGTGCAGCAATCGGCTGTATCACGAGCAAAACTAAAATTTCGTGAATTATAAATTTACTGTACCCGGGTATAGGTTTGTATACTTCAAACTATATTTTCATTACTATTTATTTCGTATGATAACATAATGTAGTACGAGTGTATAACGTGTATGCAGTGATGGGTATACCTACTGTACCTATATAAATTATAAAGCATAGTATAAAATGTATTCTAATTTACGTGTAAATATTAATTGTTAAAATTTACTACCTTTTAAGTTGTTTTCTGGGAGAGGAAAAGTTTTTTTTTTTTGTTTTATTGCGACCGCGATCTATCAGTCATATACGGTTGTCACATCTTCGTTATTTCTTTATTACATCGTATTATATTAAGTCCATTGACAATGACAAAGTAACAAAAACAGCGAATAATACCTACAACAGTACCTACCTAAACTACCTCGCTGTAGCAGTAATACAAAAACGTATATTCGCGGATAAAATAAAATGTAAAATGTCGTACATTCCGATGCAAAAATCCTGAATCGTGCTGCCGTTATGTATACGTAATGAAACTCTGATTAAATTAATCTATTTCACTTGAGCTAGATTTATAACTTTTTCCTATAGGTTTTTCGGAACACGCAGTGAAAAGTTACGCTTACCCGAGATTCCGGTCTTTAATTATTATTATTATTATTTATTATACTGCATAAGGGTCCTCGATTTTGGTGCGTATCGACCAGCTATTATAATACAAGACGTATTATAGCATAGGTATGTACGCGAAAATATGACGGTACCACAAAACACAAATATATTCTATTACAATACGACTATACAATGGCGGTGGGAAAAAAGAGAAAAATCTGTAAACGATTACTCGTTGACGGCCAAAACAGAAATAATATTACGTGCGATTTACAGCTGCTGAGAAACGCATAAATGAGCGAGCGCCGAGCAGAGAGATGACAAAATTAATAACGCCCTAAAATGGAGTGCGAGCAATAATAATTCGTAGTCTTTGGAATTATTATTGGTAATGAGGTGGTACAGCCTAGTGCGTCGACAGCAATTAAGGTTCGATCTTCACGATAACAGTACAGATACGTACCGCAGTGCTAAATATCGGAACAAATGAAGTGGCACAGTGGCAGATCTATAATTATTTTTTTTCAATAACGGATGCTAAGCTAGTTTCGATCATCCTCCAACCTATAATAACCTTTTTTTACAAAAACCCATATATTATGGCCAACCAAAATAACAGATCACCGCTTGTATATTAATTTATTGTCTTTGTTTATTTTTATAAAATACTCAATGTAACATATTAAAAAAAAAAAAAAGATTATAGAGTAAAAAAGAACCATCAACTTAGACCCAAGTGGGTGGTAAAGCACCCCGATACCCCCTCTAAATAAATCCATATTCACGTATATAAACTGTACCTTTATATATTTTTAAGTAATGGTTTGCAGTTTTTCGACGAATTTCCAGTTGGTGGGGCGCCCAACTCTTATGAAATACGCGTGGCGTCGAGGATTTTAATCTTAATCCTGGGTAAATTTTCTATTTTTTTTAGCTCGTTAAGTTTATGAAAACTGACCGAAGTCAAGTTTAAAGTTAATAGTTACTTTTATATTTTAACAAATAAAAGTCACTAGTTAAATAAATAAATTGTGAAATGAACCAGACTTTCCATCACCAGCTGTATCTATTAATTATAATATTATAATTATAAAAATATTCGCTATTCATATTGACGGCAAATGTTGATATATTTTTTTACTGTTTATTCGTCAGAAGTAAATATTGGGATTTCCGCAAATGATGAAGAGACTCGGGGTCACACCACCCCAAATATACTTGAATCGATTTAACCACCTTAACACGTCCTTGGGAAATGGGCACTCCGGAGTAATGTACACTCAGTGACGACTACAATTTTATTGTGGTAATATTCTGAATTCTGACAGTCGGTGTGAAAGTAGTCGCACAGCGTGCCAGTGGCAACGACGACGACGACGAATTAATAACAATCACTATCACTATCGCCACCGCTTATGATATACGGCCCCCATAGTCGGATCGAGTGAAAGAATATTGTACCTCGGAGCGGTCGCGACTGGGTCCACATCTCGTAAATCATCGTTTAGAGGCCTCCGACCGAGAAATTTATAGCAATAATAATAAAATAAATAGTATACACAGAAGATTGGAGAGAAGCAGACGACGGGAAAGATAATGTAATTACGTTGATGGATATTACCCGCGCTCGAGTGCCGGCGAAGAAGAAGAAGAAGATGAAAAAAAAAAACACCGCCGCCGGAACAATGAGCGATACAAAAATCGCAATGGAAACATTATTTTTTCACTTTTGTTTTGTCTTTGACCATTAGTGCGATGATAAAACACACGGGCGCACGCATGCTATTATTATCGTCACTGACGCGACATATTCCCCGCGAACACTGCGTCATGACTGCCGTGCCACTACGACTACGGGACGATATTGTTATTATAATTATTATTATAAACGTGTAGTAGTGGTAGATTATACAATATTATACATATACGACGACAGTGTACCGACGGTAATAATAATAATGATAATAATATATGCGCACGACGCTTTTTGGAATTTTCGAACCAGAAATAATATCCAAACGCTGCACACGTGCCCTACATATGAGAATAGGTACACGCGCACGTGTAAGAACATCGCACCACTGTAATGGTATACTCGTGCAGTATAATAATAATAATTTATAGAAAATAAAAAAATAAACGAATATCGCGCGATCTAGATAATATTTTAGGGGGAGGAGAAAACAATTTTTATAGAACTCGTTACGATGACTACGGACTTTTACGCTCGCTTAGGATGGGCACAAGAAAGTGGAAAATAAAACACTCCACAGATATCCGGGTCTGTGTGCGCGTACAACATAATCGAAAGCGAAATTGATCGACTCTGAAGCTTTTGAAACGAATTTTCTGTACGCCTGTTTCGAAAAAAACCTTTCCAAATGACGATACACACTCAAACACACATATTATCAATATTGTATCATAATTTTCAAATATATTTGATAATATTATACTTGAGCGTCGAACGAGTCGTGTGAAAGGCACAAAATCATCGAAATAGGAATATCTCGTTTATTTCAATTTTTTTTTTATATAATATAATATTATGTACTTATATCATATACCACATTATTATTATTACTCTATATCTCGTCGACGAACATATGTATTTCTAAAAACCATTTGGAATTACCAAATACATTTTAAAATATTTGTAAGTATAATATATAATTTATGACGATTGTCAATTTGTATAATTATTATCATTAGGTAAGTATTGGTTTGTTAACACCAAGCTGCAGTTTAAACACGGTTGTACGATTACGGTACCTACATGAAAGAGAAGAATTTAACTATAAAACAATACATAATAATATGATTAATAAGGTAAGATAAATAAATTTACGAAGAAACAATTACAGAGTTGGTGGGGGGGAGGGTTTGGACATTTTTCAAACAAAATATTTGTTAAATTTTACTTTATAAATCTAGTTTAGGGCCCACGTGAATCAAAATTGTTTTTTTCAGACACCTATGTATTATTACAACTAGTTAAGAATGATGGTTCAGAGATTGAAACATTGGGCCATAACTTTTTTTTTCAACCAAAAAACATTTAACATTTACTATTTTAGATATTATATCAAATTTTATGACGTTTTTAAAAATATCACTTAACATTATTACATATGTTATTACCGGCATAGTTATAATTGTATGTAAAAAATAAGTAAAAGCTCAACAAATCTGGAAAACTGTTTTTATTGTTTTTTTTTTTATTTATACCATTCAAAAGGTTCAAAATACATTAAAATTAGCTATATAAAAAATTATTATAGCCTGTAAATAAAATTAATATAATAATTATGTAATATTCAACAAAAAAATCTACAACGTTATCAACAGATTTTGAGTAAGGAAAGAGCAAGTTTAATTAAAGATAAATGTCAAGAAAGTTATCTTCAAACTGTTGTTTTACATTTGGACGGCAAGCTACTTCCTAATTTGGTTAAAAAGATATTATCGATGGCTAGCCATAGTAATTTCGAATGGTGGTATAGAAAAAATTCTAAGTATTCCAGTTTTACAAAATGCAACAGAAAATGAACAAGCAGTGAATTTATTTATTTACAAAACTTTGATGGAATGGAGTATAAGAAATTCAGTTAAAGCTCTGTCATTTGATACAACTGCAGTTAATAGTGGTCGATTGGGTGGTACTTGTGTATTATTAGAAAGACTTTTAGGAAATAAAATTTTATATTTGCCTTGCAGACATCATATTCATGAGATAATTTTACAAAAATTTAAAATAGGACCCATCAGATTGGAGTGAAAACTTATTTTGCATCATCTTTCTTCAACACGAATATTAGTATTCTGCCATTCTTTTAAATTGTCATTTCATACATTTACTACATGATTATACTCATCGCAAATATTATCTTCATTCACATTCCATTCTGCTTGTTTGTTATTATTTTGCAAACTAAATGTTAAGCTTTCTTGTATTTCACCCCATGTTGGGCAATTAATTAATTGTGTCCAACGAAATACTTTTAGTTTTTCAAAAGGATTTGCCCACTTTTCAACATTCAACAAAAATGTGTTATAAAGTAGGTCAGTTTGTTCTATAAAATGTATTTTTGTGAATATATTTTGTGTTTCTAATTCTAAGAGTAGTGATTTCACATTAAAAGTTAAAAAGTTTAAACCTTAGTTCTAAATTATATTGTTTTGTATTTATTTCTTTAATTAACTTTTTTTTTTCATACAACAATATTGATTATAATAATATGGAGTTACCGGGATTAAAACGGGATCATCTTCTAAAAACGGGACAAAAAGCGTTTGATGTTTGTCAGGACAACGGGACATGATGATCAAAAAGGGGAAAATCCCGGTTTAAACGGGACGTATGGTCACAATATATTAATATAAAATTAAAAACGACAGAGTCTAGTCTATGATGGTGTGTGTCCAATTATAGAGTGTTCAATGTTCACCGTGTTCGTTTTACTTGAACATATACCCAATCATAGCTATTTTCATTATAATGAGAATATTACATCTAGCTGTAAGAAATAATTCAAAATATTTGCCCATTTGTTATTATTTATCAACCATTAACTTAGAAAAATCTGTTTTTATACGCATTCACAATATTATTCCAGAGTAGGTAGGTACTTACGATGAAATAGTTCATAACTAAAAACTATTACCTATCCCTTAAATTATTTTTAAATAATTAAATGTTTTTAAAAAGCCCACTAATTCCAGTAATTAGGTGGGTCCTGGAGTATATTTTTATTCCATTTAAATGTACATTTATTATGCAAATTCTAGATTGCGTGCACAAAAATAAATAATTATTTATTTGATTTTATAAACCAATGTAATTTTTTCACTCTAATAAATGATAAAATGTTTAAATGTGATGACACAAGTTCTTTTCTTTGTCGGTTCAATAATATATTATGTTTAACTATCACATGTTCATAGTTTTATAATACGTATATACATATCAAAAAAATATATAAATAAATCCCTCAACATAGTATATAATAGTATTTTTTATTTCCTTTTTATATTCCGTAAAATAAAGTTGAACGTATATTTTGATGACTTGCTATTCCTCAAAGTTATAAGCCATAATTTGAGTTATAAAATACATAGCAACTAAACAAAACATAATAATGATAAAAAATGTATACTCATACTTTATACTACTATATGAAAATTGATTTTAACATTAACTTATACTAACGTAAAAAATAAAAACAATGTAATAATTAACTCGAACAATGGCCAAATCAAATAAGATTAAAAACAAAAATAATTTTAAAAAGAAAGTTACTTCATTATAAATATTATATAATTTAGTGATCCAGAGTGTATGCGCACCGGACGGAGCTATTGACGTCGTCTCGCTAGCCGGCCGTACGACACTTGCGACGGGTAAGAATATCTCGTAACCGGTGTGTGACTAAGAGTAGGTAACCTTACAACTTACAAAACTAGTAAATAAGCGAACAAATTGAAGGTGTGCCCTGGTGGCACTGAACAACTGTATTATTACAAACTAGTCAAAAACAATAGTGTTATAATCAGGGGGGTATGATCATACCTTACAATGACCTAATATTTGGGAATGGCGATGTACAAAATAATATATATAAATAATAACAAAATAAATCTTATCTGCCGGTGGTGGTGGTGACAACGGCCTGGACTGATAACAGCTGACCCCTGGACGACTGGACACGACGATGACAACACTGGTACCAACTGACAGCAACACGATGGGAACGGTGCACCGCTCGAACGCACCGGCGATGACGGAATTGGCACACCTGACTGGTGCGGCGCTCGCGGCGTAACGGCGTACCACAGGGTGCAGTGGCAAATTAGGGAAAAACCCGAATTCGGCCGATCGCGACCCACGATGGATCAGCGAACGGGGACGCACTTAACAACGCGAAAAGCGTACACGGTAAAACGCACGAGCGCGATCGAAGATTATTCACGCGTACGGTGATGGACGACAAGGGGGGTCCGAACACGCACTACGGTGAATGAGACTACAAACAACGTTACCTAAGTCAGTAACGGACTGGCACGTTGACACACGTGGAGGTCGGGAACGGCCAAGTATGAGGAGAACACAACGAGCGGAAAACGCGCGTATACAAAAACGGCGTGTGCGCGAACGAAAAACGTGGTCGACGAACAGATCCGGACACCACATCAACGACAACGATGGCGCGGGTACGAAAACGACAATTCGACCTGCCAAGCACGGACGTGCGGAGAGAACTAGTTTTGCGGCGATAGCCCGCGGCTGGAAGCGCGACGCGGCGCGATCCAGGGTGGTGGAGGGGGTCGGGGGGTCAACTTCGCGAATGTTCGACACCCGACGCGATGTCCAGCGGAGTAACGGTGGTGTTGCACAAACATACTCCCCCCCATGGGAGGCGCAGCCTCACATCCGCTGATGCATTGGTATAACTGGATGATGACGACGGCTTCACGGAGTCAGTTCTGGCCTGTTACCACTTACCACCAAACAACAAAAAAAAAATACAACAAAATATAAACTAAAATAAGGGGGGTGCTGTTACAGTAGCACAAGTATACAAAAAAAACTTAAATATAATGGAGTTCGCGTATGTAGCGGGAGAAACAC
The DNA here is from genome assembly GCA_949089665.1 of Macrosiphum euphorbiae. Classification (NCBI taxonomy): domain Eukaryota; kingdom Metazoa; phylum Arthropoda; class Insecta; order Hemiptera; family Aphididae; genus Macrosiphum; species Macrosiphum euphorbiae. The sequence continues at coordinate 21,428,592 of CARXXK010000003.1, read as the reverse complement.
ATAGGCGAACAGAGCGTGGGTATCACCTAACAGGGGGTACCTGGGCAGGTCCCTTCGGTGGGCAGGACGACCAACTTCACTACAGGGCGAGTCACTTCGCCGTGGGCGGTTCGCAAACGGACCACGCGTACTACACCGTCGGCTCCCGGCAACAGTGCGATCACCCGTCCCATTCGCCACGACAATGGGGGAGACTGGTTGTCCCGGATGACGACGACATCGTTTAGACGGATATTGGGGGACCCGCTCGACCACTTTGTGCGTGCCTGCAGTGTGGTCAAGTACTCGGTGGACCATTGTCGCCAAAACGCCTGGTGACATTGGTCCAACAACTTCCACCGGTTCACCAGACTAGACTTGTCCTCTGTCGATGTCCGAGGCGGCACGGCAAGTAGTGGTTGGCCGATAAGAAAGTGTCCCGGCGATAGGTAGTCCAAGTCGGCTGGATCGGATGACAACGGTGTGAGTGGCCTGGAGTTGAGCACGGCCTCCACTCGACACAGCACCGTCGTGAATTCTTCGTAAGTGAAGTGATGACGACCCATGACGCGAATCAATAACCTTTTTGTCGACCGGACCGCAGCCTCCCACAATCCGCCGAAATGTGGCGCACTGGGCGGGTTGAAATGCCAGGAACAATGCGGACGAGAGTCGCCTAGCGCGGATTGTCCCTCCGGGCTATTGATCAGCGTATGCAATTGTCGATCGGCACCCACGAAATTGGTCCCGCAGTCGCTGAAAATGTCGGATGGCAGACCACGCCGAGCAACAAATCGGTCGAATGCAGCAAGGAACGCGGCCGTAGATAACTCGGTCACAACCTCGAGGTGACACGCCTTCACCGCGAAGCACACAAAAACAGCTATATACACTTTATACGACCGTGATTTGCGAAGGCGGGTCTCTTGTAGCTGCAATGGACCTGCGAAATCAATACCCACTCGAGCGAACGGCCGGCACTGTTGGACACGGCCTGGTGGCAGATCAGCCATCAACGGTTGAGGTGGTTGATGGTCAAATCGGACGCAGCTGGTACACTCACTGCTGACTTGATGTAGCACTGATCTCACAGACATGATCCAAAATTGCTGGGACACAATGGCGGTCACGACTCGAGGTCCGGCATGACAGCTGATGCGATGCCAATGACGACACACCAACAAGGCCAAGCGTGAATGTTTTGCTAATAGTATCGGGTGCTGACGGTCATATGGCAGCATCGAGTGACGCAATCGCCCACCCACTCGAATGACGCCGGAAGGATCAATAAACGGGCATAAACGGCCGAGTGGTTTGGACGACACACGAAGACGGTGAGATAACTCGTGCCGTAATTGTACAAAAAACTTACGCTGTGACTCGATCACCAGCGCATCAAGTGCCGCGTCGAGTTCATAACGGGTGAGGACCGCCCGTCGCGTAACCAATGCGCGGCGGCGGCAACGATCTATAAATCGATACACACGGGCGACAACGCGAATCAATTTGTCATAAGACGAAAACTCGTCGAACCATTCAACAACGGGAGGTTGATCGTCGACAGTCACTGACAAAACCCGCACTTCGGGCAAATCGCTCAGCGGCAGCATGGTGGCCCCGACCGGCCACGATGACGGACAACGACGTAGAAACTCAGGGCCCTGCCAATAAAGCTTTAACGCTGGAAGCTCGGACGGTAACACACCGCGCGAAGCACAATCGGCGGGGTTGTCCGTGGACGGAATGTGTGCCCACACGCAACTCGGGAGTAGCGTGTTAATTCTGTGTACCCGATTTGACACGTATATTTTAAACGATTCGTGGCGATTGACCAACCAGGACAGGACAATCGTTGAGTCCGTCCAAGCATGTACACCGACGATGTTGACCTGACGGTCGAGAATACACTTGACGCGGTATAACCAACGCGCCAACAACTCAGCGGCGTTCAACTCGAGCCGCGGGATGGTCAATGATTTTATCGGCGCTAGCTTGGTTTTTGCGCCGACCAACGAAATCGAAACGTCCTCCCGGTCGTCCAACACGCGGAGGTATACGACAGCTGCGCAACCATGCTGTGACGCATCACAAAATCCCAACAATAAACAACGGTCGGCGGACTGCGTGTTGAAGTGTCGCGGAATGTTAATCTGAAGGAGGCAGGCCAACGATTCAACGAAAGTGGACCATTCTTGATGGAGATCCTTCGGAAGAGGGTCATCCCAGCCAAGGTTGCATGACCACGTCCGTTGCATTATGTGCTTCGCGTAGAAAGTGGCCGGCGCGAATATGCCCAACGGATCGAAAATACGCGCGATTAATGATAAGACGCCGCGTTTGGTGAATACGGGTGGCGCATCGCACCGGAGGGCACACCTAAAAACGTCATCTGTCGGCTGCCATTGCAAGCCGAGAACCTTGACCCCGATCCCATCCACAGCATCGAACGATAAAGGACCGGTCACACAGTCGGACGCGGGTACACCGTTGAGGATCGCGGGACAGTTACTCGACCACTTCTTCAATTCCAGACCGGAGTTGCCGAGCACCGCGATCATCTCCCTTTGGAGCGTACAAACATCGTCGATTGTGTCGCCCCCCGTACATATGTCGTCGACATAGGTTTGGTGCAGCAACGCCTGCCGTACTCCCTCATGACCGACGCAATCCACCTCGGCGATCGCAGCCAGCACGCGGAGTGCCAAGAACGGAGCGCAGTTCAGGCCATACGTCACGGTGTTTAATTCGTATTCGACAAGCTGGTCGTGAGGTGACGCACGCCATAGGATGTGTTGCAGCGGCCGGTACTCGGGCGCCACCATCACCTGCCGGTACATTTTGCAGATGTCAGTGGTGAACGCGTACTTGTTCACCCGGAACCTGGTTAGAATGTCGACGATGTCTTGCTGTAACTTCGGACCTTGCATTAGACAGCCGTTTAGTGACGTCCCGTCATGGGACACTGCCGAAGCGTCGAACACAACGCGGATTTTTAAGTCTCCGTTGGACTGGTTACATACGGCATGGTGGGGGATGACATATCGCCCCGGTGTCGCTGCCACGGACATATGGCCGAGCGACAAGTATTCAGACATAAAGGCACAATATGCCACGCGCAGAGTCGGGTTAGACATCAACTTACGTTCGAGCGACTCAAAACGTTTTAGCGCGACGGAACGCGAACCCGGGAATGACAACTCGGATACCGGCTTACGCGTCGGCAGCGGCACTTGAAATCGCCCAGACGGTAAACGTGTGTGTTCAGCGCGGAAGTGACTCTCACACCAACCGTCGTCGGTGAAGGAAGGAGGTGCAGCGTCCGGTTCTTCAACTGACCAAAACTTGTCCATTAGATTCTCGATGGATGTCGCTAATGACACCGGTGTGGTGAAGACATGACAAGTGGCGGTCGCTGGCAGTGGTCCAATGAGGACCCAACCGAAAATCGAACTGAATGCCGTGGGCAGTGCCTCGTCGATTTTGATTTGACGACCATCCAATATCGCTGAAAACACGTCGGCCCCGAGTAACATGTCGACCGGTGACGCGACGTTGAACTGCGGATCGGCGAGCGCGAGGGTGGAAAATCGGTCCTTAATGTCGACGGGGATTGAGGTGCGCGGCATGTCACTAGTGATTGAAGGCAGCACCCACGCTTGCACAGTCAGCGATGGTTCGGACGCAAAACGCGGCCGGATGTGACATTCGACGATGCCCTTCACGCTGACGACAGGTGTACCGGATATGCCACTGACTGGCATGGTCCACGGACGGGGCCGGAATCCTAAGCGGGTGGAACACTCGACTGTCATGGCACTTATCTGGGACGCGGAGTCGACCAACGCGCGAACTGTTTGCCACGTACCGGCCCTGTCGCGAGCGTGAATCAACGCAGTGCCTAACAAAACCGTTGGTATCGCACTCGGGCGCGGTGCCAACGCGGCCGCGCAACACGACGGTGTTTCCCCCCCACTTTCACCGCCTTCCTCTTGACGGTTGGGAGTAACACCATGTAACAACGTGTGATGTTTTTTCGAACACTGGTGACATCGCGACTTGGACGAACAGGCGCGGATAAAATGATTACCGCTGAGGCAATTAAAACAAACTTTATTTTCATGGGCCCATCGATTCCGATCGTCCAATGACCATGATCGGAACTTCGGACACGCGCTGATGCTGTGTGAACCCTGACAGCATGAACATGAGCTGGTAGGAGTCTGTGAATGACGCTCCGTTGGTTTCGCGGCGACGAGCGCCACGGGATTACTTTTCCCCGCGCGGTGACTAACGTACGGCCCGGTAACAGGCTGTGGCTTCGGCTTGGCACTAGTCTTCCGCGGCTCGCCCACATTTTCTAAGACGGTAATACGATCCCGCACGAATTTCAGCAGTTTATCGACTGATGGATAAACGTCGTCACTTGTCATGGTGGATTCGAATAATTTGCGAGTGGCGAGCGGTAACGCACGGAAAGCCGACGTAAACAGGATGAACGACCCGAGGTCGGGAATGTCCATCGCGGATAATAACGAAATGTTTTCGTCAAATGTAGATAAAAAAACGGTTAAGTCGTGCAATGACTCCTGCGACGACGACGGCGCGTTTAACACTTTTTCTAATAGCGAAGTCGCGACCATACGCGGGCGGTAGAAACGCGCGGACAAAGTTGACCATATCAACTGATAGTTATCATCGGACGCGGGTATACTGCGAATCGCATCCAAGGCTGCACCATGCAAACACCCAGTCAAATAATATAACTTATCTACGTTCGACAGGTATTGGCGGCTATCGACTTGCTTAATGAATGTATCACGAAAAGTCGGCCACAAGCGAAAATCGCCTCCAAATCTCGGTAGGGGGATTTCCGGAAGTCGCGGTAACGTTGGACCGGACGACGCGTCGAACACGGACGATGAGTTACCGACGTTTTGGCCCGCGGTGGGCGCTGTGCGAGTCGGACGAAGTAAATTCGCGGCAGCTTTCGCGGAATTAATCAAAATTCGTAATTCACCCGATTGTCCGGGGGTATATTCACTGGCCTTACCTAAGTTAACAAGGCATTCTAATACCGTGTTATCTTCCGCTTCATACTGAGACCACCCCGCATCTAACCCGTCAACATTTAAAATAAATTCGGGTACGAAGTCCGGCTCGGAATTCGCGCGTGGTATCATGGCATGCACCGCCTTTATACCCTCAATCGCGGACTCCCGCTTCAGGGCTGCGATCGCGCGACGGCGCTCCTCGCGTTCAGCGAATTCTTTCTTGGTCTCGACCATCTTGAATGATTACAAGTAGCTATATGTCACACAAAGGCTGATAATTCACTACGCCGCTTGGCTGGGACCCCCCATAAGGTTCCTAACCACGCTCTGCTACCAAAATGTATGCGCACCGGACGGAGCTATTGACGTCGTCTCGCTAGCCGGCCGTACGACACTTGCGACGGGTAAGAATATCTCGTAACCGGTGTGTGACTAAGAGTAGGTAACCTTACAACTTACAAAACTAGTAAATAAGCGAACAAATTGAAGGTGTGCCCTGGTGGCACTGAACAACTGTATTATTACAAACTAGTCAAAAACAATAGTGTTATAATCAGGGGGGTATGATCATACCTTACAATGACCTAATATTTGGGAATGGCGATGTACAAAATAATATATATAAATAATAACAAAATAAATCTTATCTGCCGGTGGTGGTGGTGACAACGGCCTGGACTGATAACAGCTGACCCCTGGACGACTGGACACGACGATGACAACACTGGTACCAACTGACAGCAACACGATGGGAACGGTGCACCGCTCGAACGCACCGGCGATGACGGAATTGGCACACCTGACTGGTGCGGCGCTCGCGGCGTAACGGCGTACCACAGGGTGCAGTGGCAAATTAGGGAAAAACCCGAATTCGGCCGATCGCGACCCACGATGGATCAGCGAACGGGGACGCACTTAACAACGCGAAAAGCGTACACGGTAAAACGCACGAGCGCGATCGAAGATTATTCACGCGTACGGTGATGGACGACAAGGGGGGTCCGAACACGCACTACGGTGAATGAGACTACAAACAACGTTACCTAAGTCAGTAACGGACTGGCACGTTGACACACGTGGAGGTCGGGAACGGCCAAGTATGAGGAGAACACAACGAGCGGAAAACGCGCGTATACAAAAACGGCGTGTGCGCGAACGAAAAACGTGGTCGACGAACAGATCCGGACACCACATCAACGACAACGATGGCGCGGGTACGAAAACGACAATTCGACCTGCCAAGCACGGACGTGCGGAGAGAACTAGTTTTGCGGCGATAGCCCGCGGCTGGAAGCGCGACGCGGCGCGATCCAGGGTGGTGGAGGGGGTCGGGGGGTCAACTTCGCGAATGTTCGACACCCGACGCGATGTCCAGCGGAGTAACGGTGGTGTTGCACAAACACAGAGGATATATTTTTGTTTAGTAAATCGTTATGTATTAGTTATAATCAAAAAATATAGCGTAAAATTACCTAATGAGAACTTCAAACCCGTATGACGTATTGTCTCCATCTCACTTAGGTACAATTGTACAAATAACATTTCAACTCTTACGGTCAGAAGAAACCATTTTACTTAGTTATTTTTAATAATAAAGTAAATTGAACCTATTGGCTATTACCTATGCAATTTAAAGATAAAAATATTATCTAGATCACTAAGTGGAATTTTTTCGATATTTTGATTTCGAAGCAAGTTATGAGCCCTTCAAAATTGTTAATTTTATTCACTTCTATCTTGAAAATAACAGAGGAAAACCGATTATTTTGGGTGCAAAATGATTTCTACCTTTGTTATACTTATATGTTTGTAGTAGGAGAGAGACGAAGTGTTTAGTAGATCGTATTAATAAGTATAAACTTTATATTAGCATTTTCTATACAAATTTTGACTTGTCTTTATGGAAAAATTAAGTTTCCAATTTTTTTGGTTTTTTTTTTCTATAAATATCAACATAAATTTATTCTTTTCGTCAATCTATCTAAGATTCTAAAATATAGTACAAGATTCCTTCCAAGGTTATCAAACTTTCTAAAAAAAAAAAAAAAAATGTCTATAAGAAATTCGAGCGTTTGAAGTTCACATTGGATAATATTCAATCGATATAATATATCAGGTAGCAATTTTCATAAAATGTATATCATATTATGTTTATTTTATTAATTCCTATACCTACTTGATAACATTTTCAAAATGTATTGACTCGTTTCGATTTGTTTACGGACATTTTCAATTTTCAATTTTTAAAATTTTTTTTTTCTATAAATGTCAATAAAATTTCATTTGTTGGGTCAAAAAGAGTGAAAAATTAATTCAATGCTTCTTATATATTGTTATAATATCAGTTGGAAATACATTCGCACTAATTTGCTCACAACAAATGCCAGATAATAATATTGAGCAAACATTGAGCTTTGAGTAAAAAACATTAACAATACGTACGTATAATAAATTATCTTTGTACATAAAGTACATTTGGTTTATTCTATTAATAACTAGCTGATCCCATGCACTTCGTTTCCCGTTCAATGTACCAGCTCAATATGACTCAAACTTTGTTCAATTCGTTATTTGGTGTATGGTGTTAAAAATTTATCTTAACTCTTCTGTCGCCTGGGATAAAAAAATTCTGATTCGCAGCAGTATATTATCAGGTAGGCAATCTACCTGTGGTAGATGGCGGATCCAGTGCTGTTTGTACGTAACTTTATAATTTAACTCTAAAGGATCAAAATTATACCAAGTATGTCACTGAACTTCTCTTGAACGGCTGGAATAAATGTGAATGCCAAGCCTGTCGACCAATATTTCCTCCTCAGTCCTCATCAACGAAGAAGTGGCATTGTTTTATGTACGTAACTTATATGTGAGTATAATGGGCTCAATATTTACGTAATAGCGATACATATAAATCAAAACATAGCATATATATTTATAATATATATATTGACAAAAAATAATAATACTAATCGACAAACATGCCCGATTAACCAACAGCAACCAATATAATATAATACACTGTTGCGCCACTGTTGTATTTTTTACATTAATATTTCTTACTTTTCCAGTAGATTTTCCTAAACCTTCTCCTGGCAATTACGAACATTTTAAAAAATATTTGAGCCAAATCGGTTCAGCTGCTCTCGAGTTTGCGTTTAGCGCCACATTCAGCGATTCATTTTTATATTATAGATAATAATGATAATAAAAATAATATTGTTTATTACGGAAAAAAATTCCAATTAAATTTTAAACATACGATAGTAATAGATAGATATGTAATATTATTATCCATAAAATAATAATAATAACAAATCGACAATTCGACCAATATTAATTCGTATCATCACAGTTGTACTAGTTTTGAGCAGTAGATGTGTATCTCCTTCACCTCCAGCCTATAACGTATATCGATTGATTTTGTTCTATGTTATATATGTATGTATATGATTGACAGCCAATAAGAGTTGGAGAACTACGATATAGGTGAAGTAAAGAGCGGAGGATGCGTATCAAAATACTGTGATGATACCTATCTAATTTTTCATGCATAATATTACAATAATAAAAAATATTGTCGGAGGAAAAATATAATGTTAATATTATAATATTTTATATTTTTATAAGAATTCTTTTGAATATAATCTAGTTATGTGCATTTAATTAGTTCAAGTATAATATTGATATATTTTGTACTTACTACTAAACCATGTGTATACTGCAACAGACTGTACTCTATTCACATATTTTTTAATTCTGTTGAGGGAAATAAAACTATCTCCTTCTAGTAAAATTTTAAAATATGCGTAAGGTACCTAGTACTGAGTAATTTAGGTAGGTAAGTGAATTATAGAGTTTTCAAGGACATAAGTATATTATTTAGTGTTTGAAAATTTCATGAAATTTTAAAAAATGAAATATTTCAGTTTTTTAATAAATTTTGATTTATTTTTAAATAAGTTTTATATTTACATACAATTATTGCCACAAATCACTTTTATAATTGTATGGTACCTATATGTATACCCAAACTTTGGTATTATACATTTAAAATGGTATTCAAAAATTTTAAATATTTAAATGTTACAAGTAGGTATACAATATTATACATGTATATTATATACCTACTGAATTCTTACATTAGAATTTAGAACCCTGAACATTGTGTTAAAAAATAAATAAATTGTGTTTTTATTTATGTTAAAAAAATTTCAATGTTTCACGTTTTTGTGAAATATTTCACCATATAGTGCAATATTTCATACTTCAAACACTAGGTATACTGCTATTATATGACATGGCGTCGTTGCCCGGGATGAATCGAAAAGATAAATTATATTTTATTATTTATTATATTGTGTGGGCGGCTATTATATATAATATTGTAATTTGTAAGTTATAAATGTTGCAATCAAACAAAAAAAAAACCGAAATAGATTATTTTTTTTTATTATTTAAGCCTCAACAACAATATTATGGTTTATACTTTATACTACGATTATGATACATACAATTTGACCTGTTACATTAGGTTGTACAATTTAAATTCATTTTAAACATTTAAAAAAATGTTGGTGTTGTCTGGATCTGGACTCGTTGCTTCATTGTGATTTTCTGCGATTTCAAGCTGGGCTCTAATGATACTGAAGTTTCAATTTGTGATGTTTTGGTGCAGAGATACGGTATCAAATAGTATCCGAGGGCGCCAGGTAGTGTCATAGTATGATTAAATGCTTTTGGTTTATCGAGGGAAACTAAACCTAGAACTGGTTTGATTTCGGAGGTTTTTAAAATTTTCGTGTAGTTTGTTGTATATTTGTATGTGCTTCGATGTTTGCGACAACCAATTTGTTAGGAAGAAAAATAATTTATTTTATCGAGAAACCATCTTAACCGAGTATCAACGTTTTTTTCCCTAGAATTTTGAACATTGTATTATTTAGTATAAAAATACTGGCCTGTACAATTTAGTTAATTTTAAATATTTAAAAAAATTTTGTTGTTGTCTGGACCTGTACTCGGTGTTTCATCAATATTATCTGAGATTTCAGGCTTGGCTCTAATGATACTAAAGTTTCAATTTGTGATATTTTGTAGCAGATAAACGGTTTCAATAATAGCATTATAGGGCGCCAGGTAGTGTCATACATCATAATATGGTTAAATGCTTTTGGTATATTGAGGTAAACTAGCCCTATAAATGGTTCGGTTTCGGTTGTTCTTACAATTTTCGTTTTGAATGACATGTAGATTGTTGTATTCTTGTAGGTATGTGCTTTCGATTTTTGCAACAACCAGTTTGTTTGGGAGAAAAAGAATTTATTTTATCGAGAAACCATCTCAACCGAGTATCAATGCTTTTTTCGAGAATTTTGAACATTGTATTTTCGTAAAGATACTGGCCTGAACAATTTAGTTAATTTAAAAAAAAATTTGGTATTGTCTGGATCTGGTCTCAGACACTCAGCTAGTGCTTCATTAAGATTTTTTGCAATTTCAAGTTGGGCTCTAATACTACTGAAGTTTAAATTTGTGATATTTTGGTGCAGAGAAACGGTATCCAGTAGTATCAGAAGGCACCAGGTAGTGTCATAATGATATGCTTAAATGCTTTTGGAGGGGCTTTTGATATATCGGGGGAAACTAGCCCTAGAACTGGTTTGGTTTCTGAGGTATTTAAAATTTTCGTTTTGAATGACTTGTAGATTTTTGTATGCTTGTTTGTGCTTCGATGATGAGAAACTATCTCAACCGAGTATCATTGTATCAATGCTTTTTTTGAGAATTTTGAACATTGTGTTTAGTATAAAGATACTGGAATGTACAATTTAGTTTATTTTAAATATTTGAAAAAATATTGGTATCGTCGCTGGATCTGGACTTAGTGCTTTCCCAAGATTTTCAACTGGGCTCTAATGATACTGAAGTTTCAATTTGTAATATTTTGGTGCAGAGAAACGATATCCATAGTAGTATCCGAGGGCCCCAGGTTGTGTCATAATATGGTTAAATGCTTTTGGTATATCGAGGGAAATTTCCCTAGAACTGGTTTGTTTTTAAAATTTTCGTTTTGAATGACGTGTAGATTGTTGAATGTGCTTCAATTTTTGCGACAGTCAGTTAGGGAGAAAAATAATTTATTTTATCAATATCGAGAAACTATCTCAGCCGGGTATCAATGCTTTTTTCGAGAATTTTGAACATTGTATCTAGTAAATAAAGGTGCTGGCCTTCTGTGATTAATTTTTATTTTTCGGATTTTGGGATAGGTGTAACAATAGCGTGTTTCCAAGTTATTGAAACTTGTTCAGAAATAAATTTATTTCTAGACTAATTATTTGAAAAAAGATAATAAGTAGGTACGAAAAGTATAAAAAAAAAAATATAGTTATACGTATACAAAAAAAAAATTAACATTAAGATTAAGAAAAAGTTAAATAAAACATGAATAGATAGATTATATATTAAATTTATAATTTATATATTATATATATATTATTTTATTATTATATTATTTAAAAATAATTACTTACAGATAGTTTTAAAATATAATAATAATATAAAACTAATAATATGCTAGCTAAAATTTAAAAAATCCAAAAAAGATGAAAAGCTCATATGAAATAACTAAAATTATAAACTTATAGGAAGTTGTATCAAATATATTATAATTAACTCTAGGGTGGGCCCCTGCAATAAGCCTCGGGGCCTGTGTGCTCTGCACGTGTTTAAGAAAAATCCTTGTATTATCATTAGATATTCCGCCTCTCAAGCATTAAGTTAAATGTTTATACTTACATAATATAGTACGTACTTATTTTTACTTCTGATATATATTTTTGAGTGCCCAGTACTGCCCACTATGGGCTCGAAACTAGACAATTTCTTGACCAGGAGCAGAGGTCTGGCATAACCATCTTTGCTCCTGGGACCTAGCTGATCGATCATCTGATTTTCCTGCACTCCTTAAGAGGTAACTCTGTTTGGTCTGTGTTCTTCATTTTGTCTCCAGGTAGGCTTGGTCTCTACCGACGACGCATCCAGCCTCGCGTCGTATGTCTGTCTCCCAGTGTGATCTACCGGGACACCGGGGGTCGATCATTCCCCCGGTGGTGAGCTTGTCTGCGACCGCTTATTCGTCCATCCCGAAGGTATGGCTTATTTCGCGGCTATCCTGTATATCTACAGGACGTTCCCCCATCCGCAACCCGGGGACGCGCCCGATGTCATGCTCATGCTCACGGGAGTGCATCTGTTTATATTCAACAAATTTTGATTTTGTCGTTAAATTGAGTTGGAAGAGATTTACCAATGCTAAATAAATCACAAATACCAAATAATTATAATCATGAAATTATTTTATACAATTTAAATAGCTGTTATTATATCTACTCAACTAACTCAAGACAGTGCCGACGTTCCGTAGAATGGTTTGAACGATTAATGTCTTAAAACTAATCTAAATATATCGAATATATAATATAATATAATATATAATCGAATATATCAAATGGCGTATGGTATAATTAATGGTTTAAGGGTTCCCGGTGCCAGTTTTTCAAATTTTCCACAATTCTATAAAATTTAAAAATTATATTTTATATTTTAGTTTCCGCCTCAATTATAAAACTTCTCCACTAACATACTATCTGATACCTATTTAGGGTGGGGGAGTGGGTTTATAGAGTGTATTATATCGAAAAAAATGACTTCACGGGAATAACTCTGAAGCTTTGTAGAATTATCGGATTTTGATGACCTTTTTTTTTTTATCTGAAAGAAGAAGACTTTCTACAACCAGCATAGATCTCTGATTTTGTATTTTATTTTAAATAATTGTATTAAAAAATGTGTGTAAAAAAGTGCTTTTTATCTAGAATTTTTTTAGACATATTATAAAGTTTGAGAATAAAATATTGAAAAACAGATATCGATGCTTGCTGTAGAATATTTCCTTCTAGCAATTAAAAAAAAATTATGAAATTTGGTTAATTCTACAAGGCTGTATTGTTATTCCCGCAGAGTGTATTTTTGAGGACAATATAGCATCGGCACCGGACGCCTTAAGTCAAAAACTACTAGTTTTCAGGAAGATTAAACAAAACATTGCAAAATCATTCAAAATCGTTGACAATAATGTCTGGGCTAATAATTAATTTAATTTAATATTCAATGTACCAACATTTATGTTAATTATTATGTAGAACTTTAAAATATATGACTTACTCTATCAAGGCATGCGTTTGAAATTATTACTAAAGTTGACTTTTAAGACCATTTTAAAATATTTTCTGTCAGATTCTCAATTTTTAAGTAGACATACGTGTTTTGTACCCAATATAATGCGACATAAAATGTTTGGATAAAAAAATTTTAATTTCATTAACACCATAAGCCAAAAATGTCAATTTTTAAGTCGTTTATACGCTATTGAAAAGATATGCCATTGAGTTTATTAACAAAAATAAATAAATAAACAAATAATAAGAATATTAATATTGTGAAGGGTTGGCTCCGAAACGGCTTGACTCCTACAATGTGTTGCTCTAATCTATACTATAAAAGCAAGTCCCAATTTTTGTAACGCATACAAATCCACAAAGTTTGCAACGTTTCGTCACCAAATTTTAGATTCTGAGCAGAGCGAGGAAGCCTGTGGTTTTACAATGGTGTTTATTTTTTATATCCTGTATACAACATTTCTACCAGAAGGAGTGCTTTGATTTCAATATATAGTACCTTATCTTTTAGCAAATTGGATCAAGATGGTACTTTAAAGAGATCATTTTTCGATTTTCTCAATAGTTATTTAATGCCACGGGAAAAAGTACTGAAAATTACGAAAAACCGCTTAAAATGGGATTTTAATTTCTAACGATTTGTTTATCACCGTAGCAATGAATAAAAAAAATTATAACATTTTAATATTAATTCAACTCAAAGACTATAATATAAATAATAAAAATTTTAAAAATCCAGACTGATAAATCGTCTCCGCTCAGAATCGTTTTTCTTATACAATGATATTATATCATTGAATTCAAGTTTAATACAATTCATTATACATTGACCCACTTGTAATTTACTGTACAGTAGAGCGACATCCACTTACCCATTTTTTTACTGTTATACCTGACAGTCTACTGAAGGTTTTAGGACTCATTTTCTTTATACAATTAAGTACAAAGTTCTTGAGCAATTAAAAAACCATTTCAAATGTATATTTACAGGGCTTTTATTTACAGGTTCATGTTCACGGGAATGCATCCGTTTATATTTTGTTTTTGTGGGTGTTTACCAGTTGCCTCCCACGGCTATTATCGCGATTTTAAAAATATACCAGTTGCCCCCAACCAAATGTACCAGTTGCCCCCAATTGAATGTACCAGTTGCCATCACATGTAAATATACACGCTTACAATGTATAGCTCGTAAAATAGGGGAGGTAAATACTAAATATATAATAAATATACCTATTTTTTATAACTATATTTTTGTGTGTATCACTTAAAAATTAAAATGAATATTTTTAAATTTTTTATTGCATACTAGTCTATCCCTGGTAATAACTAATAAATAATAATAGCCTACCTGGTGTAAAGCAAGGATTTTACCAAAACGTGTAATTTTAGATGCGTCCGAGTGGATAACGACAATTATTATGTTATCTAAGCTTTATCGGAATACGCTTTGTATTATCATTTATTATATCTTTATTAGTATTTTGATGGGTGTTAGAAATTATTATATGATGTGATGTATACCTACGTATTTGATAAGTACATTTCAGTAGTCGTCATACGAAAAGCATGAGTTGTTAACACGATGGAAAATATTTCGCGAGTGTATAGCGAAAAGGGCAATATTTTATTAGTTTTAAATAATTATACTTTTTATAAAGATCGCATTACACAAGCTGGTGTAAAATGGCGATGTACATTAAAGTCGTGTACGTCAAAGCTATTTTTAAGTGAAGACGAAACGGTGCTTTTAAAATCGGTAATCGAACACAAACATTTACCGCGTAAAAATTTAACAAAAGTTATTATTTCTAATAATTTAAAACGGAAAGCTGTGGATGCAATTTCTAAACGCCCGTTAAAATTAATACGTGAAGAAGTTCAATCAAATGTCGTGGATATAACATTAAACGATGTTAACTCCATTCGCAGAAGCATTTATCGTGCGAGAAGAAAAACACTTCCACCACTGCCAAAATCTATTTCTGAAGTTCACTCAGCATTACCACTATTACAATTAAATACATATAAAGGTGAGAATTTTCTATTATATAACAACGAGACAGAAAATATAGTATGTTTTACTACAAAATCAAATTTAAAATTTTTATGTTCCCGTGATAAAATTTTCGTAGACGGAACATTGAATACTGTGCGAAATTTTTTACAACTTTTACAATACACTGTGTCAAAAATGGACATTATATTCCATTAGTATTTTCATTACTACCAAACAAATCATCAAAAACGTATGAATTGTTATTAAGTATGTTAAAAGAAAAATGCTCTGGCTTTGAACTTGAATTCAATCCGTCAATTATTGTATCCGATTTCGAACAAAGTATCCATGTAGCTTCTAAAGTTGTTTGGCCATTAATTACAGTCGTGGGGTGCAGATTTCATCTTACTCAGTCATGGTGGAAACGAATACGAAATTTAGGATTAAAGCCGGATTATATGGATCCAAATTCAGAAAATGGAAAATGGCTTCACTTGATTTTCGGTCTCTCATTATTACCCTCTAACGAAGTAGACGATTGTTTTGTTGAAGATCTGATGTCAATTAAACCTTTATCAGAAAAACTAGTTGAATTTTCTGACTATTTAGTTGACACATATATTTCATCAAGTTCGACTTTTCCACCTTCACTGTGGGCTATGAATTCAATTGATTCAGAATGGACTACTAATGCATGTGAATCATTTCATTCGTCATTTTCGAGAAACTTTAGTAGTGCACATCCAAATATTTTTACTTTCGTAAATGTTCTAAAAGACGTACAAACAAATACATACATTGCCATAAGCAGTGTAAACGAAATTAAAAATGTTACAAATCGCACATACTTAAACAAAAAAGCAAGGATCGAAGATTTAATAAATAAATATAAAAACAAAAATATTAGTAGATTAGATTTTGTAAAATCGGTTAGTAATTATTATAACAAAACATAATACTTTTGAATTTTATACTATTTTTTGATTGCCAGATTATTATATTTTGAATTTTGTACTATTTTATATTGACAAATTATTATATTTTGAATTTTGTACTATTTTTTGATTGGCACATTAGGTATTATATTTTGAATTGTGTAAATATGTTGACAAGTTATTAGATTGAATATGCTACTCATTATAATTACATTAATTATTATGAATTTAACTCTATAATTTTGAATTTTATACTATTTATATGTTGACAAATTATTATATTTTGAATTTTGTACTATTTTATATTGACAAATTATTATAATTTTGAATTTTATACTATTTTTTGATTGTCAGATTATTATATTTTGAATTTTGTACTATTTTATATTGACAAATTATTATATTTTGAATTTTGTACTATTTTTTGATTGGCACATTAGGTATTATATTTTGAATTGTGTAAATATGTTGACAAGTTATTAGATTGAATATGCTACTCATTATAATTACATTAATTATTATGAATTTAACTCTATAATTTTGAATTTTATACTATTTATATGTTGACAAATTATTATATTTTGAATTTTGTACTATCTTATATTGACAAATTATTATAATTTTGAATTTTATATTTTATTTATGATTTGTATATTTACCTCCCCTATTTTACGAGCTATATATTTTATTTGTGTATATATTAACATGTGAGGGCAACTGGTACATTTGGTTGAGGGCAACTGGTACTTTTTCCTCTAGGTAGTTTGGGGGGAATTGGTATAAAAAAAGGTACTTTTGGGGGCAACTGGTACATGCCCGTTTTTGTCGTTACATTTTTTCACATTTTGTTTGAAGAGATATTTTAATAATGACGGAAAAATCACAAATTATTAAATAATAATAATCTTACAATTTAAATAGCTGTTATATCAACTCTTGTCAATACCGACGTACCGTATAATGGTATGAATAGGTTCGTGATGTAGGTAATCAATAATCATATTATGTTATAATTAATCTAAATATATTGAAAATATGACATTGGGCTTATACACAAAAATAAATAAGCAAACAATAATAATAATATACGCATTGATACAAAGTTGCAAGTCCCAACGTATAATATATTTTTTAATACTGACCTACCTACTATAGATTGTTATTTTGTTTGAAATTTTAATATCAAATTTCGTAAACACATTTTATTATTTGAACTTAAAAAGCTTATACTTAGGTAGGTACCTAAAAAATTATTATGTCTATTCTTGTGTTTAAACAACTCATAAGAAGTAAGAATCTTGTATTGAATCATCAAACTTTTTTACTCACAAATAAAATATTATTATAATATATACATTATTCCTAAATAGAAAAAAACTAAAATAAGTCAAGATTTTTAATTACCTATTTATAAATAGCTCAAGAGTTTGTTAAAAATTGTATTTTTTCTTCTTATGTACATTTTTGACGAAAAATTAAGTCTTCAGTTATTAATTTTTTAATTTTTTTGATATAAAAATCAAAAAAATATTTAAACAACAAACATTTTAAAACTAATACTCGCTCCGACGAGATTCTAATTTATCGCTTCTAATTTTTTCAATAATGAGGCTATGTAGGGGAGAGTGGGGTAAGTTGACGCACCGGGTAAGATGACGAATTCAAATTTTAAATGATAAAACGATATCTAGAAGTGTATAACCGAACAAATAACATATGTTTAGTAGTGATAATTTAATATTTTGATTAACAAATATACCTGATAAAACGCGAGTAGTTTGTTATCATTTCACTGTTTTTGGAGGTAATGTTATCACTAACGGCCGTTTGGAGATAAGGTTTTATCAACAAAAAATTAAGTATTCATTCAGTTTGTTTGATACGTATATTAAGTACATATTCTGAGCTTTGTGTTAGTTGCATTACAATTGATCTCAGTCTTTTTTTAAATACAAAAATAAGATTTGTATTGTATGATCATCATTTGGGGTAAGTTGACTTGGGTAAGATGACGAGTTCGTCAACTTGCCTCCAATCATTATAGTAGGAGCTATTCATTTTGTCATATTTTAAAATCAGAAAAATCGCTTTATTATTTCCAAAGATATCTGAAACTGAATTCTTTCCCGCCAATATGGGTAAATGAGATAATGAATTTTGTTTTGCTTCTCCTAAACAATTGATAAAAATGAACTTGCCTTGTTGTTGCACGGAGCCCTTCAATTATTATAAAATCTACCTATACCTATAATTGTTTAGTTTTACTTGGCTGTTAAAATGGTGAGAACCTATGTAAAAAAATGAATGTTGTTTTGTTTTTATTAAAGATGCATTTACCTTCATAGGTACTTATATGTTCTTCTTATTTGTTTATTTTGTTTATTTTTAGACTTTGTACAATTATTAAAAACAGTATAAATAATACAATATCCACTAGATTTATGTACTATAATATTATGTCATTTGATGAATATTAAAACTCTTTTAAAGTAATGAAACTTATTTCTAATAGATATAGTCAAGTTGCCCCGGTACAAAGTCAACTTACCCCAGCCACGGGGCAAGATGACGAAATTGAAAAAATAAAATTGAACTCAATTAACTTCTAAACTATTGAATATAAACTCATAATAATTTTTTAAATGATTCTAAATATTTAATACAACGTGTGTACAAAATTTCACATCTTCACATCAAATAACATTAAATAAAAAATATGAACCTATAAGTCTTGCCCTATCTCACTAAAATATAGAATTAAAGTCTTCTGCAGAGAGCACATCATGAATATGATATTCTTTATTCCATCATTTATACTGATATTTATCATAGGCACTGAAGTTTATTTTCCAAACTAAAATCAATTAGAACTATTTTAAATCACGTATTAGAAAAAAGCTACTATACAAGTTAATAATTATTGAACTATTATTTTAATAAAGTGTCCCGAAAAAATATATTAATATAATTTTGTAAGAAAAAAATTATAGCCAAGAAATCAAACTGTACCGACGGCAAAAATTCCAAATTAAACAAACATAATATAAACATAGAATAAACATTACAAGTCTCCTGGACAACGAAAGAAACGGGTATGACTGTTGTAGTCAATCTATGTTATTAAATTTCAATAGTTCTGAGAAAATTTTTTTTTTCATATAATATACATTTTTGGTGAAAAATTAAGTCTACAATTTTTTATTTTTTATTTTTTTTTTTATATAAAAAGTAAATATATTTAAAAAAGTATCATTGTAAAACTAATACATTAATAATATTAGAATCTAATTTATTGTTTTTAATTTTTTCGATAATGTGGGTAAGTAGGTATATAAAAATGATAGATTACCGTAAGTCTTCTGCAGAAAGCATATTCATGATATCCTTCGTATTCGTCATTCCACATTTAATACTGCTATTTATCGTACTAGTGGTTATTTCCAAACTAAAATTAATTTTATTCAAACTATTTTTAAAAATATTTAAATCACGTATTAACAAAAAATGTATACAAATTAATAACTATTGAACTCTTACTGTAATAAAGTGGTACGAAAAAAAATAAATATAATTTTGTTCGAAAAAAATAAATGCTAAGAAATCAAACTAGACTGACGACACAAATTTGCAATCAAACCAACATAATAATACAAACATAGAATGAAGTCTCCTGGACAACGAAGAAAACGCGTATGAGTGTTGTAGCCGGTCTATGTTATTTCCAAATATACATAATAATACAGTTAAACCTCTTTATAACGGACACTCTATAACACAGAAATCTACTTAGAATGGAAAATGACAACGTTTTCGAATAACCTAGGTATGCACCGTATTATAATCTTTTTTCTATGAGATCAACTTACTGATCAACCAAAATACAGAATACAGAAAATTCCAAAACTTACGTGAAAATAACCTCTGCGAACTTAATAAATAATAAGTAACCATGGACATTAAACAGCAATGGATTCCTGGAAATTTTAAAAGTGTCCCCTATATTGGACATACAGGTTAGTTGAAATTAGGATAATTAAGACTATAAAATCATTATCTTCTTCAAGCGAACACGTTTTAAAAATCCAATTAAATATAACTATATTATTGTTGAATAGATAGTAGCACGATTTTAGATAGTATGGTTGCCCAACGAATCATAATAAAGTCTCTACCGAAATCACTATGAAAATCAGCTATGAAATTCACCACTAGCACTTGTATGTAATAGTAGCTTTATACCGTTCTGGCTATTTAAGACCGTAAATTTTCCTTCTATATCGGCTCACATCATGTCGCAACGCCGTTAGGTAGTGTTAAATATTCCAGCTGTTCTGGTTATTTAATTTGGTAGCCATTTTAAAAAGATTTTATCATAGGTCGTCGGGCAATAATACTATCAAAAATCGTGGATGGTAGTAGTGTTAATAGGTACGTTTTCCAGTGGCGGATCCAGGTTAGGTTAGGTTAGGATCCCCCCCCCCCCCCACCAATCGCCGTAGTTCTAATTTGTTGTACACTGTGTTTAGCCAATTTTGTAGCCAATTTTGGAACTTTTTTGACTTTTGCCTCCTATGCCCCTACCAAAATTAAGCCCAGGATCCGCCACTGATGTTTTCCCTGCTGCGCGATCCAACGTCACTACCAGACATAGGTCGGCGGCCGTGTTATTCCACTGTTTGACGTTGGTGGTAAACCGTATCTTTACACAACCATCGACAATATAATGTATACATCATTGTATACATAATACGATAAAAGTCGCTGATTTTGTATTTAACTGTCGTTCATATATTATTTCAATAAGACCTGCCTAGAATGGCATCTCAAGGAACCATAAAACAAATGTGATATCGAAGAACATTTTTACTACGGAAGGACTCGCTTAAGCAAGTTCCTTTACTTTTTATCAAACAAATATACCAATTATTGTGATAGTACAAGAGTACAAGACTTGTATAATATAATGTAATATTATAATATTGGTGATATAATATATTAACTATAAATTTATATTAACTACAAATTTATTTTTGTGCGTGCCCGGCCCGAAGAAATAACACAACAAATGCTAAAAAAATTTTAAGTCACTTCACCTAGTAGTATACGTAAATAATATGGAAGTCATTAAAATGTTAACTTATTCACATATATACATGTTTTTAAATAGTTATTGTCTATCGGGTTCCTACCAACTAATATCAACCAACTGACACAGTGGTACCTAGGTACACACAAAAATACAACTACATCATTAATTCAGGCATTCGAAAACAATAATAATAATGAATTAAAACATGATACCGACCCCGGTCTTATCACAATAAAATAATTATATATTTTAGTATTATTCACTGGTTTGGGTGTACACTATTTTATGATGCTACAACAACGACTTAAGCCGAATTTGATGTAGTCGTTCAGCTATACATCTTAAATCCTGTGATGAAAAATTTAGTACTATCCAAACTATCATGTAATCATAAATTTACCACTCAAATGTATTCAAATATATATATATTATATTATATTAAATTATATTATACTATATTATATTAAATTATATTATATTATATAATATATAATATTATGCATATCCTGCAACTTACAAGTTGATAAAGGATAAATACGCAAAAGTGGTGTAGCTAAATTGCCTATCCAAAACGCCGTGTTACAATAAAATGAATTAATGACATATTTTATAAATTTGGTAATAGTATCATACAATATATAAATCTATGTAAGCGTCCACCGAGTAAACTGAGCTAATGATGATTCATTTTATTTTTTTCATCAAGTAGTGTTCAAATATGGTCCACAATCACTAAAAATACATTTATTCAATGTTTGTAAACATTTACATTTTTAATCTGTCTATCGCATAATGATGATAACTTAAGCAAATTAACAATGTCATCTAACAATATAAATACAACTATTGACATAATATTCCAATATTATACTTTATTAAAGTCCAATCTCTGTCAGTTGTTTAATTTATACAAGACATATAGTAATTATCTTGCATAATTATTATTGTAGGTACATCATATTGTTATACAGCGCATATAAAAATAATGAACAGATCGAGTGAATAATATCTATGAATTAAAAAAAAAAAAAAAAAGCAATCACCGAGTTTAGTTTAAAATGTTTAATAAGTAATTTATTAATTTATAACTGTATACATACATGAACAACTTAATACTCACATGTGTTTTATTTACACGGGTATATAGCAACCACACTGCGCATAAGCCACAAGTTATAAACAAAGGAGAAAACAACTAATTTATCACAATTAGTGATACATTAAGTGCAATTAATGGAATACAAAATTAATATGTTCCTAGTGATAAAGTAAATACCTAGACTACGCGGAACAGCCACAGTGAACTTAAAAATACATAATTATCGTTTAAGTACTAGTTCATACACAAGAATTATTGTTAACAACTGAGGAAAAAACGATTTACGTAAATAACTCATTTAAAATTATAATCCATTAGAAATTCAGAAATCCCTATGTGTTTCTACTTACTAGAAATCGTACAGAATATAGTATGCAGCCACGCACGTAAAACAATGCTATAAATAAAGGATAAAACATATTATTAAGGTGAGCGAGGGATTTCAATTTTACAAAATTAATAACACGATTATAAGACATGAAAAAAAACAGAATAATAATATATTAACAACAGAATTGAGAGGATATTAAACAGACTGAAAATTGAATAGAGATACACAATATAATATATGTAATATTAAGCCATGTATATTGTATATATTATTATATGTGTGTTGTAATTTTTAAAAATTATACACCAGAATGCTTTGGCACGATGATTTCACTTTTTCACATTAAATTCATATAACGCTAAACATACGACCAATTCTGAAATACGCATTATTATGTGCCTCCATATTTTGACACAATATAGTTTCCAGCCTTAAAAGTATGAAATCGTATAAAAATTAAAAACCATTATATTCGTTAGGTGCAATTTTTTTTTTTTAATATACTGAAGTTGGTTTGCTATGAATAATTATTGAAGTATTATACTGTTATGGACCATGCGGGTCCATTGGAATCTACTTAGAGTTTAGACTTTAGAGTATTTTCATCAAAAATACTTGTATAATCTCTTTAATATACTCTTTAATAATAATTGTTGAATTATATACATAATTTATAAATAACTAAAGATGCTATTTATTTCCGTACTTATGTCTGATACTCTGATGGACTAAAATGAATTAATTTCTGATAATATCATTAATTGAATTATAATTTATAAAGATATTTTAATATTAGGTAGGTACCTGTAGATTCAAAGGATAGAACCTGATGGAGTACTATTTATCTTTCTGGGAACACGATTGTGTAAGTATTTAGACGATATTAAATGAAATTCCTTAATCACAACACAATTGCTAACTATAATTGGCTCGAACGATGTCATGTTCATAATAGTACAGTTTCCAACACAACCAAAAGAAAAACCTTATTTTGAAATTAAAAATAAATAAAATGTTATTTTACTCAAAAATCAATGGCATAATACGATAGTCACATCAATAAAATAATTACTTGAAAAAGAAATTTAATATGACAAGAAATTGAAAATGATAAAGTGTTATATTTGCAATGCTCATAACTTAACAAGTTCAGAAAAGCTCAGTCTGTGAGTGTGCTATGTTCCCGGTTTATAAACGTATTTAATAAATTATAAGTAGTTACTAATTGGTATGAATCTATAATATTAAAAACACATATTTTGATTCCTGTTTTTTAATGCTTGTTAGTATGGATTTAATTTGAAAAGAACTCTTATAAAATTATTTATTTAATTCTAAATTCTATGTTAATAATACAAATCAACTGGGATATAAATTATAAGGTATTCTAAACTTATGTTTAGAAACGTAAAATGTAGGATAAACATTTTTCCTATAATCCACACGTATACACGTTTATTTCAAGGTAAAAATAGATACATTAAAATAACTCTGAGATCTGTATATTTGTTATTTATTACCTAATTGAAGTTTGATTACATTCTGAATTCGATTGAATCGTTAGGTATACTTCTTAGTTCTTTAGATGGACGCAATTTCTAACATTGTTTTAGCTTGAAACTTCATTAATATTGATATTATTAATATTAGGTACCTACATCGTAATGGAATGTGACAGTGTGAGCACTATACCTCTATACAATGGGCTTCTATGTGCATTTTATGAAAGCTTTCTAGACCAATTGCTGTGCTAATATATATATATATATATGCATATTTGTATGCAATTGGGTAACAACGCACAAAAATAAAATGTATTTTTCATACGGAATCGTGTTATGAAAAATGTACAACGAATAAGCACCGTTCGCAATCACAATTGTATTCTACCAATTTTAAAAATGAACGATTACCTATATTATAAGTATTTATCACAAACAATGGTATTACAACCATGCGCACATATGGGTAACCCCACTATTGAAATTGTATTTAATATAGAGTTGCGCTTATATTTAGATTTTTATGAAATATAGGTTTATTAGGATTTTTATATGTATTTTTTTTATTAAGAAATGATAAAAAAATCTTTATAAGTAATGAATTTATATTTAATAAAAATAATTAATAAAAAATCCATATTTTATAAGAAATGTAAGCTTTTGATATTATCAATTTGGACTGTTTTGAGTAAGGTGAGTGGGACAACTTTGGAACTTGGAAAGCTCGTATCTGAGCTTTGGTGGACTAGCAAACTCCGGGGATGAACTCGCGATTACTAGCAAATTAAGGCAATACTTTTGATACTATTTTGGATCGGTTTGAGTAAAGTGGGTGGGCTCCCTAAAGTTGGCCCACCCTTGAATAAAGGTTGAAGGAATGACTAACAAAGTCTGGGAATGGACTCCCAAGTTCTAGCAAATTACTTCTCAAAATATTTGCATAGATTTTGAATGGATTGTGCGAAGTCGGTGGGTTAACTTCATGGAATTGCTTTGCAGACCGTCATTATGGTGGTCACCCTAGCCCATGACTTCACTGGTCCGCCCATGGATCGGCCATGAGAAAGTTTAGATGTGACCAGCGTTCTTTGCTTTATGCACTCGCCTCGCCATCACGTACCACTCCACTGCTTATTGTGTCTGGTGCTTTTTTTTATTGTTATTTACTTACCTGTATTATTTTTCTGTTCATTAAATTCTCATTCTGCTAAATGTCTAGCCACTTTCAGCCATTTATTTCGTTCAACATAGGTATAAATAAATTGTGTTTAGTTGTTAAGTCTACATTTTTTGTTATATTTTCAACTATTAAATGTATTATTAAATTACATTTGTTGAACAAACATTTTTTTTTTTAGTTTCGATAGGTACACTGATTAAAAATAAAAGTTTTTACAAAAACAAAATGACGTTTTTTTTTTAAGTATCAGAGTGTATTTTTATTTTTATTTATTTCAACAGAATAATGGGCACTTCTGAATATGGCGCTTGTGTGAGGGCCCATAAAATGTTATCATTAGGGATCAGATTTATATGTAAATAAATATTTTCTCTGCGATATGATAAACCAATTTCGATAAGTGATAAAATCGTTTCACAATATTTTTTATAAAATAAGCTATATTTGATTTTACATATTTTTACATATTTCGTCATAAATACAATATGTTTTTACATATTTCACAATTATTCAATTTTTTCCCACATATTTACACAATTTTACTGTTTTAACGTCTTTTCTTCAGAGTTAAGAACGATTGAAAGGTTATCCAACCATTAGCCAATACTTAATAGTTCACGACTAGTATAATATATATCGTGTGGTCGGCGGGGTCCACCGGACTTATTTTTGACTTCGATGGTCCTCGATTACAAACCACCATTACAATCAAGTATCAACCTGTTATATTTTCAATTATTTCTAGATACGATTTTATCAATTGAAATATCAGATTTCTTATTATAATGTATTGCGATTAACTCATTTTTAAATAAGTTAAACACGAAAGAGTGAACACTGCGATAAGTGTGTACTTTTTAATGTGACATCTTAGTGTGTGTTTCGTGGCCTCGTTTTCATATTTTACGTGTATATTACCAATAATGCCAAAAATCTAAAACTTGCAAAGCAATAAAATATGTTTCTGAATATCCAAATGAACATTTAAAAAGTGAAGGTCACATTTTGTATTGTACTGCTTGTAAAAAATCCATAGCAATTGATCATTTTTTTTTTTTTTTTTGATAACACATATTTTGGAATTCTTTAGCACATATTTATGTACATATTTTTGTTGTGTAAATACATACTTTGTATTATAAATACATATAAATCCGAGCCTTAGTTATCATACAACGTTTTTGTTACGCACCAAATCTGAATAAAATATTATAATATTGATATTTATTTTGGTCAGGTGAATGTATAATAATTAATAGGCAACCATAGATAACTTGCATAGTTGGCCAGTTGGGTTATTATTAGCCTAATTCCCATATGCATATGCATAGTCAAGTATTTGTCACATAAGACTTGTTAAACTATGCCTTAAGTGAAACATAAATCGACTATGCACATGGACATAAGACTTTTACGTATATTATAACTTTAATATAATAGCAATGACATTTTAAAAATAGTATTAATTTTTACTCTTGACCCCCCTAAAATAACAACTATAGTACCTATAGTAAAAAATTAAATATTAATTCAATCAATTAATAATTCGATTCCACTCATTGCTTTTGGAACCATTATGAGTGTGTTTTGTAAAACAAATGTTATTGTACTATGGAAGATAAATAATCGAAGAATATGATTTTAACTTTAAAATGATGTTAGGTAATGAATTTAATAAACCTAAGACGCTTTGGCTAGTAAATTTACTCATAAATCAAATCTATAATTCGGTTCAACTAAAACATAAGGGGAAAAAACCTACCATTATTCATTTTCTAAAAGTACAAAAACAGTTGATTTTCACATATTATATGAACTACAGCAGAATACATTCTTAAATTTAGCTAAACCTTTTATCAAAATGAAAAATTATTATTCACAATATACATATTTTAATATCCCCTTTATATTATAATTTATTCATATTTATAATCCTAATATATAAAATGACAAGGAAATCAGCTGTCTATAGTGTACCAATGGAAAGGAAAACGCCGGCTATAGCGAACCCATGGCGTAAAAAATGAAGCACTGCTCCGTTTCCCCAGCCCGCCGGCCATGTCCCGTCGATTCCTTATAGCGCGACCAATCGCGTACCTTCGCAGTGGCGGCGGTCGGTTTTAAAACGTTTTTCGTTATCACCTCTTTTCCTATCATTTCGCCGATTTTCGGAAAATTAGCTGTTTTTACACGATATCTTTTCGCCCTTTTATATACTTAATTCGAAGCCACCGGTGTGCGGTTTATATTCGTGCAATGTCGATCAATAAATACACTCCGACATGACTTTTTTGCCGATATTTTCCTTTTCTCCCACCGTTTCGTCTATTCGCACCCTTTTGTGCCCGAATCGAGTCTTTTTGAAGCCGTTTATATGCGCTTTTCCCCCAAAATCGGTTCGTTCGCCTCGCAATCGCGTTTGGAAATTACGCCGGCGACCGACCGGCCGCACGCGTATATATACATGTATATACGTGTATAATTTAATTTTTCCTTATGATTTAATAATTATTAACGGAAAACGCTTTCACACGCCCCGTTAAATATATAATATATGGGAGATGCGCGTATTACAAGCGAATTATATGCGATAACATCGATGTACATCGAATATATCGGTTTACGTCGCTCCGTAGTGGCGTAGTCGCACGGCTTAATTGTTAATGTTTTCACTGTCTTTCATATCTCAAACTGTGTCCGAGTAGGTTAGGCGTTAGGTAGGTAGCACTAGGTCCCGGGTTCGAATCCGTCGTACGCCGTCCGGGCGTTGAAACCGTTAATGCCATATGGTTTACACGGCCGCCCGAATCCCGACTTTTTTTGCATTTTTTTTCACGTTATTTTTCATATAAATTAAATAATAATATAATAATACAGGAACATATCGTACATTATTATTATTTAAAGTCATTATCATTTTATATCACACAATAAATAGGTACATATTATATTTGTTTTATTAGGAATTATTATAATTGCATATTTTTTAAAATTTCCATGATTGTTATATAAATATAGTTTGTATTTTATTTCGGTTTGCCTACCTAGGTGGCTAACTTGAAAGTTAATCTTGATTTTGACTTGAGAGTTGAGATGACTGACTTGCTAGACACTCCAACACGGTTTTTGACTTTACACTTTTTACATAAGAAAAGGCACCGGACATGCGAAGGCACATACCACTCTATGTGATATACCTACTATATAATAGGTGATAGACGGATTGCTCATTTTAGTTTCGTCTTAAACGGTGATGATTGACTTGATAGACACTTTAACAAATAACATGCAGGTTTTTGCAATTTTTGTTTTAATTAATATATATACACTATAGGTAGGTACATGTTTATATGTATATTGGTTAATATAATAGTATGTATCTAACTATCTACCTATATGTTAATATTTTTTAGGAATTATAATTGCACATTTCTCAAAATGTTCATTGTTATATTATATCCACAATAAATACATATCATATTTGTTTGTATGTATATAGTTTGAATTTTTCGTAAATTATTTCGTAAGTTGTGTGATAGGGTTTTCACTTATAGCCGCTTGATGTCGGGTCTGCAATCCACCGCAGGTGGATTGCCTACCTGATTTGCTGTAGCACATGGTCCGCGATCCGACGAAGTCGGATGCCTACCTAAGTGGCTAACTTGAAAGTTAATAGATTTTGACTTGAGATGACTGACTTGCTAGAAACTCCAACACGGTTTTCGACTTTACACTTTTTACATAAGATAAAGCACCAGTCATGCTACGGCACATACCACTCTATGTGCAGGTATACTCTATATAGGTGATCCTGGAGATCGTATCAGGCCTATCCATTTACAACGTTTGTGACGGATTGCTAGACACTCAAACTTTTAACATTCCCGCCAAAGCGTCTAGCCTTATCTCCAATCCATATCACTAATCCTTATCACAAATCCTAAACTTTCATCTTACAACCTTTGCGACATTTATAATTCATTGTCTCCAAAATCGGTACCCACTCTCAGCGATTCCAACGGGCCCCGAGTTATACTTAGAGCTAGTCTTATATAATAAAACGCTAATAACGCGGATAAGATCCGCGGGGAGCGCTCACGGCACTCCGCGTTTCTTCCATGACGACCAATCACAATACTTCCCGCGCGTTCGCTATAAATTCCGCTCGCTTATCTCCCATTTCCTTATCGATCCTAATATTTTCGAACATTATTATTATTATTAAAAAAAAACCCGTGTTTTTCAATTTTTTGACGTGATAATAACGTCTTATAAATCGATTACCCCGCGACCGTCGGGCGGAGTGGGGGGACCCATTAAACGAGTAATTATTTTTGACGAAGTATAACTTAGCCGGTATTCGACTTAGAGACCCCGTACCAATGGGCATCTCAATTTTTTAGGCCCCAGATGAATTTTCAACATTAGGGAACCAAAGCCCCCACCCCCCCCACATTTTGAGTTGAGTATAACTCGGCCGGAATTCAAGTTAAACACCTCGGACCAAGGGGGAACCCATTCTTTTTATGAATACTACCGTTTTCCGCTTTAGGGGACGGGGGCACCTCCTCCCCCCCTTTTTGGATTTTGCTTTTTTGATGGATTTTGGTCCGGGAGAGTACTAACACCCACCTCGCCAAGGGGAAACTCGGGGTTTTGAGTTTTTGATAGGATTTATTGGGATTTTCTTAAATATTGTTTTTATTGATA
Source organism: Macrosiphum euphorbiae (assembly GCA_949089665.1). NCBI lineage: Eukaryota > Metazoa > Arthropoda > Insecta > Hemiptera > Aphididae > Macrosiphum > Macrosiphum euphorbiae. The sequence goes on along the minus strand of CARXXK010000003.1, from coordinate 21,398,477 downwards.
AGGAAAGTGATAAGAATTTTATTTTATCGCCGCGAGCACGGCGACGCGGCTTAAGAGTCATACATTTGCCTCGGGACTTCATCTGAGTAGGTGGCTAGGTCGGTTAGGCGTTATGATAAGTGACTCGAGGGTCGTGGGTTCGAACCCGGCCTCTGGGATTTTCGATAATTTGCGCCATCCGTGATAATTTGAATTTTTTTTTTTCGAGTTTTTTTTTTCGTCACATTTTTTTTTTTTTTGGCAAAAAAATATTTATATATATTAAAGTAGATATTTTAAATTGTAACTAAATTGTATAATGATACTGTACTATTTTATAAATAATAATAATAATACTTGATTTTACCGTGACCAATAAATACAATATAATATAACTAACCTACATGTAGTACCTACTTGATATATTACAGTTTTTAGGTTAAATACTGTTTAATACGGTATTAATAAACTAATAGATCTAATAGAACTGATTAAACTCTGGCAGTTAAATAGTACGACTATATGACTGCTCTTTTTGCCGTTTTTTTTGAAAATTATAGTTTTAGGCCCTTTCGGTCATATCACCCTCCCCGTCGACTACTTATTCGCGTTCCCTGCTATATTTATAGCCACAGACGAGTCCCGGGGTGGAGTAGTGTGTCGGAAACGAGAGTAGGTACCGTGTAGGTATCGCTATATACAGGCATATATACGCATGTATATACATGCGCCTCGAGGTTCGATTTTTTTCGCAAATCTCGCGTTTTGAACGTCCGAAGGTGGCGGACACGGTGGTCCGCTCAAACGCCCTTAAGAGTCATAGATTTGACTCCTAATTTCATCTCGGTAGGTGGCTAGGTAGGTTAGGCGTTAAAACGGGTGATCGACGGTCGTGGTTTCGAACGCCGGCGGGGCCGTGTTAAATCAAATTTCTTTTTTTTGCGTTTTTTTTTTTCGTCACATTTATCATTTTTAACGAAAGTGTTAATTTTTTTTTTAAATTTGCATTATTATATTATATATATTATTATTATTCGTTTGACGATATTTATTGGGCAAAAAAATAATTATAATTAACATTTACCGACGCACCTACATGTTTCTTTTAATAATACATTATAATATAACTAACCTACGTGTAGTACCTACTTGATATATTACAGTTTTTACGTGATTCCGATTTGGTTAAATACTGCTACAGATTATAAATACTATATTAAAAAATAGTACGACTGTAATATGACTGCTTCATTTGCCGTTTTTTTCGAAAATTCGAGTCCCGGGGTGGAGTAGTGTGTCGGAAACGAGAGTATGTATAGTGTATTCATTTATAGATACCTACGTTTAATAGGATAGTATTACATTTCAATAAAATTTGTTATTCACCAATATAATTATCTATTTGTTAATTTGACTTAATTCTCATAATTAAATAAATATACAAGGTAGGTATATTTTAGATAATATCCAATCAGAAAATTAGATTTTGTCGACTTATTTGTTATAACCGCGAAAACATAACAATGATTACATTGATTACAGTGAAGCCTAACATAAAACACCTGATAACTGTTCTCTATAATTATCAACAAATACAATTTTATTACCTCCTGTATACTTTTTCATATTTGAACGGCCGTTTCGAGCACTTTTCGCTGTAGGCGGATTGTCCGTTCGGGAATCGACTTTCATCTGAGATGACTGATAGCTAGACATTCAAACTCAGAATCCGAATTTCCGATTTCAACACACATACGAGAACCGGACACACACGCCTGGTGCATGGTCTGCGATCCGACGTAGTCGGATTGCCTACCTGACTAGCTACTTGCATACGAGCGACTTACACCCCCACTGCATCTGACACTCGGGAATCGACTTTCACCCGAGATGACTGATAGCTAGATACTCAAACTCAGAATCCGAATTTCCGATTTCAACACACATACGAGAACCGGACATACACGCCCGGTGCATGGTCTGCGATCCGACGTAGTCGGATTGCCTACCTGACTAGCTACTTGCATACGAGCGACTTACACCCCCAGTGTCCCCCACTGCATCCGACACTCGGGAATCGACTTTTACCCGAGATGACTGATAGCTAGACACTCAAACCCAGAATCCGAATTTCCGATTTCAACACACACTCAAGAACCGGCATACACGAATGGGGCATGGTCTGCGATCCGACGTAGTCGGATTGCCTACCTGGCTGGCTGTGTCGTACGATCGACTTGAATCGCGTGACTTACGACTAGACACTCTTCCGAGTTCAAAAATTACCGCTTAAAAAGTGCTGCCAACACGACAAAACGTAATACCCGACGACCCCCCTTCCCCCCGCAGGCTGGATCAAAAAACCCAGCATAGCCGACAAAGATGCACCACCGCCCACACAGTCTTTCCGCCGTAGGCGGGATGACAAACACCGAAATCTAGTATTATAATAAAACGTTGAACACAAACAAATATGATATTATTATTAGGTTTTTTAAGGACCAGAATTAATTGTATTTATTATAGAACAAAACGACGATTAAAATCTGCTTGGATTAAATTTTTCTTTTTTTTTTCATTAAAAAAAAGTATAAAAAGAAATCAAAAAATATCCACAGGTAAATATTTAAAAAAATATCCCAGACAGCATTGATTTTTTCCTCTACAATACCTTTTTTTTTTAACCTTAACGCTGTTCAATATAAAATAACACGTTATTGAGTAATGTTTAAAAATAAAAACGTTTATAATAATATAATAATATACATTTTTACAGAATCCATTACGGATATAAATTTACATTTTTATATTGTTTCAATATTTGTAATCACTTACAATAAACTAACCCTATGCGGCATATAGCATTCACTGCATTCAATTAATGGTACAGAAACGAGTTTAATATACTATTATAGTATTATTATTATTATCGTTATACAGGAATAATTCAAAACAAACTTTTTTAATGTTTATTGTAGGTACCAAAGGGGATAAATAAAAAAATCTGTTTTTCATAAGATATTGCTCACCTTTTGTTGTTCTATGTTCAACAAAATTGCATTTTTTATCCATCATAACCCTTGTTGCATCTATCGTTTTATAATATATATATATATATACCTATCCGTTTGTTAAACGCATTCAGCTAATGGTTTTCAAACTAATGACATTGTGAGTGAATTAAAATTCTAGAAAAAAATCACTTGTTCCAAACGCTATTGATTAATAAATTATTATTATAATAATGTAAATTTCAGTATCAAGTTATACGCTCACTATTATATAAGAATATAATAATATAATAATATATTATATTTGTCTTTCTCGTTGAATTCGAAATACTGAAGTGTTCTATTTCACTTCATAATATTATAATGAAGTGCATTTGTGTAAAGCGTTAGTAAATCATTGTAAGTTAAAGTTAAAGATTAAAATGGAATTTTATATACTTAATTGTAACTTAAATACACGTCTTTGATTGGTTATGAGACTTACGTGGAAAAAATTACATAGGTGTTTATCTATATCATACATGAGGTAATATAGTATTTGACTAAATATACCGATGAACATAGAAACAAATGTGATAAAATAGCCCATCAATAACGCCGCCGTCTTCGTCGAAATTGGCCCAAGTACCTCCTTAATCAATTAAAAAAATCAGCCTAGATCTATGAAGTAGGGTCAAATGGACATCGATGGGTCAAATGGGGGGTCCATTCCACCGATCCGTCCGGGTCCGTATACTTGTACCCCCCCCCCCCATATTATCTATTGTATAATTTTTTGTGAAAGATTGTACCTATATAATATCTATATTTGTTTATTCTAATAAAAAATATTTTGTTTATTATGTCTTATTTACTTTCAGGGAAATCCACTCGCGATCTTATTAAATGTATCTATGGTTATAAATCGTGAGGTAACAGGAACAATGTTATTGGATATACTTCGGTTAAGAAACCACTCTTCAAACGCCCACAGCTGAATTTATCTATGTAGTGGGTGTTATGGCAACTAATTTTTTCTCAACTCGTTAAAATAGGCATAGGTAATACACTCTTATTGGACATTATATTGTGTTTATGATATTGAATGCTTTTAATCGTTCATTAGAAATTTGAAACTTATATACTAGGTAGCTAGTATACTGTCATACTGACCGTGGTCACGCCGCGCCGTTATCAATACATATTTTCGATTTATTGGAGATACATGTCCAATATAATATCATAATAATATTATAACGATAAGAAATGACAGTTTCAATTTCGATTTATGGTATTCCTAGATTATTAAGATAACACTAACGTAGTCGTATTATAAAAAAACAAAACAGTAATTTAAGAGTCGTTGTGAGTAAATATAATTACTTTGTCGATAAACATAATCAACGGATTAAATACCTATCTAGTCATAAATGTCTTCTTATAAAAAAAAAAAAAAACTATTAAACTCGATTCGATTATATTTTTGGCTGACTGAGCTCGTAAGCAGAAGCAAATCGATAATAAGTTATACGGTTAGGTATATGGTGTAAAGTAATTTTTAAACAAACATAAAACAAAATATAAAATGTTAATTATCATGGATATTGAAAACGAAATATGGTATTTGGTTAAATATAAAATAACGGTTACGAATGAACAATATTCAAGAGATCGGAATAAAAATGTTTACCTAGTTGTTTTAAATTCGAAAAATGCAAATAATAACATAATTATTCTGCATTGCTTATTTTAATTCAATTGGACCGGTATGCGTTTCTAAATTTAATTTCTATGTTTGTTTCCTCACCAATTTATGTACGAGTATAAATTGTAGTTGAACGTGCCCGATATTAATAACAAATAAATAAAAATGTACACAAACAAAAACTACAATAATTGACTTTTATAACGCAACAAACCCTGTACGTTACAAACACTATATTATTATGTTACGCTCACCACTGCGCACACATAATAATACCGTATAAAAGTGTACTTTATTTTTATGAGATAATATGGTATTCTAAATCTAGTTTGTTTGATTAGTTTATACTTTATTGTACTTCAAACACTTCAACTATAAATTATTTTTGTTCAACATATACAATTATTATAAATATTTTCGGTTTGACCTTTTTTTGTTTACAAAATCTATACTAATCGATTATGTATATTATATACATTTTTTTTTCACTTACTATATTATATTATTGTAGTTTTGAAAATAAAAATTATTGATATTATTAATAGGTAGTTGTATTTTATATTAGTATTTTTAAGGAGTGTTCGATCTTAACATTTGTAATATATTAACTTATATATTGAACATTGCATGAGTGTGAACATTGTTTGTATTTGGTTATTCCATAATACTTAAAATAATCAGTAATAATCAGTTCTATAATGCAGTTATTCGAAATCTTATTTTTTTAAATTTTTAAATATAAGTACTTACTTGAAGACCATATTTTCATATTCTAGAGATTTTTTTGTACTTACTAAATAAGGTGCTCTGTGGAGAAAAAAAAATTCTGTTTTTCAAATGAGAACCCCCTCCCTCCCTCCCACCGCTTTCTACAGATAATTATTACGTAGATAATTTTTCTGAAAATGAGTTTACGTATCATAATCAAAATGTGTACAAGTAGTTATTGAGTTAATTAAATTTGTGTAATAAGAATAATAGGTCCATAATAATGATTTGGAAAATACGGGTGCTATGGTATATGATATGATATGCTATGGTGTGCTATGGTGATATGAAAATAATTTATATAACTGATATTGATCTATGGACATGAAACATTTGTAAAAATGGTCCAAATATAATAAATACTAGATCCAATAGTACATCTATTTTATATTTTTATAAAAACAGTTTTAAGGATTATGATCCTATTAGTATAAATATTTTAATAACTGAGAATTTTGAATTTGGTTCATCAACATTTTCAAAACAAAAATATTCTTTAATTAATTTACAATTAAAAGGTGGAGTTTCATTTGAGAAACAGAAGTTCATACCACCACAGACACTTCAAAAATTCATGAAATTGAAAAAGGTTCTTTAAATATAATATTTAAAAATTCCTATAACTAGAGTTTTAATAAATTTATTATTAAAAGGGAAAATGGGGGTAGGGATTTTTAGCGAAACACTCTGCGTAGAATGATATTTGTATTACATGATATTTTAAACCAGTTCTACAATTGAAAGCCAATATAAATATATGTCAATATTGTTGACTCGATTTTGTTTATAAAAAAGTAAAAAACAGCATTGAAAAATCGATTTCCTGATTTTTGTATGTAAGTTACGACTATAAAAACAAATATAACCAAAAATTATTATTATGTATCGTATTCACTATAGTTTTGAAATCATATTATGTGTTCATAAACATATTGTGATTTAAGGATTATAACAATCATTAAATAAAATGATAACTTTTTTGGATCAGTCATTTCGGAATATCTACTGGGCGCGACAAAAATCTATATTTGAGTTGCACAATGATGTGTAGTGACTAAGTGACGTACGATGACGTCCTGTTTCCGCACCATCAAAATAATAATTTATCAACATTTTAATGTTTATTTCCGTAACAGTTGGTCGATAAGCAACCGAAACAATTTGTTTGATGTTAGAACACGCTCTGTGTTCAAATTCAAATCGTACCTACCTCATTTCAGCATTTTCATTACTTTTTTCTCCGAAACATTTTTAAACATATAAGTGCTCAACAGGTTTCATAATGAATCTTCAATAAATTCAAAATCAAATAAATATGTAGCTATTAAGGCTTACGAGTAACAAAACATTATAAAGTGTCAGGTCCAATCACTTTCGATTGGATTTTGAAAGATTTAATAAAAAACGGGTAGTGTTATTCGTAAACTATCTGGAATTACTGCTTTACTTCAATCTTAGTAAAACCGTAATTTAAATCGGATAACTTCCACGGTCAAATCAAAAATAATATTCAGTGATGGTGAGCATGACGTCATAATATGCATCGATAATGCAGACATCGATGTTTCAGCTGTGGTTTGTAGTACCTAGTATAGTAGTGTGTTCAGGTGAATTGTGCGATCCTGAGCAAAGCAAGGAATGTATTTTTATTATTATTTTGAAAAAATCGTAATAAATATTTTCCTGTAACATAAATCTTACAGCTCATAAATACCTACCACAAAATTGAACACTAAACCTCCTTCGTCTATATTCCCTCTCGTTTTCCCTAACATTTATGTAGGAACCTACCCCATTAATCCTTAGCATCCATATCGAACACTCTATCGCGTCTTCACTTCACGCTCCACATGACTCCAATATCTTTTTCGTTAACCTTAAACCCAGCTACGTAGTATACCAAGATTTCTCATTCCTCTGAACTCGTTAAATGCTCTTATGGTAGATTATTTACATTGCAGTTATACGCAAAACCACTTTGATATACATGTCTTACTGGTTTTAGGTCTGTTTAATACGCTTAGAATTCTTAACACACAAGTTGTGTGATAAATATATATTATTATTATTATTATCATCATGTATTATACACATATTAAACGCTCAAACATAATAATATGTATAGGTGTCCATTGTCTTTGAATGTTATATTGTTGATACAAACCAAATAAAATTTGGTTCACCATTATTTCACACATACTATGATGTATTTATTATTTCATAAACCGACTAGTGTTTATTTCGTGATCTATACCTAATTGTTTAGTGTTTTAGAAATGCAAATTATATTTTGAATTTTATCAAGCAATATAACATTAATAATTGTTATCAGTTGTATAATTTTATTTTATTTTAGGCTTACAAACTATCAAGCGTTAAAGAAATCAAAAACTTTATAATTATACATAAGTCGTGACGACTATAGTTGGTGTCGGAAAGAACATTGCATTGTCGGGATATCTGATTTGGGGGGGCTAAATTTATAAATTCAATACAGATCAGCATAATTTTTTTAATAGGTAGATTTAATCATGAATATATTTAAAAACTTAGGGGGGGGCTAAGCCCCCCCCAAATTGGGCCTATGACGAGACCGCGTCACTGAGGCGTGTAGTAGCCGTCCTCTCGATACATGGCTAAGGGTGTAAAAACCACTGAGGTCTGAGTCTTATACTCCCCGTCACACAGTTGGTTTAAGTTTGTGTTATGAATCACAAATATTTTTATAGAAAAATGTATTGTTACAGCAAAATTAATAAACAAATCTTCAAATTAAATATTAACCACATGAAAATATTAGTTATTGATTGATTCGTGGTTAAAATTAGATAACAGTTAAAATAATCGTAATAATAATAACAATACCTACAGCTACACCAATAAATAATAATAATTACACGTACTTAAAATTAGTTGTGAAAATAATAATGATACAGTATGACATGCTATGTCAAACGTCAAACGTAATTGAAACCCTAAATAAAAATTACAAAATAATTAATGAAACAATGTTTAAAGATTAAACGATTAAAAATCACAATTGTAACCATAGCTACTATTTGTACTGGTATAACATATACGTATATACATTATATTATTAGTATAAATGTATAACAGTATAGTCAGCTACGAGTACAATGGATGACAATCGAATGTAATCCTCGAAAACCCCACAATTATTACCAGAAAAGCATTGTTGAATGACAGTTGAATTGTATTTACAAAAAAAAAAATGCAATACCACTATACAGATAAAAAAAAATACATATTATTGTTATTCAAAAGCTTGAGTTTTTGCTTTTATATTATAATAGTTCCGTATAATAGTTTTCAGTGGTTATTTTTTTCTAATGTTAACCAAATTAGGTCATTGAAACAAAAACGACCGAATGAATTACCAATCTTAAACAAATATTAATAACTCTAAGCAAAACAAATCTGGAGACACGATAAAAATATGCTTTATCGTATTGTCAATTGTACGATGGCTATAATATTATATACCTTAAATATTAAACAAAAATGGTATTTTTATGTTTACCAATATCAATCTGTCACACCGTGTGGGAGGCGTCGCACAACATAATATTTTATAACACATTATAATAGTTCACCTTCTTTGGGGTGTAAGCACCACCGTAAGCATATTATATTTTATCCCCACACAAACAGCGGCCGACGTAAAATAGCTTTCACTTGTCGTCGAGGGCAAAGGGGTCGGTTGATTTTCCGATGAAGTCGTTATGTGTGAGGCAGTACATAATACTATATTGTACGATAACTCGTTAGAATTGTATTCCCTCCGTCGAGTTGGACAATACGACTATACGGTAACACGTAGTTTTTGGACTCACGTTACAGGGGGAGGGTGTAAAGGGGGAAAAAAACGTCTTTGATCGGCGGTAAACGTACGTAACATTTCCCGTTCTCCAGACACGTTAATAATAATATTATACACCTAAAGCCGTGTCGTTTTTCAATCACGTGTAGTTGCAATGACGGTGCACACTTCTTTATTATTATTATTATTATTATTATTATATATAGTCGACGAAAAAATAAATAATGGTAATAAAAACCCGTATGGGTACGATGTGTTACTCGCGAGTTCGTCCGAACCCCCGAGCTAGAGATTTTTCGCCTCCTATAATTAGATGTAAAATAAAACGTCCGTCCAATCAAACGTTATCCTCGCCGTGCCCGGCTTTCACACACACACATCCTTTCGCATTCGAATGTACCTATACCTATGTGTGTGGGTACGAACTTGTTTTACACTCAGCCCTCGGCTTGTACTATGAAATTTCAATTTGCATTTTTGGCAACACAATCCACGGTTCCGGGTCATATATTTATATTATGTACACTCCAATACGGTGTACTGCAGTCAAACAAAATATGATAATATGCATGTACAAAATAACTGTACATGCAATATTATGTAGACGCGTGAAATCGACTCACGTAGGCAAATATTTATCGACTCGATTGCGAATGTGCACCGCGGAACTATAACCCCGTACCCTCGAACGTCATTCGAATAGCATAATATTATTATTATTATCACTATCGGCAATAGTATATTATTATATTATTATAATAAACCGATTCGGGCCAATTCTGAGCATAACACTATAGGTACTGCAAATCGTCGTGCATAACATATTTTGTTTTGGTCGAGTCGTGTTACGGCGCAGTCACTCGTTTATTTTTCTTACTCGATTGGCATTTTTTTTTTCCTTTAGTTGTGAAACGTCTGTGGAATTCGTGGCATCAAATGAAATTTAATTTAATCGACAACTTTCAGAGTTGATATTTGAAAGATTCTTAACGGTTCTTATAATCATTTCGTTTTTAATTTTTTTTTTTTTCTTGACATTTTCTTGACCATTCCTACACATCTTGTTCGATTAAAATTAAAATATGAAGATCTAAGTTAAACAATCTACGTTAATAACACAGTTCTATAGGTAAGTTAAAGGCAACAACACAAGAAATGTGTGTAATTCCATATTTATCGAATCATTATTTTTTTATTTCCCCAATAAACATTGAACCATAATATGCTCATTAACCACAATAGAAAATATATAATTATAATTTATAACATTAGGCTTAAAATGCCCAATCATCAAAGCAATTAATATAATAAAAAGCCACATCATTTTTTATTGGGTGAAAAAAATTTTACTCTTCAAATTAGAGGTGGGTAAAACTGTTCGAAGTTCGAAAAATCCAACCGAACTTCAGGTCTTCGGTTCGAGTTCAAAACTCAAACCAACCTTTAAAAATACCGAACTTAAACAAAAATTTCGAAATTCTATGATTTATTCCAACTTCAAAATAGTTAAACTTAACTTACAAAAGTAAAACTAAACACACGCTTCTGTCCGGGCATCGATTATTTATAGACTTACATAATTATTTTGGCTTTGTACTATTTATATAATCGAAGTGCGTAACTCACTGAACAATATTAAAAGTTAATATTGATTATTGTCATTCAATATTCATAAATCGTTATCATTTATAAATTTGGTCCTTAGTCCTACTCCTTACTCGATGGTCGTTGGTTATTTTGGTTTGACATAAGACTATAAAGTTTGATTTGACATTAATTCAAAAGTTTAGTTTGGGTTCAGTTCAATAATTAAATACAATAAATATATGGTACAGGTGTGGTTTGATGTTGAACAAAATGTTCAGCTCAAGCAGTGGCGTGTAACATAGCGTCTAAGTGTTGCTCGGGCAACACCTTAAATAAGGGTGGGTGGGTGTTTATAGATGAAAAAATAAGTAATTTTATAGGCCGGTATTACAGTATTATGAGGGGTAGGTCTACTAAAATTATTTGAGCAACACCAATTTTTTTTATGATACACGCCACTGAGCTCAAGTACGATTAAAAACTTTATACATTTGAGCGTATACGATGTACAGCATAAATCATATTATTATATTAATTTAATATTAAAATAGTCATTGAATAGACTGTGTTTACTGTTTATTAGTTCTCCACTTATACTTTAATTTTAATTTTCGATTATTATTTACAAGTTGTACAATTATTAAGTTCTTCATTTTACCCTAAGTCTGATTTCAGCTTCTCGATTGATAATATTATCTCGAATAAGAGCTATTTAATAGGTACTGCTGTATATTACAAAGTCGAGTAAAAAAGCTATCCCAACTCGATGTATTTGCACATAGCGTCTTAGTATAACAAATAAAAATAACCATTGTATTTTTCTTAAGTGCCTATATAATAAATATTAAAATGGAATAAAGAACAATGAAAATTTTTTTTTTATAAGATTCTAAAATGCATTAAATATAATATAATATTTAATAATAATAATGCATATTATCAAAACACGATTAGTATTTAAATGTTCTGATTATAACTACTTTTAAATTCTTCTAAACCAGTTTATATTGTTATCGTTGTTTAGGGAAGCCATAGGTATTCGTTTATTAAAATTATTTAACTGCGCCTTTAATAGATAATAGGATCAGTGACTGCGCTATGGGAGGGGGAGGAACTCTGTGTCTACCTATTTATTTTTCATAATTTTATGGCATGCAGAGAAAAATAATCATTTAATTGATGGCACACAACTTTAGCACAATTTTTTGTTAATATGTAATTCAGGTAGTTTGTTTAATATGTTTATAAATATAAATGTTTTATATTTGAATTCAATGATAAATCATTGTATACGAAAAATGATTCAGAACGGAGACCAGTGACGTATTTGAGGGGGGCAGTGAGGGGGCCATGACTTGAAAAATAATTGGTTTTTAATTTTTATATAGTTGTAATAGGTACCTACTAAGATGTTAAGGCAAAATAAATTGTTTTTTATATTGTACATGTTTTCATATTATAATAATACGAAAACATATTATTTTATAGCTGAATGGAGTTTCTAATAAAATTGTTTGTACGTCCTGGGGATAGGTGTTTACTTCATAAATCATAGATAGTAGTCAGAGCAGTATTCATATCACATAAACAGTCGCATACATAACGATTTACACTATCACCAAGCCCGGATTAAGAGGGGCAGGGGGGGCACTACCCCTGGGCCAACAGTCTTCTCGGCTTAAAATCACATCGAGTGGTCATTTGTATTTTTTATAGAGCCTACAAGAATATATTTATTTTGTTCTTGTTTGAACCACCACGGGCATGGTAATAAGTGGGGCACATGGCAATTTTTTCGTTGGTTGGGTTTCACAACCATGTCAATACATGGACAGCTGAAGGTCTTGATCCGGACTTGAGTTTATCACCAAATTAAAGATATTACACTATATAAATATTAATTTAATTTATAGTAAGTTGTCTAACCAGAAATGTCCTTTGAAATTGAATATTTACTTGCGTTAGAATTTTGATTGTAATATCTACCTGCAATCAATATTTTAAAAAAGTCATCTGTTTTGTAATCTATAGTAAAGTTGATCAATTTCTCACTTAGAAAAAATAAGTTTTTATTGCCATAGAATCCTCCTTAAACGGTATACAAAAATTAGTAGGAATACTTGGAATACTTAAAAATGTAAAAAATCTAAATTTGAATAAATCCATTGTGAAAGGAAAAATATCTATGTTGGTCACCGTATGTATAAACCAAAAGTAGGTAGGTAGTAGGCAGAAGGTTTTCATATTATGCAATACTATATACATTTACATCATTGAGTTATATGTATTATAAATGTAAAAACATTTAACTCAGGTAGTACGTATTATAAATCTAATCAGTGGATATCCATTATTCACCACAACTCATCACCCTCAACCACCACCGCCATAAAAAATGTTCCAAGTTACGGCCGTACCTACATACTAATGATGATGATCGTGTTAATATTATAACCAGTTGCGCTTGATCGGACGATTCGTTGTGAATTGAAAAGAATTGCAAATGTATAATACAAATTGTATACAAAATGAAAGACGGCGTTTGACTGCGAGAAAAAAACTTTTATTCGTTGGACTGACATTGAAAAATTCAGTTCCATTGATCCAATCAACACATTCTAAACCGACTCGAAGAAAAATTAGATCGTTGCAAAACGGACTATTGGTTTTCCCGTGCATACTTATTTACACATAATAATATATAATATTATGTGTATACTTATTTACACATAATAATTTATAATATTATATAGTATAGTAGCCTCGACTCGCCTAATCAAAATATTTTTGTCCTCATAATTCTTACCTATAATATATATTATGTTAGATATTGTCTATTTATGGATATAACCTTTATAAATATTTTAAAAGTTGAATGCATCTATGTACTCAGTTAACACACAACAAGACATACGACCCGTAAACATAAACACGGTTCTGACTGCATAAACCAAGGTTGATGATACCTAGATAATATACCGCGTCTACGATCAACCGAAATGAAGATCGTGGACGCTACTCGTAAATTACAAAGAGGTGCTGCATAGGTAATAATATGTTTCACATCAGGTGCTGCCACGTCATACGTGTACACCCTACGAGGTAAGCACTATAAATGTTGTTACTCTCCGACTCCTGGTGGTTTGCTACGTAGTTATTTTACACACAATCGCAAAATAGCACAAAGTTTTGACTGTGTGTTATACCTATAGTCAACTGTCTCAACAGCGTATAACTCGGTGCACGAAGTCAATCCTGACAACTCAAAACTCAAAGATAAATAAGACGAAACAGGTGTGCTAAGTATAATATTATTAAGTCACACTCTAGTACTCTATGAGCGAGACAATCGCAGTGTCGTAAATGTTAAGGGTGTCGACTGGTGAGGGTGACGATCAGTAGGTAGCAGTCGACTCGGGAAACACATCTTGAAGGTCAGCTAATACGGTATTCGCATAAAATCAACAATGGGTAATTCGAATTGGGTAATAGGTACACTAATACTGGCGCCAACGACGTAAGTTGGGATGAATTTTGGGGGGTCATACAAAAGTTCTCAAAAGCTAACAGACCCGCGTGGGGCTACGACCCCTCGCCTCTCAATGTCACAAACAGTTGTTATTTGTGATTTACATACTAATTTAATTAATTGAATATTTTAATAAAAACAAAAGAGGGTACCTATTTATTTTATTTTAATAAAATGTATACATATATTCAAAGCTATAAACCTATATATTATGGTATATACTATATACCTATCATGCAGAAGTGCTTTATTTTTTGTAGACATCCTCTTTAATGATAACACATGACATTATGTTCCATTTAAACTGAAGTGTTTCAATATTACAACTCTATTGTAGTTTTTAAATAATTTTTTACCGCCTAAGCATTGAAAAGCTTATTTAAAATAAACAGAATGCCAAAATCGGCTGGTATCATAAGAAATGATTAAAATAAATAAAACTTGAAAAACAAATACGATTATTTCATAATAAACTATAACTAGTTGTGGACTGAATTCTATTTCACTCATTACAACTTTTAGGGACATAATTTATATTTGATTTAAATATTAAATATTGAGGTTTCCGGTACAAGGATATCTATTATCTTCAATAATGGTTAAGAAAATATATAATTTAGTATTGAGTGAAACTTTGTTTGGATTATCATTTAATGATTTGTAAACAAAATACGAATTGCACGAATATACCTACTGCTTACTAGATGTAAACAAAATACATTAGTCATAATATTATCGAGAAAAACTGAATATTGACAAAAATATGGCAGGAATGGCAGTAAATACGCGTACAAAAAATAATTTTACTTACCGAAAATTTAAAACTTACACAAAAATACTGGTATTCCGTTGGTTCATATTGTTCTCCACTTTAAATGATTCTATAACTAAAAATCTTCAGAAATTACAATTAATTAGGTAATAATTATAAAAATAGGTTTTTTCAATAATAATTTATTCTAACATTACAGAACATTTTGCGACCACGGTATTTGTTGGGTAGAGGCGTCCAAAGTGTGACAATTTGCGACCACTATAGTTTAAGTCACTAAATTTTGTACTGCGATGTATAGGTGCCAGGCCTAGATTGTTGAACAGACCACCGTTATGCCTCTTTCAATCACTTATTCAACCATTTACCACGTTTTTTGTAAAATATAATAACATGTTGTCCATTGACCAGGAAAAAATATTTTAAACGTTTTTAATTTAAATACTACTAGTCAGGAAATTCATATTTTTGCCAAGTAAATGACTAGTGATTGAAATTATAACTAGTGTACAACACACGGCCGTGTACATAATATAATAATATATTATATTAATTTATAATACATAATAATATAACAAACGTAATAAATTGCGAAAGTGTTTGTTTTCACGCAGAGTTTGAATTTAGCGTAATTTGTGAACGTTGATACGTGTATACATTTTTTTTACACCATATTAGCATAAAATAGCACTTAAACCATAAAACGTTGGTTGATATATTTTTAAAGGTGATGTGTTTGTTTCATATTTATACCTATGTGTTATGTAAATTTTGGTTTTTTTTTTTTTTAACTATAGTTTTTCCGGTGAGTTGCAAATGAGTAAGACAAACCAAGTTTCACAGATATCAAATTGTACCTATACTCAATGAATTTGTCAGTACACAACAATAACAGCTTAATGTCTACAAACACTATATTCATAAATTAAACAATTTTTATGAGCCCTATATACCGCAGCAGGCAACGGGAAATTATATAATTTGTCGGTAAACCAGGGTTTTTTTTTTTTTTTTCGTTTAAGTTCGTTAAGACAGATAAAATAATCAAATTATATATTTTTAAACGGAACAGTTAAGTGTAATTATTGGTCACCAAGCACGTCTCTTGGAGTGAATTGTAAAGCTATAAATTCGGTAGGTAGATACACAGTCGTGTTTACGATGGCAATTTCGTATAACAATAATAATATAACTTACACCGGATACCCATTAATATTATTGCCCATCGCCTACTGAAACCGGTCGGAAAACAAAAAGTAATAATAGTACCAACTTTTATTATTCGAAATGATAAATATGATAATTTATATTACAATTATTGTGGAACGTAGAGAAAATGATATAATATTTATATTAATCGTTAAAGTAGGTAGAACGTTATATTACAATCTCGTTTTAATAATAACAACCCAACAAACTAATATTATTTCACCTTTTTTTTTGCACGGGGAAGTTGTGTGTGTAGAACACTTGGGTTGAGACGGAAAGGCGAAGATAATAAATTAATTTTTTTTTACCTTTGTTTCATCTAACCCTTCCTCCACACAGACTCTAAACAAATAATAATAGTTTTTAAATCCTCTCACGAAATTGAATTAACGAACACTAAATTGCTTATAAAATTGGAGTTCACAATATGCCACACGATAATAAAGGTACCTACGTTAAGGAATTGAGTTGCGACAGCGATGAAAAATACCAATGATTAATAAAATAGAATAACTAAGTAGGCGTATATTGTAGTATATTGTCACTATTGTATAACAAAATAAGTAATAACTACGGTGCTCAATATTAATGTAATCATAATCGAAAAAAAAAATACCAAAAACAGTTGGGTCAATTTTATATTGTTCGTTAAAAAAAAAAAAGTAAAGTCGACAATAACGTCAGGTGAATAAAACGTATTCTCATGAAACACAATAAAATAAATTAATACAGCGTTTTAGTATTAATTTTTATTTCTCTCGGGACACACGTATAAACAGTGTAGGCAAGTAATAAGGAAGGAATACGGATGGTAAAGGCGAAAATCGTGCTTGTAAAATATACGTGAAATATTAAACTACAAG
The DNA here is from genome assembly GCA_949089665.1 of Macrosiphum euphorbiae. NCBI lineage: Eukaryota > Metazoa > Arthropoda > Insecta > Hemiptera > Aphididae > Macrosiphum > Macrosiphum euphorbiae. The sequence continues at coordinate 21,381,234 of CARXXK010000003.1, read as the reverse complement.
GGTAAACGAGATGGAAATTTAGTTTAAGCACCGTAACGATTTACAGAAGTCAGTAAACACCGACAATTTAAAAAATATATTTGAACGTTTAGTTTGTGTTAACTACGCGTATATCGTTGGACACCACCAATAATGAACTACCGCGATGGTTCTTGAAATTGGTTTAAATTTATTTCAAACACGATTGACTTTAAAATAATAATTGAATTGGTTCTGCAGACCGCTATTATACACGTAATACGTGTGTGAATTCCTTGACAAACGATAAAATTGTACGTAAACGGTCACGTGATGTTCGGTCAGTCTCGGCTACCTGTCGTCCAGGCCTCGCCTAGTCGTGACAGAAACACATTAGGTCCTCAGATCGAATTAATCAACCCTGACGACTATTGGTGATCTTAAAAATTAGGAATTTACTACACCGAAGAGTTGACTTTATCTCAATCATACATATTATAACCAAATACAATAATTTTATTAATTACCGCATACTTCCAACCGGGCGAATCCCGTGTAAAACCCACACTGATATTGTTTATGATTGAAAAAACAAACAGATCAAAATATATTCATTACCTAACGAGAGAAATTGATATAGTTAAACGTTAAAATTCAATATAAGTACAGTGTTCTCCAAAACATTCCATTGGTGTTTACACATTTTATACACTTTTGTACCTACCCAAGACCGACGACTAAATTGGAAATCAATCGTACACGGCCCGGACGTTGCTCTATACAAATTTGTAATTTCAGCTATAGAGATTCAAGTGATGGGTTTGCGGAGGAAACGAAACGATTGTAGTTAAATTTTTTTTTTTATATAGTAATTAATTACCCGGTGGTTCCACACGACTGATATATTACATATTATTATTACTATTGCATGGTGCTGCAGGAGACTTGCCCTCCCCCCCCCCCCAAATGTCTAACTGATTTGGGTAACTTTATTTGTTCGTCTGATATTTTCTCGACATTATGCGGCGCACTTAGTCCTCCCAGATGGTTTAGCGGTTGTGTGCGCCCTGTGGGCTGTGAGGCTATAATATAATATTACAGATATAGAGTCACGATATACCCATGTATTTTACGTGATTATTATTACGTCCGACACGAAAAGCAATCGTTAACGAATCGACGCCGTTGCACTATCGTCATAATATTATGCTTCTATATTGACTATATTATAGTGTAGGTTCAGGACACACAGCGACAAGACGACGTTGCTCTAAACGCACCAAAATCGTCCCTATAATATAAATAGGTATACATAGGTAATAACGATATTGTTCATGTCATGCGAAAGTGTAAATATAATATACATTATAATAATAGGTTATATAGATACCTGTGCGCCTTCCATTTTCCTCCAACTCTTCCTTCTCCGTCGTACCCCCTCTCCATAATATTATACATCAGCGTGCTTACAATAAAGATATTTTATATTGTTATATGTAAATTTGCTCTATTCGTCGACAACACTGTGTGCAATTATTATGAGGTTGTGCGGGTCATCGTCGTCCCGAGCACAGAAAATATTTAAAATGCAATTTTAATATTATATTATTATGCTCTGTTGCCTAATAATTAGTATAGCCGGTACCGACACCGGGTCGTTGTTGAACACCGGTTGCAAAGAAACTATATACACATAAACTATGATAATATTGTAACTTGGTCACTGTATTTCGTAACGAGCACACGTCTCCGGCAGAAGTCGGAGACAACAATAATTTATTAATAATAATAATAATAACACAAAACTAGAATATTCCATTGTTTTGGCTTTGCGTTAACTGGTTAATAATCGTAAAATTGTAGATACATAAAAAAATATAAAAATATGTATACAATATGTATAGGTAGCTCGAGAAACGTTTCCGATAGCGCAAGAATTTACAATGTGTAATAGAGTTCTTAGGTTGACGGTTTTTTTAGTCGATAGACTGCTGGACAGAGGAAAAAGATTTTATACAATTTATAAATTTCAATTTCACTTAGTCGTCTATCAGGAAGTGATAGAAAAAACGATATCAGTCACGACGAACAAGTGAAGGAAACGTTCTTGATAAACGTATATTATGTAGGATAAGTCCTTTTGTTTACAATCTGTGGGATGTGATAATATAAAATAGTTAATATATGTATATAGCTATTATTATTATTAATTATTATGAGCTGGGTTTTATCTACAGTTAGTGAATACGAATAAGATCACCAAACTATTCTTCAATACTGTATTATCATAAATTGTTTTAATTATTATTATTTAATACTAAACTTTTCCATCTTTTCCATCCGTATTCCTAATAATGCATAAACCATAGTATATTATATAGATATTATCTTACTTAACTTCTCACCACATCCGTTCACACGAGTGAAATATAAAAAAAAAACCCTCCAACTATCAAGTTACAACGTTATAATAACATTACGAACAAATTTACATATTTTTAAATAACTAAATGATATTTTTTTTATCGGGATATTATTAGATTCTGTATACATCAATAGCGTTTCAAAATCGTGTTAGGTTTTCAACGAACAGCATTCGTCGGTTTAATTAAAAACGACAACAAATATCTACCAGCGGAAATATGAATACTTGTAAATCATTTTAATAATACATAACATACATTGGTAACACTTACACGAGACCAAGAAGAAGTTATGTGGACTTGCTCACCTCCACCGATGCCGGAAAGTAGGCATAAATCCGACACTATATACCTACATACCTAGAATTCTGTTACGAGGACGTGAATACGTCCTACACGTGAACCGTGATGACCGTATGGCAAAGTTGGGAAAGCTGATGAAAAATTTGAATTTGAGTCAAGTTATAAATAAATAATAAACGTTATACTTATTTGACCATTTAACTCTAAAAGTTACATATATAGGTATGTATGCTATAAGTTATAACACTGTTCCTTAATTTGGCACATTAACCAGTAGCTGTAATGATTTAGACAACTGGGTACTTGCTACAATAGAATGTGTCATTGTGTCAACTAATTCGAGTAGTATATTATATTTGTTTTTATGTATTTGAAATCCATGTACACAAGGCGTGACAAAAATAAAAATATCTGTTGAATAAAACTACAGTTAAATAGATAATGCCATTTTAACTTAATGTATTATTTTTCAAACTAACTGGAAAAATCTACATTATTACAATAGATATTTTAACGAGTTAACTTAATTAGAAAATTAGAAATTCAACCTAATAATTAAGTTAAAACGTTAAAAAAATAACTTTTTAACTAAGTAGTTAATGACCACGCCGTTGGTATTTAGCATGTAACCTAAGTAACGGGAAATATATCAAAATTCGAATATTTCAAAATCAAAATATTGTGACATCTAAGCTAATATTAGTGTTTGGCCAACAATACTGCCAAGTTATAAAAAAATAATAATTTCAAGATAAGTCCAAAATATTTTTATAAAATTTTGTATGACAAAAAAGGTACAATGGTATAACTAGTACCTACCTCTACTAATATAATAGATAAACCGTAAAACGCATATGATGTCCTTTTAGAATTGTCTGTATCCAATTGGATACAAGTATACAACAGTATTGATTGACCATCATAGGCTTAAATAGGGTGGGGGATTTAGAGGCTAAGCCCCCCAAAAATAACCATAGCTCCCAGAAACATTTCCTACATTTTGTTTTAAACTTATTCAATATAATCAAAGTAAGGCTTTAGCCCCCCAAATCCCCAACGCTATTTGCGCCTATATTTATTATTTTATGCAATAAACGTTCAAATTGGTTTCAGCAGGAATTTTCAAATGACCTAATTTTCCAACATTATTTTTTTTACTAAAATGTCCAAAATTGATATGTAACCAAAAAATAAAAACAAAATTCACATTGGTATTAATTATGAGAACTGAGATAATAGACAAATGAAATATGTTTGAACATACAAGTTTTGTCGAAATCAATTACTAATATTAAATTATTAGCGTTATTGGTCAATTGAAAAATGTTATAATTTGTTGTAAATAGCAATAAATATCACATTTAAATAATAGGTAACATATATTAAGAGTGTAGGAGCCGGTGCGTTTTTTTAGTACAAAAACATGTCTTACAGGAAAGTCTCTCACGCCTTGTAGAATAGTCGGATTTCATTAATTTTAAAACAAAGAACATTTTGCAGGTTGGATCAATAACCGATTTTCAAAGTTATAATATTATTATAGGAGCTAAAATATGAATTTGAATAATGCACAATATTTGTTCTTTTTAAAACGTATTTTTCTACCACTATTTAAAGTAAAATTATTAAAATTCGGCCTTTGATCCGACCGGAAAAATGTTTGATTATTTTAAATAAAATAATAATTAACGATATCCGACCATCTTACAGGGCGTGAGAGTGGTTCCTGTGAATACATTTCCATTGATAGTATATAGGTACACCTTATATCGACTATCAACCCCCCCCCTAAATAGGTATCAATCTGTAGATTAGTGGAAATGTATTAAAACTAAGGTAGTAACTATAAAATATAAAATAATATAATTTCAGAAAATTGGAAAAACCGGCACCACCGACACCCTCAACCTGAAAACGATTTTGGCACACCTCGCGGTTCCATGCCAAACAATCCGTGAACCGATTCGGACATTTCGTAACTATGCTAGTATAGTGTTAAACATATAGTCGTCATGTCAGATCTAGGTATATACCTATACAAATACGTACAATACATAAGTGGAACACGCTCGGTCGTGGTATTATAATAATATTGTTTTCCACGATAACAAACAGGCACGCGGCCGCGGCTCATACCGTAATATACGTATAATAGGTACCTCCTAATGTGCATTGTGATGAGATTTAAAACAATAAATATAACAACGAAACCCAATGAAAAGAAAAATAATGTTAATAACATCAACAATAATAATAATAATAATATCGGTACACAATACACGTTTATACATTATATTATTATTATATACATCGTCGTCGAATTAATCGCGTCCGAATTTCGTCCGGTCCCCGGTCGCGCTAATGCGAGTGCGTACAATACACTCGACCGAACGACTGTGTGTGTGTGTTTGCAGAAAACAAATAAAAAATAATAAAAACCGACAGTAAAACAAAAAACAGCAAACGGAACGGAATTCTGAAAAAAAAAAATAAAAACGCTGACGCTCGAGAGTCGTTTTCGCCACGCATCGTGCAAACGTCCCGGCAATAGCGGCACTCGTGTCCGCACAATAATTACTATACATTATATCGTCGGCACGCAGACGACCTTAGTTTAACGATATTAATTATTAATAGTGAGCTATACGACGTTCATCTGCCGCGACCTTTCCGGATGGGACCGACGACGACGTGGCTGCTGTTGGCCGTCGCGATGATGCTGTTGTCCGGCACGCTGTCGGGGACGATCTCCGCGGGACGACGAACACGACGAGAGACGGACGGCATCGGAGGTGGCACAGGTGGCGGCGGCGGTGGCGGCGACGATGACGACGACGACTCCTCTTACGGCGGTGAGTGCTCCGGTTTAGTCGGTTTTCCATTATCATTGAAGATTTTCAGAGGCAAAAATCGAAGTGTATCGTTACGCCTACAATTTGTGCAGTAGCTAAAACTAAATGTGAAGTTGCAAATTTAAAATTCAGCAGTACTTATTTTCGGCTTTTATACATTTTTATTTGATCAATATTGATTATTGAAAATTACTAATTAGCATATTGTATTCGTTTAAAATCCTTAACACTAAAAAGGTGGGTAAGTGGATGTCGCTCTGCTGTACAGTAGGTTACAAGTGGGTCACTGTATAATGAATGCTATTAAATTTGAATTCAATGATACAATATCATTGTATAAGAAAAACGATTCTGAGCGAAGACGGTATGTCAGTCTAGGTTTAAGACAAATTATATACATATCTATAGTATTAAAAAAAAAAATTGACCTATAATAAATTCCAAATTAATCATATCACATTGTCACAATATCCATTAGGTACTTATAACACGTTATACATCAACATCAATAACAAACCCTGATACTATCATAGATATATAATAGTACACTTTAGAAGTTTCAAGTAGGTACCCACGAATAATATTATATGTATAATCACAACAAAATAACTAGGTTTTTTAATATGTAATTTCGTCCAAATTTGAACATAAAATGACTATAAAAATAAACTGTGATTGTATATTTTTTAGATTTTTCGGTAAGAGAATAAACTACTTACGTGGAATCTTGTTTTAAATTTTCAATCCTTAGCTATAAAAACTGAACATTTTATAATTTATTAATTACAATGATTATTCATTAATTTTCGAGATTATGAAAAATTCTGTCAAAATTCGATGTTTAAATGCTTATAAAAAAAAATTGTGCCTATGTATTTTTAATATTTTTCAACTGATGTTGTAACAATATATCAGGAGCCTTGTATTACATTTTTACACTTTTTGGCCCAACAGATAAAACTTTATTGATATTTATAGAAAAAAAAACTAAAAAAGTTGAAAAATGAAAATATCCGTAAACAGCTCAAAAAGAGTCAAAATATTTTCAAAATTGTATGGAGTATAGGAAATTCTAATCTGAACATTCAGTGAAATTTTCATGTATCTATAGTTATTCGTTTATGAATAACAACAAAATAAGGAAAACGCAACATGAGAAATCGAGTGAACATCCAATGTTGTAAAAATTTGAATTTCAAACTCTCATAAAAATTTAATTTGATTGTTCGGTAGAGATTTTTTTATTGATATAGGTATACAAACTTATGAGTAATCTTGTATTACATTTTAAAATCTTAGATTTAAAAAGAAAAATTTTTACGAATTCTTAACTCAAAATAATTTGCTAATTTTCGTGATTTTTCCATATTTTGTCAATTTTTGAACTTTAAATGCTTATAAAAAAAAAACTGTGACTAACGATTTTTAATATTTTTCATCTGCCTTTGAAACAATATACTAGGAGCCTTTTATTAAATTTTCAAGTTTTTTTAACCAACAAATAAAATTTTATTGATATTTCTAGAAAAAAAAAAACTAAAAAAAATGAAAAATCAAAATGTCCCTAAACAGTTCAAAATAAATCAAAATATTTTGAAAATGTTATCGTGTATACAAAATGCAAATATAAACAACCATTGAAAATTTCATGTATCTACCGTCATTTGTTTTAAAGTTACACCAAAAACCAAATTCAATTTTCTGAAAAATCGATTTTGCGTAAAAATTCCCGTTTTTCCTTAATTTTTCTTTTGTTTTTCTTGGCGCTTTTGAAAAGTACTGGGAATTTTAAATTTTGACCTCCCCAATGCACCAACGATATTCACTTTCCAATCGAACAAGATACTGAAGTCGAAAATCGAAGCATTATTTCAACTACTTATCGTGTACACAGACACAAAAAAATAAATATAAAAACACACATCATTGTAAAATCAATACATTCATCGTTTCACTCAGAATCTAAAATAAAAAAACACACATCATTGTAAAATCAATACATTCATCGTAACACTCAGAATCTAAAATAATATTAGTAGTTAATAAATATTAGATATTGTTAGTTAATAAAGAATAGGTAGCTGTCAAATTTCCATACAAAACTAAAATTTAATTTTTAATTTTAGTTAGGTACCATGCCTACTATTTCTAAATAATTGTAATTAAGTAGATGAAATACTCAAACAAATATTGACCAATATTAATAAATAGGAAATAGATGATAAAAAAAAACCGTACCTATACAACTACTAATAAACTAATTGACAAAAAAAAATACTATTTAAAATTTGTATCCAACATTTTTTTTAAGGAGTTTTTTCAAAACTGACCGACTGAGGTCGAAGATGATATTATAATGTAACACCCCGGACTGCAGTAACAGTGCAGGATTATAAGGGGTGCTAGGAGAACATCGAGGTATCAGATAGGGCATGACGTATACTTGATTGCCTCAGATTTAAAGTTTACCTATATATTATTTATCTAGACACACGCAAAATAATACATAGTTAAATTATTTAAAATAAATACTGCATCATTCCTGGAAGAAAAAAAAAATTTTGGAATAATCCACGTCTCGGTTAATTGCTGCAATTATTAATTGTGCATACGAATACACACAGAGCCCATAAAGTGTTTAGTAGGTACTTTTAAAATACCTGTATGTGTATTTCGTCCTATTTAGATCTTCTGTTTTTACTAGTTTTATTTTATTATAGCTTATAAAGAACACAAGAAAATGTTTTTAAATAAATGAGTATACAATATAAATGTTTAAAATATTATATTTGTATGTGTAAATTGTGTCTATAATGAATTTCATAATTTCACCTATTCATGTAGTACCTATTTATCATAATATGTTTGGTGCTTTTGGTCAATTAATATATTAATAAATATTGAATAAAATTATAAGAGTTATTTGGGACCACGAGTGAATTTTTTTTAATAAGAGGACTCACATCTGATGACTTATATCTGATACTTCTAATCCCTTGGCTCTTGCTAATGTTGTTATATTGCTATTGTTATATTGTTATATGCCTATATGAATTATTCTACCAGCACAATCCAATAATAGACGCGTAAAATAATAATTCTACGATAATTCGAAAACTTTTTGAAAAACGGAATGCGCGGTACCTGAAGAAAATAATAACAATATCATTCCCTCGTAGGTCCATCGCAACGCATAACCAATGAATATACTATAAATCTTATTGACCACTTACGTTGCAGAAAAACATTTCCTACTTCAAAAATATTAAAAGTTTATTGACATTATCGTTGATTTTTCGATTGATATAATTAATTATATGAACATTCATTTATTTATTGACGATGTTAAATTGTCTAATGCTTGTTTAAAAAACTATCGATCACAGACTCAGTGGCATAGGGATATAATAATATGGGTATCAGTTTTTATCGTATTAACTTTAACTGCCAACTATGTGAATATCCAGTTTGGAACTTCGCAATCAAATTTACAGCTCATACTTTGTGATTAATGACATTCCGTTCACGGAAAACGTCAACAAAAATATTCTAGACACTATATGTACCTAACACAGTAACACATTCTCGTAATCAAGACATTCTAGTCTTGTATTCTAGCAAGTACCTACCATTATTATGGAATATTCAAATTCGTTAAAAATTGTTTTCCCATTGTTAGATTATGACGACGTTAGTCCCTAGTTCCTAAGAGATATTTTCTGTACTGAAAAGTTAAAATAAATTCGATGTTACCTATAAGAGATTCGACATTTCAATGGCACAGTATTTCACTTCTAATAATCAATAATATTATAATGTAGCTCTCTGAACATTTTATTAGACGTTCCTATGTGTTATACATATTATATTAAGTTACACATCCACATAATATGACTTTATCTCCGTCTTGAAAACGAGCACATACCATATTTGTGTTTCAAACTTCCAACTTTCGTGTTGTTAGCTTTAATATTAGAATTAATTGACTAACATAAAACTTAAAGGTAAAACATTATCTGAGTATTCCCGTCGAATTTTAATAATATATTTAATATTGAAGTGATTTTTGAACATTTTTATATCTTAATATTTTAAGTAGGTACCTACCTACTTAAAACGTGCATAATAATTAAAATATTATTGTGAAAAACCATGAAAGAATTCAGATAATTGTCCTCTTAAAATTTAAATAATAATCAAATTCATTCAACAATTTTGGTATTTTTTAATAATTGTGCACCGCATAATACTATATGCTGCAAATAAATGCGATGAGACCTAACCTAACCTATGGGCGATAAAGTAAATATTATAATAGGGCGATTATTGTACATTCAACTGACGAAACAATTAGAATAAGAAAACTATCAAAATGAACGAGTACAAATCAAATTAGGTTTTATTTCAAAATTTAAAAATTTGTCTATGGCTCTCGGTATACAGTCACAGCTATACAGTCACAAATTTAACGGAATCTATACCTCGGACTATCTACTGTAGAATCTGGCCTCCTTCAATCGAAATGTTTCGATGCAATCTCCTTGAGTATAGATTCGTACGGCTTAGTGTTATGACGTTTGAATTACATAGTCATTTTTCAGTAGTCACAGTACAACGTGATATTATACTGTGAAAATAATAACGAAGTATGATAACAATTTATTCAAATTTTTTCTAGAAATATCGAGAGCAGAAAGGGAGTGTCAGCGGATGACTGATTAGGGTTCAGCAAGAAATCGCATAAATGTACTATAGGCGCCCTTCGCGTTCATAATCCTGAATGTTTAAGGTGGCTAATGGAGGATATAAACGATGAGATTGAATGTAAAATATAGAAGATCATGCTTGAGCGTCGGCGTGCGAATGGATTATGATTAAGGTGTTAGGTGTGGTGTGGGAAGTGTTGGTTTGTCTGGTAGGGACTTAAAGTCTTTCCAAGAGTTCATACGTTTTGTAAAATCGCAACCTCAAGTTATAATCACGTACGGTAGATACCAACGAAAGAAAAAATAGTCAAAAATATCTAAACATTTTTAGTCTAATATACTCTAATCATTTTGAACATTTAATTCTGCATAGAAAATTATAATAAGGGTCGGGGCTAAAAGTTTGAAAGCCCTAATAGTATGATCATTAAACTCTCTATCATTCGCTTTGTGGATTACCCTTGATCTTCCGTGGATTATAATATTATGTATTTGTAAAAAAATAAAATATACAAAAGTTATATATTGTATTAAAATGTATGTTTAAATAAATATACAACGTGTACTCGTACTGAGATATGTTTCTTCAAATACTATTTAACATTACATTATAATATAATGTTTTTAATAATATAATAATAACATTTTTGTATCAATTTGTATTTTGCGGATTAACCGCGGAATTCACTTATCCCGTGGTGGCAGTTCCGCCCTATTCCGCGGATAATTGAGAGTCTTCTGTATTTTGACCTTCAACGAGATATCTAAAATTGTATGAGGTTTTTTTTTCTTTTGTTAATGGACAATAATAATTTTTTTATTTTTATCAAAGGTTTTTTGTAAATCAATTTTTAGAAGTTTATAAACTAATTATATTTTGTTCTATAGCAGAATTTTGCGCTTTATAGCCACCCGAAGTGTAAAAAATTAGATTTAAGACTCGTAAGCTGTAAGATGCATTAATAGGTTATAAAATCATAAAATCGATTGTTAATAGGTTCACGCCAATCGCTAACCACAATCACTAATTCAACGAAACTAAAAAATATATAAGAGTTAACCCAGACATTTAGAACACTCCGTAAATATAGCTATAAATATTTTATGTTATATCGATTGATTTTCTTCAGATGTTATCTAAATAAGTAGGTATTGAACAATAGTTATTATATATGAAAAGTTAGCCATTTTAAAATGGATATAGGACCTATATCATATTATAGGTAGTAAAAAAATATTTAGATTTTTTGAATAAATAAATAAAATGTTCTTACAGTGATGAGTAATTAAAAATTATTTATTGCAACAACTAATTGAACCATGACATTTACAGTTGGATAACATTTGTTTTAATTCAAGGTACACACGCATCGGTTCGTTACACGATTAGTTTTACAAGTGCAAAATTAAAATCATTGTCCTCCTGTAAGTGAATTTAATGAAGTCGCTATTCAAACTGAAGTTTTAATAGCACATCACGAGTCAAACAACACAGACACAGTGATCCAAGTCCAAGTGACTTTTTTTTTATTTTAAAATGCAAAATCATATTACAATATACCAATTCATGAAATATATAATAATATTATATAGACTATATTATTATATTACAGTGGGAAGTCTCGAAAACACGAATCCCAAGGTGAATAAAAATATTAAATTTAACTTAAAAATGTTTCGAGTTATACACCTCAAATTCAACTTACAAACACTTCAATAGGGGCAAGTAAAAAATACACGTTATGAAGATTTTAGAGCAATCGTAACTCGAGCCTGTATTATATATTTCAATATCAATGAGATTTATATAATACAAATTCGCAATCAATAGTGATGAAATGTATAGAAAATGAATATAAAAACCCAAATAGTCAGTGTGTTTTGTTTTTTTTTTTTTTTAATATAACGCGGGTATCTTTCAAATTATTTCGTCGATTTTTGGAGCTATTAATTTAATAATAATTTAAAACTAAATTACCAAAGCAATTTAACAGTCGTTCTTTATATCTTTTCAACTTTCAGAACTGAGAATGTATAAAACTACAACAAACAAGTGCATTTCGTGTTAACTAAGTTATCTGTTCAAACATCATGCTATCCAAGACTACCGACGAATAGGTAAACCCATTTTTAAGACAAATTAAAATCTAAATAGGTGAGTTAAACTAGTTAAAAGTACCATTGTCATGCATTGGAGACTTAAAAATTAAAAAAAAAATGTTATATCTCATCATTAAAAGCGTATTAAGTTGAGTACATTTCAATTAAACCGACCCTTAAGCTCGCTAAGAAGATAATCGATTTTACAATTGTTCAACGTCTAAAAATAAAGTCTGTTCGAAATGATAATGTATTTTAAATTTAAAGAGGTCAATAATTAATTGTTTAATGAGTTGGAATAATAAAACACCGACGTTCACGTATCAGATGTTTATTCTAAATTTGACCATTATGCCGTATAAATGGTATCAATTAAACCCATTGGTAGACTTACATATAATTATTGAAATGTAATAAATTCAAGATAGTTATACTTATAAATAAAAATTTAACATGTCATTTTTTCTAATTCTATATATTATTTAAGTAACCTTTGTATATATTTAATTATAGATGAATTACAATCAAATTGTTTGTATAAATAATATTATTGACAATTGTTTAAACAAGTTCATATTTTAATAAATCGAATTAAAATTGATAGACTTTTTTATCAAAGCTGATTAAATTACACGTCACGTTGTGGGTTCCTTGTTAATAACTTTTTGTTTCTTTAATATGATTATATGAATAGTGTAAACGTCAACCTATATTAATATTTCAAGGCAAATATGATTACATATACGCTACACACGACTATCACTAAAACATTCATGATGCAGCTTGAAAAATTCTAATCTGGGTAATATAACAGCATAATAATGTAGCATTTATGAATCTTGATAATACTATCAAATTTCAACCAATGTTCTAATTTCTAATATAAGTAATCCTAAAGCAGCTTTACGTACCTCTCATAATCATGCCATGAATACGTTATCAATAGTTTTAAGCTTATATATTCATAAAATATTAATTATTAATAATGGAATATCCACAACATATATTCTCAATCTAATGATCATAAAATAATAATATAATACTATACCTACGTAGAATATTCAAATGGATAAACGATGAATATTCTACACTTATTTACAAAATAATATAGGTACAAAGACAAACCATATCTTTAGTAATTCGAAATACTAACAATAAATTGTAGCCATTAAAAACATATTGATTATCATTCTGCAACAAAACAAAGTATCCGTGCAAAATTTAAATTAATAAGTCAATTAAACTTGAGTATTTTTTTAATTTTAATTTTAAATATTGAAATACACATATTTCTTAAGGAACTTATAAATGATAAAAAAATTAAGAATACAATAAAATTATATTAATATGATTGTTTTACAACATTTTAATAACTACGAACCTAATTAGAACGTTTTAAAATCAATTAAGTTGAACACAGAAATACACAACGATGTAATTTTTAAAAGTTTATAATGATTCAAGAATAATAATATTATTTATTTGTGTTTACTTTTTAATGATATTAATAAAATCAATTTTTTTTTAAATACTTACCTACACCATTTAATTTAATAGAATATTGATATTAACGACGTACATCATTAAAAATGCAATAACTTTGTATTAATGAAATTTAACATAAATAATGATAAAATTTTATATCAAATAAGTATAAAAGCCGGTTTTTGTCAAGTGGTTGTATTAATATGTTGAATGTTGACATTTCTTTAGTACGTTCGAAGAATGTTTATATAACTAAAAAATGTAATAATGAAATAAGATTTAATAAAAAAAATTGTAATACGGCTTCTTCATCCATTCATTTCAGCAATGTTTGCTTCCTCCACTTTGATACCTAATCAAAAAAATATCAGATTTGTATTTTAAATTAAATAGTTTTAATATCACAAACAAATCATATTAAATAAAAAATAAAAAAGGATTTGTCAACCTATAAAAAAAAAGTAACTCCTATTATTATTTTATATGTAAATATGGTAAATCCATACATATTATGTATAAAATTAGAATGTTCTCTCTTTATTATGTGTATAAAACTATGATAAATAATATTAGCTGTGCCATTATAAAACATAATACATCTTATCGTACTAAAAATTAATAATACGCTTAGGAACTTAAAGTATGACTTTGATATTTGAAAGACATGAAATATCGGATATTTTTGTATTTTTTTTATTTGACAACATCTAAGTACTACAATATTTTTAAAATACTGAAATTTATAAGAAGTCTAATTTTGTTGCTTCGAGTTTATCTGTCATTTCTTGTGATAAAAACTCGACAAAAATAAATAAAATAACCAAAATACCGAAATTGCAATTCGCCAATACTCACATAGGTAACTGAAAGTATTAGAAGTGTTTAGTATACAATTAAGAAAAATAAATACCTATTTTAATATTTTAAAAATTGCAATAAACATTATTAAAAAATTTTTATCGTGGTATTATAATACTTAGTATTCAATTTTAAAATATAAAATTTTAGAAAAATTAGCAAACTGTTTTAAAAGATTTTTAACTTTTTAACAATACAAATTTCTGTAAGAACATTTTTAATGAATATCTTACAAAAAATATTTCAAAAAGCAAAATTTAAAATATAAGCAGAAAATATCATCTATTTGCATGCCGTGGTCGCCTTACCGAAAAACAGCAAACTAAACTCTACATTCGATTTATTTTCTAAATATTTAATTACAATATTCTGAGTAGCTTGATTTCAAATCTTTCTCCTTGTAAAAATTCCAAAAATTGTTAGATTTTGTACTAATTTTTACCCAAAATCAAACAATGTTTAAGTAGATTTCTTTAGTAGTTTTTCAACAATATATTTTACTTTTTAATGTTTTTATCTCATACATATTTCAATATACCATCACACGTGTATGAACATAGTTGTCTTTCAGAATTCTGATTATACAAATAAAAATGCGTCAATTCGCTAATGTCAAAGCTAAAACTTAAACCCCCATGGGAAATTTATATGGAAACAGTTATGTCGTTGACTTGAGACCAACCGTGGTTCGATTAAGAGTAATGTACAACAAAGTTGACAATAAAAAAAACTTCGTAAATACACCATTTTACTGAGTCTTATATGTAATCAACATTGTTAAAAGGGTTAAAAATATGCTTTTTTATATTTAATAATAATGAGTGGATATGCAAGGATCTTTACAGGTCCCCTCAGAGAATTTTATTTACATATAGTTTTACACATTTTTTTAAAACGTCGTTTGCAAAAAAAAAAATATACAACATTTTATACCGAAAAGGGTTGAAAATAATTTAATT
The DNA here is from genome assembly GCA_949089665.1 of Macrosiphum euphorbiae. Taxonomy (NCBI): domain Eukaryota; kingdom Metazoa; phylum Arthropoda; class Insecta; order Hemiptera; family Aphididae; genus Macrosiphum; species Macrosiphum euphorbiae. Next base: position 21,365,590 of record CARXXK010000003.1, on the reverse strand, counting down.
AACATTTTTAAATTGACGTATATTAAAATAAAAAGATAAATCTGATACCTTTTATCTTAGTGACACAATTTGCATGGGCTTTTGGATTATTTAACGAGTACAATATTCCATTATGGTTCAGTAAACAATTTTAACGGAACTACTACAATTAATTCAATAATGTATTACAAAAAATGTCTATTATTGAATTCTAACTGTACCAATCGGTACAACATTATGCTGCAACAATTATAAATATAAATATGTTACATGACGCCTATGTATATAATACGGACTCTACCGTACGTACGATCAACTGCTGACCGATACATTGATATTACAACACACACACATAATTGTAAGGCCTATGACCAACACACACAATGTATTTGTAAGTTAGTTCACTGTGCACCTTAGACCTCAATACACACTACGATTACCGGACTCCGAATGACTCCGTACAGACACATAGTATAATAGAACATAGTATTATTATTTGTAAGTGTTTAGTAGACAATAAAATATAATTATAACTGAAATGGAATCCTGGTATTTTAAATATATTTAAGATCCTGATATGTACATATCTGCCCCTGGCTACGGTATTTATATCTATAGGATCCTAAGATTCTCCTTGGATATCTTATATTTAACTGGTCGTTCTCCCGACCACGTTACAACGCCCTCCAAATAAACAAACCATACTCTTAACTACATCAGTCCTACGTTTTGGCGAAAAGCTTTAAATTAAATGATGTCGTTGAAAGTAGGCAAACTACATTTAGCAAAGCTTGCAATTTTTAGGAATTGACCTACATGTGTTCATGAAAATTTAAATTATAAAAAAATTAAATTAAATTAATAAAAACATAAATAAAGTAATTAGATGTTTATCAACTACCTAATTTTTTCATACCATCTTAAAAAAAATAAACTATTTGGATGAATTTCATTTATTTTATCCTCATCTGATCTTGTTTATTTTAAATAATATTCAGAAATAATAAATATTTTTACTTTTTAGATTATAAAAAGTTAAACAAGTGGGTACTGCTCTGCTATAGAGTAGTTTTCGACCATGTCGTTGTAATGGATATGTTATATTTGAATTCAATGATAAATCTTTGTATAGGTACGAGAAGCAATTATGACGTTGTGTCAGCTGAGCATACTTGGTATACGATAATTTACAACATTTGAAAAATCATAATAGCTATCTTTAGCTCAAAAACAGTCAAAATAGTTTGAAAATTTTACCAGGTATAAAAAATGCAAATATAAATATTTGGTGTATATTTCTAGAATCTACGGTTATTTGTCTTGAAAATACTAAGAAACATCAAAAATCGGTTAGTTGGAATTCAATAATTTTCAGCTGAATACCAAATATTGTATAAATTATGAGCTCATAAGAAATTTGTGTTCAGCTTAAGAAAACTTTTTTTTTGTTACAGGTACAAAAACTTAGGTGAAATCATCTATTAAAATTTCTAATGTTAGCTATAAAAAGAAAAATATTTATGAATTTTTAACTGAAAAATAATTTGAAAATTTTCAATATGTTGATGAATTTTGTCAAAATTTGAACTTAAAATGCATCTAAAAATAATCATGAGTATGTATTTCTGATATTTTTGGGTGCGTGAAGTTGGCCCCCCGACATTGTCTGATAGAGTCCGGACCAATGCAAATATTTTGTAATATTTTTGAGCTTACATTTATGAAACGTATTAAATTTCCAAGCTTTTTTGATAAGTGAAAAAGTTTTTATCGAGAATTAATATAAAAAATATATACATTTCTAAAAATGTCACATAGCTATAACTAGCTGAAAAAAAATCAAAATATTTCAAAACTATTACCATTAGTTTAAAATGCTAATATAAATATTTTATGAAAATTTCATTGTTCTGCAGTTATTTGTTATTGAGTTACATCAAAAGAATAAAATCGATTTTTTCAAAAATTGGTTTTGCCTAACATAAATTACCAATTCTTTTGTTTTTTTTGACGCTTTCTAAAATTATTTAGAATTTTAAATTTTTAACTCCCAAAAGTACCAACTAGATTTATACTTTGCTATCAGAAAAGATGCTGTTCACTCGAAAATAGGAATTTTTAGGCAAAATCGGTTTTTGACAAAATAGTTTTTGGTTTTTGATGTAACTCTAAATTAAATGACCGTAGATACATACAATTTTCACCGAATATTTATATTAGCATTTTCTATAGACATTACATTTTAAAAAATTTTGACTTGGTTTGTGCTCTTTACGAACATTTTCAGTTATTAAATTGTTTAGCTTTTCTCCTATAAATTTCAATATAATTGTAATTGTTGTTTAAAAAAAGCTTGAAAAATTAACACAATGCTTCCAATATATTTTTACACTGGCAGCTAAAAAATATTGAAAATACATGGTCACAATTTTTTTTATAAGCATTTCAAGTTCGAATTTTGACAAAATACATCAAAATCACGAAAATGTGTAAATTATTAAGAGTTAGAATTCATAAAAAATGGTATTTTAATATCTAGAATTTAAAAATTTGATACCAGATTCCTTATAAGTTTGTCTACTTTTGTCAAAAAAAAAACGAACCGAAAGTCACAATAAATAATTATGAGCTTCTGAAATTAAAAGTTTTACAACATTGAATATTCATTCGATTTCTCATTCATGTAGCGATTTCCTTATTGTGTTGTAATTCAAAAGAGAATAACGGTAGATAGAAGATACTTTATATATAGACCATATTATGTTTATCTTATCAATTCCTAAACTTGATAATATTTTGACTCATTTAGAGTTATTTAAGGACATTTTCAATTTTTTTGGTTTTTATTTCTATAATTATCAATAAAATTGTATTCGTTGGGTAAAAATGCTTTAAAATGTAATAAAGGGCTTCTCAGAAATTGATACAATGTCAGTTTAAAACTATTAAAAATATATTGTCAAAATTTTTTTTTATAAACTTTTAAAGTTCAAATGTTGACATAATTTATCAAATTGAAAAATTACCAATTATTATGTTGTTAATAATGTATAAAATATTAAACTTTCATAGCTAAGGATTCTAAATATAAAACAAGATTGCTCGTAAGTAGTTAATTATGTAACCAACAAATCTAAAATATACATGAACACAGGTTTTTTATAGTTATTTTAAGTTAAAATTTGAACAAAATTACATATTTAATAACCAAGAATAAAGATTTTAGTTATTTTTTGTAATTTTATAATATTAATTCAACTTACTGTCTACCGTATTAATGATATGTAATGGTAATATAAATATAATATAAAATATTCTTTACTGACAAACCGTCTTCGCTCAGAATCGTTTTTCTTAAACAATGATATTATATCATTGAATTCAAATTTAATACCAATATACTATCCATTACAGTGACTCACTTGTAACCTACTGTATAGCAGAGCAACATCCACTTTCCCGTTTTTTTTCATGTTAATTTTGATAAAAATTCAATTTTAGGTTAGATTTTAAATTAGCTATATAGATACTTAAAGATTCATATTGTGCCAATAGTATACTATTAATGTTGTTATTATTGATAATATTATTAGCTTTTGTAATAATTTCATTAACAATAATCTAGTATATTACTTAATAAGCTTACAAATTATTTTTCAGAATTTGAAGAAAAGATTCTCCGGGCGTGGATAGAAAAATTAATTGAAAGATACAGTACAAATATCCAGTCACCCACCAAATCAACAAACATACAACGTATTGCAAAGAAAAGTCGAACGAGTACTTCTCAAATTAATATGCTAGACGATGACCATATCGCGACTCTATCAATTTATCCATTCCTCGTCAACCCATTTTATCAGCCATCAATTTATTCGAGTTATATTCCATTACCCTATGATGCAACAACTCATTTACTTCCCGTCGGACAAGTACCGTATCAAAAAGATGAATACCACCATCGGTTTTTGGGACCTTTACATACCCAATTCCCAGTTGGGTATACAAACGTTCCAGGAATTATGAGCCCAACGCTAATAAATAATGAGCCTGATATTAAGAAAACAATGACTGTCCCAAATTCCATTCCCCCGGGTAACCAAGAATTGATACAGAAGCATGACAAGGAATTACATACCTCTGAACAAATATTAAACCAAAATAAAGACGATTTTGATCACACATCACCGATAGGACTTAACCTGGAAGATCCGATAAAAATGTATCAAAAAGAAGACGACAAAATTGAACAACCAAATTCAAAAATGGATAGAAAATTACATGACCATCTTACTGCGGATGATCTTCCAAACACATTAACTGCAGAACAAAATCAAACGACTGGATCTCACGAAGTTCGAGACCTTCAACCATCAACTTTTTTTGCTGATTTTGACACAACTATGCCATTAGATGCAGTTAATTTTCCAAAAACATATCTAGTTTCTACTCTTCCACCGTTGACTATATCGAATGAACCACGTAAATCTGAAATATACAGTAATTCGGTCTCACAGCTTCCATTGAGCTCAGACGAATTTAGCACAGTAAAGCAACTGTTATTACATCGTTCCACTACACCAGTTACACCATATTCATCAACGACCACCAGTGAAAAAAATCAGGAGGGTAACTCTGAAAAAAGGAGCCAACCGGATGAACCACCACTAAATTCTAATCACTATTCGAACGACAAGTATTCAACGACTGGTGTTTCAAAAACATCAATAATTAACAACAATAAAATATCAACGGAAATGGCCGAAACAACACGAAACCCCGAAGTTTTAAATGCATTATCAACACTTTCAACAACAACTACAACTACAATATTTTCAACTCCATTGTGTGAAAATAATGATACCAAAATATCAACATCCTCCTCTGTGGCTAGAGCCGAAACAGATATAAAACCCAAATCATATAACATTAAAGTTCAAAAGACATATGATAAATCTGATAAGAAATTGACTTCAGTCAGTAATGGGCAGGATAACATTAATAATGTAATTAGTTCGTCAACACGTCCATTTGTAATATCTGTTACTACTTCAGAAACGTCCACATTGCCGTATACAAAAACATCTTCTTCTATGATATTCACATCGTCACCGCCACAACCTAAATATTATTCTTCAACCAAATTACCAGATGTAAAATGTACTACCGATAAAAACAATAAAATCCAATCAACGAGTTTACGCTATACTTCATTATTGCCCACAACTCGACAACCACTGAATATTAAAAATATCACAACTACAATATTAGTAGAAACTAAAACTGAGAAAAGTCCACAGATCACATATAATTCCAATAAGTATATGAAAAACATTAAACAGAACACAAACACTCCTAGACATGATGATGAATCAACTATTTCATCTTCAAGGCCGTCAATTTTTATTCCTTCACATAACGTTTTAAACACAGATACACCCGTAAAAACTGTCCAAAATAATTTACCATCTGATATAACTATGTATTCAAATAATTACCAAAGCCAAAATATACCAACTTCAACTGAAAAATCAAATACATACAAATACGGTAATATTAATACTTACTTCCCGACCACAACAAAAGGAACAAAAAGAAGTACATTGAAACCAACAGTGTCACCGATAAATCAATATAACTCTGTTCAGAGAAAAATACCTCTTGATATAGTTTCCGGTGATTCAAAATTTAGAAAAGCAACATACAAAGAAGATCGGTATATGACGGAAACACCAAACACTCCACAATCGATTGAAGATTCAGAACTCTGGTACAATCACATGTATCCTCAAAACGCACTTAAAAAAAAGGTAAATGAAGAACAAATACATGTTTTGTTAAAAAAAATTATAAAATTACTTAAACCGGAAATCGAGAAACAGACTCTAACTAAAGAAAGTGTAGCGAGGCTCGTACCATCAAGACTTGGAGATCCAGAAAAGTTTGTGTACATTATATATCCGTGGATAATTGACGAGGCTAAAAATATAGAACGCGAAGAACAAGCAAAAATCAATGGAAATCCATTGATCACTTCTGACAAGCTTTAATGATGATTTTTTTTTTTGTAAAAAATGTATTTATTTTATATTAAAAAAACAATGATAATAATCATACTGTTTTTTTTTTTTTTCTTAATGCTGAAATTACAAATACTAAATTCATAAAATATATAACATGGGTACCTACAGTGTAAATATTCATTATTTTGATTGTAAGAGAGCCAATTTTAATCATTCAGTTGACATAGCAGAGCTACTCCACGGTAAATCCAATGAGAGGGTTTTCGATTTGTATCGAGAAACATCGATAAAACATAATTAGAAGAATGTCCCGTTGTAGATAAAACTCCTTTTCTCTCTGATGTATTATACACTGGGCATGTATATCTATTACCTTTGATCAACTCATATTTTCTTGTAGGTAAGAACCATACTAACGGTAAAACATCCGTTAATACTTTCGGCAATTGTTCCTCCAGTACCATCCTAAAAATTACATTTAAATATTACCTATCAATATATATTATATCATCTATTATATCAATTATTTAATAATATCTTAAGTTACTTAATCTTTTAATACGTCTGTAATTCAATGGACCAATCGTCCTACGTCAAGCTACATAGTTGATTAAAAAATAACGTACTTAGACATATCCCAACGAGCTCCATCTATAAAAAGACCGTAACAATACACACCGTCCACAGGAGGTTTGTTGACTTTATCAGAGTGTTGTACATGAAAATCAAAGCACAATTGGTCTATAGGTATAGTATAACGTCGAGCAAAGTTTTGCATCACCGCGGTAAGAAATGCTTGAGTAAAAAATAGTCCACTGAGCCAGACATTATCGGGTATACCTTCGTCGTACCAAACCTAAAATAATTTTAAAAACATATTAAATCAACTAAACAATAACAACAAATATTTTTCTATTTCAGTGTGTCGACGAGTAAGTAATATACTTGGACAATATAAGACAATGTAGGAAAATGACGATGTGTAGCATAAATTGTTTATAACAATGAGTAAATATGTTTATGTATGTATGTATGTATGTATGTATGTAATATTGTATTTATATAAGTAGGTATATCACTGAATTTAATTCACACACGAAAAACCTCTGTTTTAACCCAAACTAACGACAGGAATATAAAAGGGTAATAAAAGTATCCGGCAAGTTGCATTTAACTAATAAAAAGATAATATTAAACTCTCTCATTGTATAGGTACCTATTCCAAACGTTTAATTTTAATCTAAAAATATTTTACTTATCCGTCAGCTACAATTTATGTATCATGTATTTATTTTAGAACAATACTGCGCAGTGCAAAGCCGTCCGGAGAAAGTTAATGTTTTGTAAACGTCTAAGAGCTTGCTTTTTGTCGTTTCTTCCGTTGTCCATATACTTATATATTCTACCACCAAAATAATATAACAAATATCGTTTTCAACAAATTGTTTTAAATTTAAACATCCACATGCTTTACTGCCGACAAGAAAACTGTATTAATTTGATTATTTTAATCTAGATTAATTTTATAGGCTCTATTTTAATTTTGATTATTTGTGTATAGGTATTACGTAGATATTTAATACATAATAATTCAAATACAATTATAATTATTAATCAAAACATAAGTTTGAGAAGTCAAAGTTATTTAACATGCGATACTTTTCAATACAAACGAGACAACAAAAAACAAAAACACATTCATCGCTCCGCTCAAAATCTAAAAGGTGGACTAAAAGGTTTTTTCGACTATTCCTATAGAATTTTTACTTTTTAAATTACAAAAAGTTCCACAAGTGGGTAGGTAAAGTTCTGCTATACAATAGTTGTCGAGCATGTCATTGTAATGGATGTGTTATATTGGAATTCAATGATAAATCATTGTATACGAAAAACAATTATGAGCGGACACGTTGTGTCAGCCTAGCGGCTAGCATATTTGTATAAATAATCAAATGTTATAGTTTTTTTTTTTTTAACATTTATTGGATTATTTACAATCAGTAATGGTCTTTACAATAAACATAATATGTGCAAAAAAAAATACATATGAAAAGAAATACTTTCTAACTGAAAAATAATTTACAACATTTGTGAAAATTATCATAACTATCGATAGCTCAAAAAGAGGCAAAACGGTTTGGATATTTTACCAGGTATGGAAAATACTAATATAAATATTTGGTAAATATTTCAAAAGTCTACGGTTATTCGTTTTGGAATTACAAAAAAACATCAAAAATCGGTTAGTTGGAATTCGATAATTTACCGCTGAATATCAAATATCGTAAAAATTATAAGTTCAGAAGCTCATAAAAAATTAATGTTCCGCTTAAGTAAACTTGTCTTTTGATATACGTACGAAAACTTATTTGAAATCATCTATTAAAATTTTTAATCTTATCTATGAAAAGAAAAACTTTTATGCATTTTTAACTGAAATATAATTTACAACATTTTAACAATTTCTTTTGGCTATAAATAGCTCAAAAAGAATCAAAGTTGTTTGAAAATATTGCCATGTATAGAAAATAGTAATTTTAACATTAAGTAAAAATGTCAAATATCCATGGTTTAGTTTTAGAATTACAACAAAATATTAAAATTCGTTAGTTTATAGATGAAAATCCGTAAGCGCAAAAAAATTTTTATTCTAACCGCTCATAAAAAATGTTACTTACCGGAAGACTTTTTTTGTTTGTTTAAGGTATGGGTAAGGTATGTATGGGAAATCTTCAATAAACATTTTAAATCTTATCAATGAAAGGAAAAACTTATATGAATTTCTAACTGAAATATAGTTTGAAAATGTTCGACATTTTGATGAATTTTGTCAAAATTTGAACTTTAAATGCATATAAAAATCTATGCATCTTTAATGTTTTTGAACTCCATTTAATGAAATTTACAACGAACATAGCATTACATTTTCAAGCTATTTTATTGAGTGAAAAAAGATTTAAACGAGATTTTTCTCAAGGTTATAACTATCTCAAAAAGAGTCAAAATATTTCGAAAATGTTACAATTTATGGAAAATACATATAATATAAAAATTTCAAGGGTCTACGGTTATTAATTTTTGGGTTACACTAAAAATATTTAATCGGTTTTGAAAAAAAAGTACCAACTAGATTCACTTTTCTTTCAGAAAAGATGCTGATAAGTATAGAAAATCGAAAAAATTTTACTTCCCAAAATGTTGTTGACAGAACACACATCGTTGTAAAATCAATACATTGTTTCTTTCAGAATCTAAAATAGGTACCAAAATAGAAAGTTACCAAATAATTATTTTTAAATTGTATAATATGGAATAATTATAGTTTATTAGGTTGTATTAAAAAAGTACGTTTAGATACGTTACTAAATATACGTTTAGAAACCAGGAATTTACCGCACGCTCACAGATTGATTTTTTCTAACTTGTCTCTTTTACTTTTCAGTAAATAACAATACTTGGTTTATTATTAGATATTTAATCCAAATTACTTATAATTAATTTTTATTTGTGTATGTTGTTCAAAAATAATAAGCGTATAGTATGTACCTATCTTGTTAATTGTTACGTTTATGTATTTTCATTTCTCAAAACCAAAATATTTTAGTAACTACATAGATTAAAATTCAAACAAACACAAAATATTTTTTTAAATGAGTTATTAAATATTGATTCATAAAAATCTATTAAGTCTATTAATCTTATGAAACATTATAGAGATTATTTTGTCCAAAACTTATTAAAATCAAGAAGTTTATTATAGTACATTTTAACATATTATTTTGTAAAATTGTGGGTCGAAACTATAACATTTTTTTAATACATTATATAGGTAATAATACTCGTGGACAGATGACACATTATGCGTGGTAATTAAATAAAATTGTTTAAATAGTTATCTTATATTTCTTGTTTTTTTTTTTCAACAGTCTAGTCAAATTTTTAAAAAGTAACTTCTACAAATGAATTGTCATTTGTTTTAAACCGTTATCTTTTCCCTACTATAATATTGTTATAAGCATTTAAGCTACACGCATAACACGGCTTACTTGCAAGAAATTAAGTCGTTCAATAAAATTAGTTATATAGCCTCCCAAGGACTTAAGACTTGGATAAGAAAACTTCGACCAAAATACTGGGAATTTGGCCGTGGATAGCGATAGGGCCATGGTTTCCAGTTCTGGCGTCATAACAATAGCGCCTTTGATAGCTTTTATCAGGTCTTGTAAGCTTTTACGAATCACAGACAATAGTACGTTAAAACGTTCCATTTCTTGAATAAGGACCGCATTCATGGATTCTGCGTACATAACGGGGTATTTCGTCGTTGCTGCTTCTACGTCGTAATTATTCGGAAGCATCGTAAGTATATCGGACACGGTCGCTATCAGTGCCTTTTCCGTCGTATCAGAGTCATCTGTTCCGCCACTGTATTCCATTACTGATACGAATGATTTGAACAGTAACGTCGTGGCCTGCAAATCGCGGATGATTCCCGAGTTTGTGTGCAACCCAAACACTTCTGGACTGTGGACGACTGGAATTTCCTATTTAAAAAAATGTTGAATTTTTTATTCATGACCCGTGTTTACCGACAAACAATTTATTTTTATAATTGTTTTTCCTACTTCTATTTGTTTAATAAAATCATGGTAGTGGGCACGGAACGGGATTCCATACTTCTGATCGACGTCACAAAACAAATAGTACGGGTTTTCGACTACTTGCGGACAGCAAAATTTATTCAAAATCGTATTGATTGTACGCCTGTCCCAATCGTCAGTTATTCTACCACCGTAATTACATTCTCCCGTTAAGTATGTCACGGCCTCGAATGGTATTTCGTCGAATTCATTAATATACATCTAAAAATAATTTGATTAATAATTCATAAGATATATTCCTAAACGGCTATGCACTTGAAGTTGTTGAATAGAAATGTAATAATCGGATTCGTTAAATTCATATGGTATATTCCATCCGATTGGTCCAAATTTTCTCCGCTCTTGTACAATGGCATGGAAAAATGTAATACCATACAATAGTTTTGTGAATGTCCGTTCTTTACCCGGACATCCTTCAAAAAAGTTTTTATCTTTCACGGGATACGACTGATAGCTCCGGAGCATATTAGCTTGTAAGCCCGTAGGAGGCTCGTTAGTCATTTTAACACCATTCTGTAGCACGGACACCGGGAACTAAAATTAATTGTATGGCTTAAAATATTATAGTATAGGTACACCGGAAATTAAGCTTTAACAATATTAATATAATGTTACTTTGACTGACGGATAGCTGGTAAGCCACAATCTAAATTCACTATTCACGTTGGAAATATCAAACGAGTCGCAAATTACTTCCAACTGTCCCATCCACGAGGTAGCCAAATGACAGTTTTGTAAACATACCCAACCACCCATTTTTTGTGCGTTTCTTATCAGCAATTCAGCTATAGGACCCTTTAATTAGTATTAGAATATTTACAATTAATTTTATATCATAATATATAAATATATTTATATTCTATTAACTTGTCCCTGGCCCAACGAAACGCTTTGAAGGCTTTCCGTCTGACCCATTTTGCCGGCAAACTGCAACAAACTCGCCATAGGATCTACCCCAGGTGAGAGGATAAATATAAGTGGACTCAGACAAATTGAGTCACCATAGGATTTATTTATATCAAATGGTGGTGGGTGAATGAACATTTCTCCTAGTTCTACTTCAATAAGTCTGGTTATAACAGGTATGACCTTGTCGGGCCTAATGGCCCGTATCACAAGAATTCGTTGAAAATCACTTAATTTATCGTACCAGGGATTAGGGAATTTTAAAATTCCATGATCTGTCATGTCGCAATAATTTTTCCACTCATCCACTCTGCTTATAAAATCATCTTTTATGCCTGAAACAATCAAATCGTAGAAATACAGTACTATTTACCTATACCAAAATCGTATATTAAAATCTATTTATACCATGGTACGCATTTAGTTCGTCCAAAAGACATATCTCATTCCAACTTTTATCATGAAACCAATTTGGTCCAGGATTAAGAACATTGTTTTTAAGATCAATACCATCAGTCATAAGAAACATTAATTCTTGCTTGTCGATTTTGTTTTCAGCACTATAACAATTAACGTTATTAAACGTAATAAAACATTAAAAATAAACACAATGTAATTATTACCACTTACAGCATTATTGTAGTGCACATGATGAAAGAAAACAACATCTTATCCTTTTCAAATAATGACCGGCATACGTTGGCATATAAATTATAAGTAAAAGTTTCTTTCAGAGCTTCTAGGCGTATTCGAATAATTTTTGATTTATTTCTAAATTAACAATTTACTAAATTTTACTCCTATAATATGTATAGGTGAAAGGTACATACAATATTATAAAATCAATGTAATTTATGTAAGTATGTGTGTAAGTAAAAATATGAATCGATATAATATGTTCAAATGAAAGTTTACTCACGCCGTTTCAATAGTCATAATAAAAATATTGATAAACCAAGATAATGAATATTGATACATTGGATCAATATTTGGCAAATCAGTAATGCAATAATAAAGTATAGAACAGTGTTCTGCGATTGGTTTATACTGTAAACGAAATTGATCAAGAACTGCAACAGTTTCCACTGAAGCAGCTTGTTTGCGGGTTATTTCTTTAGCTAATATCTAGGTAATACAGTCCATCATTGTAATATTTAATAAGTTATTTAATTTACATTTATTAATATTTACCTTAGAATTATCTAAAACGTCAACCGCATTTTCGTCTTCTAAAATGTTTCCAGGGGCTGAAAGAATTTGCAGAATATTGTTTTCGACATCTAACAAAGCTTTAACGTTTTCAGCACCCTCAACAATTAATTGTTGTCTTTTTGACTCCAGATCTGGTCTGTATCAAATTTGATATTTATTTAATATTTACCACATCAAATACTGGGTGATTCTTTTATCAAACAACACTCATTATTTCAAAAAGTGTAAATTTTTTTGAAAATATTTTTTTACATAGTTTCAAGTCGCTTATAAAACAACGTTTTCATTAAAAATTATATTTTTAAATATTTTTTATCCTTATAATTTTTTAAGTTTTTTACTTTTTTGAATAACAACATAGGGTTTTAATTTTATATTCCAAAGCAGAATATTTTTCTTAGTATTTTGATACATTAAAATCGAATTTGAGGAGAGTAGTTTACGAGTTATAAGTATTTAAAGTTCTAGACGAGCGGAGTGGAGTGGTTCGGGGTTACCCCGCGAAATGTTTGTCCACTTCACTGCTAATCAAACTTTGAATATTTATAACTCATAAACTACTCAACCCAAATTCGATTTTCATGTATCAAAATACTAAGAAAAATATTCTGCTTTGGAATATAAAATTAAAACCCTATGTTGTTATTCAAAAAAGTAAAATACTTAAAAAATTATAAGGATAAAAAATATTTAAAAAATATAATTTTTTAATAAAAACGTTGTTTTATAAGCGACTTGAAACTATGTAAAAAAATATTTTCAAAAAAATTTACACTTTTTGAAATAATGAGTGTTGTTTGATAAAAGAATCACCCAGTATATATTATTGTTGAGTATATTTACCGTTCTTTAGCGACAACGATTCCCAATAATTGGTCTTCTAGACCTTCTACAGTCAAGGCAAAATTTATAACGGTAACTTTGTTAAATATTTCTGGTAAATAATGCGGATTTCTAAGCTTTGATGTGATGTACAATCGAAATTTGGGATTGAACTCGATGATATTATTTCCGAGGGCTATATACATTGACTTTCCTGTAAGATGAAATTATGACAAATAGTTTAATTACATATAGGTAAACTTTACCACACTCGCTGCATGCTATGTTAAATATATTATATAAAATTCTAGAATTAACAAACATGCTATCCACAAGCTTGATCTCTATTTTGTAATTAAATATTGATATTTCATAAATATATCATGTTGTTATTATCAATCATAATATATTAATTGATTTTTGAATGTAACTATTTGAACTAACTCCTGTCATAAAACCAACGAATGAATCCAACTTACACTGAACGTTACACAATTTTTTTTTACATCATAACATAAACTAATGCTACATAATCACCTTGTTTATACGCCAGCTTCAATAATATTGGGTCTAAGGGCAAATCTAAATCTTCTAGTACATTTTCTATTAATACTGGCTTTCCTTCTTCAATACCAACCTCGATACTTTTCATATAATTTGGATTAGTTAACTTAATAATAATGATATCATTATATTTTTCCAATGTCTTAATCCATTTATGTGCCTGACCTTGGGGGTCAATCAGTAACGACCATCTTTGTGAGCCATCCATAATGATGGCATTATCGATCGAAAATGAATCTAATGGTAATCCATTAATAGTCCAATTTTGGATTTTAGTCGGAACGCCTAAAACTTCAATTAAACTATAACTATCTGAACTTGGAATCTTTAAATCGTTGCACAATATTTTCCAATCATTTATTATTGAGGATCTAAAAAAGAAAATTTAAATGATTTTCAAGAACATTAACTAGGCGTGTTAATTCAAATACCTGAAATTAAATGTAAATGGAGCCAAATACGCTATTATTCCACAAGATATAAGAATATCACCAGGTATGCAATCATAATTAGACTGGAGTTCTTCCGCTCGTAAGGCCCAACGATGTTTTTCACCACCTAGACTTCCTGAACAATTTTTAATTAGGTTTATTAATTCATAAATACATGTTTGATTATGAACGGTATTTTTAGTTGGATACCAACCTATAAGTTTTTCTGCTTTAATTAACTTGCTTTCACATAACGCAACTTCTGCAAGTAATTTCTCTTTATTCAACACAGTCTCTTGTAATCGGTCTTTAAGAGAATCTAATCTTTCCTGCAACTGTCTCACTTCATTTCGTTTTTCTTCCAATATCGCCATTGTTGCTTCATACTCTGCATTAGCTATTTCAAGTTTTTCTTTTTTCGGTGCCACAACTTTGATTACTTTATCATACATGTCCAACGCGATAATCCACTTACACAGACCTTCTGCAGCACTAGAGGCTTTAGCTACAATTGGTGGTTTAAAATTAGGATCTGGAAGATATGTTTTCCGAATAATTGCCATAATTTGAGAAGGTATATTATCCTTATCGTATTCCTTTAGTCTTTGCAGAAAATTGATATCACCCAAAATGCGTTTACTAGGTCCCCAATAATCGAGTATCTAATAAACAAATTTTTCTTATTTTACTATACCTATGTATATTTGTGAATTGGGGAGAAGTAAAATTAAATATTACCTTTTGTCCTGGCTTATTTGGATCGGGGATTTTATCTGGCGAAACCCCTTTCATTACGCATACTGCTGCCATTACAGTTTTTACCATTTCAGGAGGATTTTTCATAGACTTAACTAATGTTATATCAGTTGGTTTTAGAGTATTTAAAGCATCAATTGCATCTATAAATGATCATAAAGTTCAAACTAGATAAATTAATGTACTATTAGTTTGAATTAATTCATAGTAATATTATTTGTTAAATTTGTTAGTTTTCTGTATAAATTATAGTAACGATACAGCACTGAACATCGATTTACGCAAAGGAGGTTGAGCGTAGCTCCGAGTCGTTTACCATAAGTGTACTTTTTATAATTTAAAATAACGTAAATATTATTACTATTATAATCACTTACACTTTTTTAAAACACTAATTTTTATACATTTGAATAATTATTATTTTATTTAATGAATTAAGTATATTATATAACAAAATTAACTGATATTACAATATAGTATTATAAGACATGAATATACCTTCTAAAACCGGTATAGCTAATGCAAGATCAGCTTCACATTCTGTTTTTAATTCATTAGCCGCTTCGGCTTGAACATTTGCTACTTTTTCATCTTCTTGTACTCGAGCGGTTGCTTTTTCAACTTCTACTGTCTCACGAGAAATCATAACCATCATTTCTTCTGTATCTTTTTGAGCTTGTTGAAGCTGAGGCTGAAGCTTAAACAAATCTTCTTTCATCTGGCTTACTTGTAATGTGGCATACTCAAGTTCCTGTAAGCCACCTACATATCGCATTTTTGCTTCCATAATTTCTTTTTGCTTACGATTAGTGCAATCCGTGTACGATTTGATTAAATCCAAATATGATGCCGATGTAACATACGTACGACGTCGTGTTGCAGAATAGAATTCCAATGACAATCTTCTGTAAAAGAGTATAGTTACTTGTTTATTTGTTTTATATATATATTTAATTCACACAATCCCTACCTAGCGTCGACATGAAAACGTTGACAAACAGTAACAGCAGAATTTTTAATTTTCTCAGAAAGATTGACGTCATCCAAATACTTAAATGCTACCATTTGTAATGCATCATCTGGCCAATCTTTGAACCAATCAATTGTACAACAACTGACTAAAGACGGATACAGTCTCAGATGATTCCTCAAACTTGATCCAATTGGACTAAAGCACAAACATATATGCAAATTTTGCTTACAGCGATTTATAAAATAATTAAAAACGACCAATGGAGCAATATCCAAATTTCTATTTCCTCCTTGAGCTGCTAATCTAACCATCTGCAACAATTTTCATACAGTTAAATGTCTGAACGTTCAGAGCATCAGAGCAATAATAGTTATACCTCCAATATACTTTGTTGTTCATCTAAAGTAAATAAATTTGGCAGTTCTCCAGAATTTAATATAGCGTCAATATCTTGTAAAAAGTAATCTTCTTTAATTTGTCCTTCGGCAAACAAGAAAACAGTTGGACAATTTTTTCCACCAGATTCGATTAATATCGTTTTCAAATTATCTCTCCATTCAGTTAATCCATAGCTCTTAGTAATCTCGGGTTGAAAAACATTAAATTTACACATAGCTGCAGCTAAGCGGGTCAGAGATTGACGTCCAGATCCACCTACTCCAACTAATAACGCACATCCACCAGGGATCGTTAAAATTCTACAAATCCTTGAAAGATGTTCACATGCGTATCTATGTATTTAATAAAAACAAAACTTATAGACATAAGAATAAAAATAAATAAAAATAGTTTACTTAAACAAAACTATATTCAATTTTGAATCATGTGTCTTATCGTATTCATCCATCACAATTTGAGCTTTTTCTTCAAAATTTGATAACGACAACGGTTCTTCGTATTTATTGTTTTCCAATACATCAAAATCCATGATATTAGTAAATAAAAGATTTGACATATCTTGGCAAACAATTGGCTAAAAACCAAAAAATTATTACTATTGCTCTCTCAACATACTTAATTAATATTTTCAATTACGCACAGATAAATCTGATAAATTATTAAACACTACGTCAAACATTTCTTGAAAGTTTGTATTAACGCAAACACGAATTTTATTAAATAACCAATATCTATCATTATCGTCTATAAGGCGGTCATAGAATACTCTCATCACTTCATGGACCCACAATCTATAATATAAAATAATAATAATTGTTCGAAAATCTTACATTTACAATAATTTACCTCACGAAAACTTTCCGATTAGTAAAGCTGTCTTTGCGGAACATAAGTATTCCATTAGTTACTTTTGAAATATCTCTTATGTTAAATAAATAATGTGATTTCGCAGGTGTTGGAGCTAAATTCTTAATAGCCGATCTGTATAAAGCAATTGTTGATTTGATTATACTATCAATAATTGGTACTACTTCTAGTGTAAAACCATTCTTCTAAAATCAAATCGTGATTTAATTTAAATATCAATAAACTATAATTCATAACATACTCTTAATCCAATTTGAAGTAAAGTTGAGTATATATTTGTAATACTTTCGTCGTCAAATGAGTTTATAGCGAACAATCCAAAATGACGTAGAAACCTTGCATACTCGTCTTGTTTACTCCCCCCAGTTGGCCCAATAGCAGACAACAAGAGAATATCTTTCAGATAAACTTTGGTAGTATCTTGCAAATCATGCCAGTAACCATGGTCAAAAAACTGTCTTAATAATTCAATAGGAGGTTGAGCTCCATATTGTTCTTTTACGGGCATATTCATATCATCGACAAAAATAACACAAACCTTTCCTGATGGTGGTCCATATACACCACGTTTGCGCTTTATGAGTTTAGATAATATAATTTCCTGTGTAAAATTAGCTGATGTCTGAGTTGTAAACGTAACAAAAGATGGAACGTATTCGTCTAACGATAATTTATTCATCATATAATTTTTTATGTAAAAACTTTTGCCAGTTCCCGAGGGACCAAAAAGTAATAATGGTTTACGGTGGGAGATAAACATGTCAACTAAATTCATATACCTAAAAATAGAAAAATAGAATTAAAATATAATGCGATTTTATTTTTAAAAAAAAGTTACCTAGCAGTGTCCATCGTATGGACTAAAGTTTGTTCAATATTACTAATTTCTTCAATTTTATTATTTTTTACAACTTCTGACAAATTTTTCCAAGATCCTCGAAATGTGCAACTATATACATAGTCATATAATGTTCCATCGTATGGTATCGTAATATCTAACGAACTTAAAGCTTCTGGCTGTCCAAAACCAGGAATATCGCCCTTCCAAAGTTCTTTAAAATAATGATCAAAAGCTGGTCGTGAATTTGAATCTAGGGTTCCGCCAAAACCCCAAATAGAAGCATACACAAAAGATCCTTGTAAGTAATTTGTAAAATGTTCATTGAAACTTGGATTATCGGTGTTTGAAGTTTTTAACTGCATCTCTAATATATTTAAAACGTTTCTGCCAAGATACCGAGAAATAAGATAGATATCAAAAAAACAAGGTAATAATTAACTTACAAAACAATATTTGTTTCTCCAGCATTAGTCAGTTGAACACAACTATGACGAACAAAGCAAAGACAAGGAGGAGTTATCCAGTCAAACAAACACATTATATCTATTCCATTTTGATCTAAAGACCAAAACTCTGGGCAAGTTTTTATCCAACTTTCAATTAATGGTCTCCAACCCAAATCTATGGGATCTAAATAAATCATACCACAACGAGACACAGTAGCAGGAGAAGCCTAGAAATTTTAATTTAATTGTACAATGTTTACGAACGAATGAAGTTAATGACTTACCTGAGTAAGATCCATAACCTCAAATACCATAGACATATTATCTGGCATACCGATGACTTCACCGGAACTTAAACACAACTTTTTATTATCATCTAGTACAGTGTTCAGGTTTTCTATCCAAACAGTGTCAATTGGACCATCAAATATCAACCATTTCCTGTCTGAAGTCTCTGACATTGAAAATTTTCTATAAATAATTTATATATTGTATGATTAAACACCAATAATACAACAGTATAGTATTATAAAATGTAAAACAAATGCATACCTAAAAGTGTTAGCTACAACCCCGTTAGCCCATTCATGTAAAACATCATCAAAATACCCGTAAAGTTGATTGATAGTCAATGCTTTAGGATTTATAGTTTCGTATTCAACCTTTTCTTCTCCTTGGTCTAGTTTATTTTGTAAATTTAAAGTTTCTGCGAGTAAATGAAGTAATGAAGTCTTCCCTCCAAATGGATTGCCTACTAACATAAAGCCATGCCTAACAACCATCATTTCGTAGGTTTGAATAAGTTTTTCCATGAAAGTGTCAATTGGTTGTAAATGCATCTTCTCACATGCCTAAACAAATAATAACATACAATACTGCAATAACTCTATTTTTAATATTTGCTTACAATTTTTGCAGCAGAAATCAAATTTTCATGATAAGAATTTGGTGATTTGACATCAGGAAATAAATCAGATATTATTCCGTTGAATAAAGGAACGTCTTTATTTAAAAATTTGGGTAAATTCACATCTAAAATAGATCTAAGCAAAAGTTCTGACTCATCATTTTCCGGAAACTTCATCTTTAAATTTCCTACTGCAATAAGTACAGCTTTAACAGCTCTCATACCTATAGTCATATCAAACAAATGTTATTTACATTGAACACAAAATGGGTTTTTCTTGAACCATACCATAATCATAATGTGGTTGAAGTGATAATTGTTCCGAGCACAATTTATACGTGGTAACAATTTTAATAGATAACTCTCTTGCATTCATAAATCCATAGGAATATAGTGAAATTTCACCAACCATTGCATAATCTGGCACCATCATAGCTACAGTTCTAAATAAAACCTGTGAATCATAATACTGATTTAAATTTTTTTTTTTTTTTGCAGACATTTTTTTATTCTTAAACCTTCAAATTATCAGGTAGATCGAATCTTCCAGCGTACCCTGGGTTCATAGTAATGCAAACATAACCCCTTGGGTTTAATTTGAGTTCGGTACCTTCAAAGACAAATGTTTCAACGTTTGTTCTTACTGCTTGAACTATACCTAAGATCTGTTGCGCAACCACCGACAAAACTTCAATGTCAATACGATTGAATTCGTCAAAACAAACCCAAGCTCCGGATGAAGCTAACCCTTTGAAAAACTAAAAAAATTGTTAAATAAATAATTGTTTATAGATTTTACAGTATGTAAGTATATTTTTAAAATAAAATTATTTAAGTACTTTTCTCATTGCCAAGTAATTAAGGCTCTCGGAGCAATTAAACACGACACATTGGAAACCCAAAGCCCTTGCTAAATCTTTTATGGTTTCAGTCTTACCAGTACCAGCTGGGCCCTCGGGTGCACCATAAAGGTGTAAATGATAAGCACTGATCAGGGTACGATAACACCTATCCGTTAAAGGTGTGATAACAAGTCTAGACTTATTTCCTAAGTATTCATACGCATATTTTATAGTTACATTAGTAATACGTGCCAAGGCATCAGCTTCCCAATAATATCTAAACAAATAATCAACATATGGTTAGAAATTTAAAATTGTTCAATTTTAATATTTTTTTTAAAAATTAGGAACAACCTTAACTGGCTTAGCCATTTAAAATCCATATCGTGACAAACGTTATTGTTGGCCAATTCATCAACAACATCTCTACAATGAACGTCTAATATAACTAACGTACTTAAAGTTATTCTTCTTTGGTTGTTCGATTTATCACGTACTAAATTTACAATATCGTCCAATTGTTTCTATAAAAATATTTGATAAAAATAAAATAATATACTCTAATAGTCTAATATATATATATAAACAATTGAAAAATATACAGTTAAAAACTTATGGTATCTTTGCATTTGCCCGGGTTTTTGTACAATAAATACATCATGAACTTCAGCAGTCCAAAACATTTGACTAACACATAAAACACATTGACCTGGCCATTTTTGTACCCACATTGTTCGTTCTATAGTTGGGTATTCATTATAAGCGTTTTCAATTAAATTTCTAATTGATATTACCATTTGTTTTTCTACCTAGGTGTATCAAATAACAACGATTAAAGCATAAAACAATAATCAATAAAAAAATAATAATTAATGGAAAATTAAAAATAGGAAATAACCTGAAATAACCATTTTTCAACACTCCCTCTAGCTTCAACAGTCGGAATATATTGACTAAGTACAATTTCTTCACCCTCGCTACTTAAAATTTTTAAAATATCCAAATCATCATTAAACTCAAGTTTAGAAATTCCT
This sequence comes from Macrosiphum euphorbiae, assembly GCA_949089665.1. NCBI lineage: Eukaryota > Metazoa > Arthropoda > Insecta > Hemiptera > Aphididae > Macrosiphum > Macrosiphum euphorbiae. The sequence continues at coordinate 21,343,927 of CARXXK010000003.1, read as the reverse complement.
TCAAAACATTTTTTTAAATGAGGTTGAACTCTTTTGGGGTTTCTTGTTTCTGATAAAATTTCTAACATTTCATTATTTGAAAGGAAAAAAAATCTAAATTTGAATTTAATATTAATAGCATAATCTTAAAACAAATTATTTTATTTTTGAATTTTTGTCTTACCTGGGAAAGAAAAGACGTTTTTTATCCAAATAGTTATTAACTCCTAAGTTAATATATTCCGCCATTTTGGTACATTTAATCAATGATTCTAGAACACCTTCTCGGCCAACACATTTAATGGCTAATGGATGAGATTTGACCATACTTAATAATCCTTTTATAATCACATTGACCTCCTAAACGTGAAATTTATATTTATTATTATATTGACTTAACCACAAAAATAATAATATTACGTTAAACAGAGATCCTTCTTCAGGCATTTGAGCAACTATGTCTTCGGAACTAAATATTGGCATGAGATATAGCCACCGCATCTGCACACTTGCCCACTCTTCAAGTGTCATATTCATTCGGTTCACCTTATCAAACCACTCTTTCACTTCACTTTCTATAGGCTTTACAAAAGCTGAACCCCGAATCGATATAGTCTTAATGAAATGATCATCGAGTAATGCTTCTATACTATCTAACCCAGACAATATATTTACTTTTGTATCCCTTTAAATTTAAGAAAACATTTCATTAGCTACAATTGTTTTAAAAATCTTAAGAGTTTAACTGATGTAATAAAACATACTTGTACGGACTGGTACATAGTTCAATAGTTTTCCAATCTTCTTGCATTTTTTGTAACGATTTTCTTAACTGTTCTTCTTTAGTGGCACCAATACTGATGACGTCAAACCTATACAAATAACTTAGAAACTACGTGTATCACTTAAACAACTAATATAGATATCTATATACTAAAGGTACTTCTGATTTACTTCAAATTTAAATATACATAATATGTATAATTTTTTAATAGAACAAATTTAACAAATTTATATATTAACATACCTAATACCTATTTGACAATATTTAATGCCAACAACAAAGTATAATACTATAATAATATATTGATAAAAAAGTTCAAGTTGTAATTTTTTTGTATTTATTTTTTTAGAAGTTTTCAAACTATCTTTGTTTTGTTTGCTCTTTTAATTATATTAGGTTTTTACAAAGATAGAACAAATACAGTTAATAATATACAACTCAAACAGGATCAAAACAAAAGTCCATTGAATCTTTTGAATGTAAAATAATAACGTAGCTATTAACGAGTCTTCACATTGTTTGATGTTCATGAAGTGTTCAGAAAAATTATTCAATTATAGTACTTAATATATTTTTATACAAGTGTAATTAAATAATTAATAAAGAATGAACAACTAAATAGTTTTAATAACACTTATATAAACTTCATTATATGAACTAAACCAATTTTTCCAAACAATTCTTCTCGAAAAATATTTTTTTTTAATATTATAGACATTCGACATAACAATTTACGTTGTGATTAAATTGATGCCGTGTAAGAGTGAAGAAAAAACTTGATTGTAAACAATTGTTCAATAAATCCATACATTTAAACAATTCAATAATAACAAATTCAAATATTTAATATAGGAAAGGAAAAAATCAAATGATTGGTAAATTATTCAGAAATTTGAAGAAAATTGTTCGCATCCTTTTTGGACGATGGACAAAAGTGTTTCATCAAATTGATGAAATTGGAACATCCAACTCCTAATATGAGGATATTAGTCCATTAGTGACTAATGGTTAGTTGTATGCGTCTAACATTTTAATACACTATTACATGGACGGGTAACACTTATCTACACATAATTTAAAATATAAGAAGAATATTTACAAATATTATGATGTATAAAAATCGATTTTGTTAGGTATCAATATTCAATATATTATCAATACGGTGTGTAGTGTATCCATCATCAAGAGAAAAAAATTAACCCGACCATTTTAGAACATGTTTATACTACTAAATATTAATATTATGTAGATTTATTTAATTCAATTTACGTCTTAGAGTAGTCTGATCTTCCTAAATAATATGGCATAATAATTATTGTTGTTTGTGTTCTAACCGACTGGTAAGCGAAAGTATATAATATCCACACCACTAAATATTGTACTTGTCTTATATAATTATTTTATCTAATATTCGAATAACTGTTTGAATATTCGTGAGTTGAACTTGTTGTAAATATCAATATGAACTTACTGAGGTAGTAGTTGTTCTAAATTTAAATCGATGATTTTTGATAGTGTCGTGCCAGCATTTGGAGTCAAGTTAAATCCCGACAGTTCAGACATTTCTACCCAATGTCTTTCAGTTAAAGCCGGGTTACACATAATTCTAATGATTGGCATGTAATGCTAGAGTAAATAAATACACTTTTTGTTAAAATAATCACCATTTAAAGAACAATTATTAACACCTATTCGATTTTTTCTATGAAATATAAAGTAAAAAAAATCCTTACATACCATAATTCATTATTTCATTTTATATTATTAATTTAATTATAAAACAAATAATGAATTATACAATCCCATCGATTTGAGTGGTTTGAGAGTTATTTGCGTCCCAAAAAAAGGTCAACTAAGAAGGTATAATAGATAATTTCCTGAGAATAGCATAAAGTATAAACCAACCATAACTAAAATTTATAATTAAAATAATTATAAATAAAAAAAATGTGTTGTAAATAAAAGTTAAAAATATATATTAATGAAATACGATTATTAAAAATAAAATATAATAATTTGTATTCTTTTTTTATGATGATCTGGGATATTAGTAAAATCTTGAATTGTAATTCATTTAATTGCATGTACCTATTCAATAGTATAATTATAATATAATAAAATGATTTGTTATTTTAATCTATTTAATAACTATTAATAATTTTTACCCTAAATTGGTTTTATCAACATAGCTATATAATACGGAGACGAACTATGCTTGCATTTCAATTTTTACCTTATTAAATTAAAAATTAAAGTACATATTTATTTTTATGATTTTAACGAATAAAATAATTATATTTATCCCTCTAAAGTGTATTCAAGTACATATCCCTTGTTAGTTGTTATGTACGGGATTTTAGTTAGATCTTTAATTTAACACAATACCAAAATAATTAAAGGAACTTTTACTAAAAACATTTTTTTGTTTTCAACAAATTCATTAGAGAAATACACACAAATGAGATAATTATTACAAAGTAATCAGTTTTTCTTTTCAGATTTTGTTAAACTATGACTTCTTAAGTAAGCAAAATCAAGATTCCTTTGATCTAGATACTAAAAACTTTTTTCTTTGAATTTCATTATACATTTAATAAATAACAAATATTAATTGAACGTACATTCTTCAAGATGGTTTTCTCTAAAAATTAAGTTTTTTGTTTTAAAATTGTTCTTAATGTATCTACATCTTAGAAATATATTGTTTTTAAGCTTTCATAAAAAATACGAATAAGTAAACAACAACACAGACATTCCAAATTCTCAGGGGGAAGGCTTCAGTCCCCAGATAATTTTTAATAAGCATTGAATACATTTGTAGGAGAATCTATAAAAATGTATTAAGTATGTATACCTAAATATTTATTATATTATGTTTATATATTTATTTATTTATGTAATTTTATCACTTATGTGTATTGTTTAATAGGCTTGTTAAAATTTGTTTTTATTTGGGCCACAGGTAATATAAAACTTAAAAAATAATTCTTTAATGTTGTCCCGTACTCATTGACAAGTTATTCATTATACCTAAATACATGTCAAAACCATAATATTCAAGATTGTACTGAACGCACTGTATACGAACCCTAAACTCTGTCATGCTATTTATTGTTTGATCAGCTATCTTTAAAGGTGCTGGCCAAAGATTCATGTCAGGATCATCAATTATACCCTCATACCTTTTGCTGTAATTTTGTGATAACATTTCTTTACATTTAACTCTCAATAATTCTTGCGTTTTAGACGCTTCTCTACAATTTTAAAAACAGGTCATCGATTAATAATGAATTCATTATTTAAATATTCTTCATGTAATAAGTAATTACTTGTAAAATTCATTGACAGTTTTTTCTATTTCCGATAAACTGAGAGTATCAAAATCACCACGCATCCATAAATTCTTCTTCAAAAACCAACGATAGGAAAATGTAATTAGGTCGACAAATGGCCTCGTGAAATCCTACAAAAAAAAAATAAATATCTTGAAACACGTAATATTGTATGGTAGATATTTACCACAATAACAACAACAAAAATTAACATTGAAATAATAATTGACGATTTTCCTAAGTATTAATAGTGTTATATTTATATAGATCACAAGAACTAAAATGAGAATATATTTTTTTATTAATTAGCAGTAAATAATTGAATGTTGTCATTTGATCATCAAAAATCATTAAAAATATTATATACCTAATATTCTAGTTTTATTTGTATTTATTAGCATACTTTTATTTCATCGAGTTCCGGAAATGTGCTAATCGGTTTGCTGAATAACTCTTCTTCTCTATTAATCCAAGACACCGTATCGTCGAATTTTTCGATTTTTCTTTGCAATGTGTTAACAAACTACAAAATATAATATATTATTAACTATAGTACTTTACGCGTTGAAAGAAATAATATGTTAGACCTTACTAATTTGTATTCATAGAGTTTGTTGACGTCGTCGATACGGTCCAAAAACGTAAGACTTGGTGCAAACGCGTCCAAATCATAATTTAACGTACTAATCACTTTTGCCAGAGTCTCTTCTGCATTCGATTTCCCAGCCTCATATATAGTAGAATATTTAAAAAACACGGGTGATATATTCTGTATCCATTTTATGGCGGATGCGTGCGTTTCCCAAAACTCTTTGGGCAGCACAGCGTACTGAGATATGTTGCACGCGACTACGGTCAAATCTTTTACAGTATCGATCATCTCTGTCATAAACGTAGTACTAGCATAAAGCATGTAATCACCAAGTGCTAGAAACTCTTCGGAATTTTTCGGTTTGGATATGGCACGTGAAACCATTTCGTGGAATTTATAGCACACCCTGAGGAAATTATTATTTATTATTACAGCTAAAAGTTTTGCAATAAACAGTAATCAAATCATAAACTTACCAAGCTAATGAAGGCCTAATATATGTGTTCGTGAGTGTTATGCAAGTGAACAAAACATTAATAGTTATTAAACTAGTAAATATCATAATAAATAAAAATAAACGCCTTACTTTTCGTCATTGCTAAGTTGCTTCATAACGGTGTGATCTATAATCTGATCCATATAGCTTTTGGCCAAATCACATATGTGTTTCTTCATGTCAATCTGATCGATACTATAACAATGAACGATGTATCATTATCGAAATCAAATGAGAATTATAATGTTTACTTTACTTTCCAAGTTCAAAGTTCCAATCGTCTACTAACTCTGTAGCCCTATTCCTGTAGCTCTGAAATAAATCTAACTTTTCTAACAATTTATCATACGAATGATACTCCTGTAGATATACAAAAAGATTTTCAGGCTGTTTTTCATTTACAACGTCACTGAAATCATTATCTGTAAACGATACACCATAAATGAAAATAGATGAAATTTGGTTATCGATTGAAGCCCTACCCATTTTTTCTAAATATGCTGTCAAATCTTTATACATAACATTCAGCTTTTCTGCCAATACAGCTTTTGCTCTGTCCAAATATTGTTTTTCACGCCGAATAGAAATAAATTGAGAGGACACTGGTACACCAAAGCGATACTCCAAAGACGGTAATTCACTAACTGCTGTATTTATCTAAATTAAATGCGATTATAATAACTCAATAACAAAAATATTAAACACGTTTTTTCTTTTATTTCTAATATTTGTTTACGAATTAGCCTTGGAACCAAATATTTTATCATATAATAACATAAACATTATACACGGTACGTACGCAAAATTGTTTAAATTCCAAAAATTTACATTTTATTCATTTGAAACTTATACCTATGAGAAAATATGTTTTACATACCATTGAAATTAACTTTCAAAAATAACTTTATTATACTAAAGAATTTAACGGTACTTGTGAGTTGTGGTAAAAAGTAATTTGTTAAGTTAATATGTTAACATATCCCAAAAATGCTAAAATTTAAGTTACAACTTATAAGTAATGAAAAAAATACATTACATTTTTAATATGATGTAATATCGTTTGTATACAAACGTCTCGTGTTATCAAATTCAATTTTAAAACAATTACGTTTTAATTGAAAACCATTGTGAGTGAAGTTATTTTATCAGTGTTTTTTAATCTCAAACGAACAAACTATATTTTTTTTAGATTATTTAATGGATAAATTACCTATATTAATACAGTGTTTTTTTATATATTAAATTTAAATGTCTATTATAATGTCCATAGATAAAAGGTTTTTTTTGGTTTTAAAATAGAAATTAAGTAAAAATCAAACTGTGACATTTATACAATTATACTCACTAATAATAATACCTAATGAATAATAATAAGTGATAACAATACAATATATTTTGTACTGCAAATTGAAACTAAAATTGTATCGATTTTCAATAAAATAATAAAATAATATATAACAATTATATTATTCGAGCCACAATCACTAATGCTCTCTTCTACGATACATAATTGAATATAATTATGCCTCAATATGACAATATCTATCTTGTCTCCGACGTAGCAGTAAATATTTGAACAAGAGATAATTGAACTTCACGCCCAAATCCACTAGGTAGTAAAAGGCTATCATATAAAAGTCTTACACGATGACCCCCTGAGGCGACTGAAGTGACGTTGATGATGAAATCTCAATATCGTTTCATTAATAAATTGTAAATAGCGAGGAGTGCATGTTTTGTGGTGTTACCTATGGGTAATTTCCCCCACCAACTCGCTAGCATGTCATCGAATAGTTAATATCAATCTTCAGTTTTTCTTATTATAAATTAATTACAGATTTAAAAATTTAAATAAGGAAAAGAAAAATAATAACACATTCATGAATAGGTAGCTATATTGTACTATAATTAGTCTGTAAAAACTATAGCTTGTATATTAATAATATGTTCATATAATAGAAATATATAAAAAAAAATAAGCATATCTACGTTTATAGATTTTATCGAATACAATAGGTAAGTGAAGTAAATTGGAAAAACTACATATAATTTATACTTTTTAATATTTAGTGGCATTAAGTCGCTTTAAATTTAATTTTTAATACTCACTAAATTCAAAACCGAACAATATTGATCACATATCTCGCTAACACTTGGTGTGCTGATACATTTAGAACCATCAAAATGTAACTTGAAATTTAGTTTGGGAGCTGTTGACACATTTCCAAATACTTTTACTATGTGATCTATAGACTTTAAAATCATACGTTCCATCTGTAAATAAAATAAAAACAAATATAATTTTAAAGTAAATTATTATTAGCCATTTAGTGTACAACTGGCACAGTTTAATTTTTAAATGGTCTTAGTATATTAATATGTATTACAATATGGACGAGCTTTGTGGTATACCACAAATAAAGACTTATGGTATAGATTGTTGTATACCATTCTCACTCAAATATAATAAGTACATAACATTTATTTTTTTCCTAAAAAATTAATTCAACCGTCTACATGGAAAATTAGGATTAGGTTAGAGCAGGGTTTTTTTGTGGCCCTTGAATAAAAAAGTTTGGAGACCCCTGGGTTAGAGCATAGTACATTATTAGATATAAATTATAGTGATATACTTCTGACTTCTAAAACCAAGTGAATTCCAACAATATTAAAAATACGCAATTGGTAATGTTCAGAACTTTAGACTAAAAAATTGACTTTTTACGATATTTCAATTTGTATGCAAACTATGAAGACATGAAGTACCTATGACCTATGTAAAATAAAATGATTTAAAAATTTAAAAACACTGCATAACAATTGAAATATTGCAAGAAAACTAATGTAAAAGTACTAATATTTAAATTATAGAGAGTGTTACTTGTTATATAATCAGGCACGTCACCAAGGAGGGGGCCTTAGGGGGCATGGCCCCCTAAGAAAAGTCAGTGGCCCCGGGCCGGCCCCCAAAATTTTATTTTCAAATATTATGGCTATTAATTGTTAGTTCAGTACAGTAACACATTAATATTTAAATATGTAATAAACTTAGACTAATAAACTCAAACAATTATAAACTTCTACAAAGTCTGTGTTATTCCATATTTTTAAAAATGGTATTACGTATAAGGCAAATAATTAATAGAATATAAATAAAATAATTAATTCATAAATTCAAAAAATAATCAAACTAGGAATTTTTTTGTAAATTCTGATATCTTTTCATATTTTCATCTCTTTACCTAATTAAAATTAACAGCCTACCTATGTGATAGTTTATTTAATTTTTTAAAGGTTGAATAACTTAGGTCTGTTGTCAATTGAAAAACATATTTCAAAATTAATTTTTTAGATGAATTTACTGAAAGATTCGCAGTAGGTAAATCTTAAAAACAGACGAATTAGAAAGTCGATTTTCAATTTTCAATTTAAAATGACCTTTAAATAACCATTTTTTTTTTTAAAAATCCCATAAAATAATTGCATTAAATTTGTATTTATTTTGGGCACATCTGATTTTAAATAAAAAAAGTGATTCCTAAGAAGCATAGTCTAGAAGTTTATAAATTCAACCATTTTTTCGAAATTACAATTGAACTTCGGGAAGTATGATTAATTTACTACCGGTTTTAGACTAAAAGTTTTAGTAGTTTCATAGTCATGCAAACAAGAATATATTTCATTTTTCGCGATGTATTGACATGTGCGTGCGCGTGTGAGAGTTGATTCCGGTGAGGTTGCCCGACTCGACGTGCAGTGATTTTCGGAAACGATAACGGATTACGCACACTAATGTTCATTTACTACTCACACACAGATACAGTATTAATTTATATGTCACATGAATTGCCTAAATAGTACTCCTTAAAATATGCTACGGTGCAGCCCCCTTAAGCCTAGATGCCATATTCTTAGTAATACAAATTATTAAAAAATAAATATATAATAAGTAATAGTAAATAAATTAACGTCTAAAATAATTAAATTTAATAAATATATAAAAATTCATTACATTTTTTTATAATTGGAAACTATAAACATTATAACAGATAATGTTCTTGACTTTATGTTTGTTAAAATGCAATAGGGCAATTCGCTCTAATATAAAATAAAACTATAATCAGTAACAACACAATATTTGTTTTTCTAAACGCAAATTTGATATGTTGCGAGAGGGGCGGAGAGAAAACAAATAGTGCGCTGGATTAAGTAGTACAGAGCTGGTCTTAGGTATGTGCCAGCGGGGCCCTTGCCCGGACCTCACGTTATAAAAAAATGATATTCTAAAGGCCTCGGCTAAAAAATATTGGCCTCGCTTTGCCTTAGGACCGTCTCGGAAGTGGTAGACGGTAGATAATTAATTCATTTCCTAAAAATAAAAAAATGATTTGCTATTCATTCAAATATAGACACATAAAGTTACACATTTCAACACTTAGGTACCTTCTTTGATGTTATTACATAGGTATTATAATATTATAGGTGAAACATAGCAAACATACGAACATACTAGGAGGTGCCAAAATTTAATATTTTAAAAATATAAATGGAAATTTATAAAACTGGGATCGTTAAAACAAAGTTGCATTGGAATATAAGTAGGTACACTCATGAACCCCATTCATTTTTCTGTTGCCACCACACACAATGTTTTCTGATGTTGGGAGGCGCAATTGTACTACTCTCATTCCCCCCTCCCCTCCGAAAACATTCGGCCTATGGATAATATATATAATATGAATTAATTCAAAAATAATTACAATATTTAATTGCATAGCATACTTCTAAACTAATTATAGTTGTGACACCTTTAAGAAACTGTGGAAGTGCATTCAATGTCACGCCATCTAATGCTCCTCTCTTCGTCAAAATTAATATAACCTTTTTATACCAATCTTTAACCAGGTAGGTGTCTTGTTTTCGAAAGTCGTGTTCCAAAGTGGCCATTAGGTCGTCGAGGTCTCGAGAAAATTCGTCAAATCTAAAAATTATATCAAATCTCACGATACTTTCGAGATAGTATACCTAATAATATATTATGTTACGAGTCAAACATTACTTATATAATTCTGCATTAATCATAGTCCTGGGAACTTGACGTTTCGTAAAATGCAGTATGTTGATGGTAGTTGGGTGAGTGGTATGTAGACGTTTTATCAAGAGCTTTTTTCTTTTCAAAAACAACGGATAATTCTTTGTCTTACCTCCTAATCTGCAAGAGTTAAACATAATTTTAAAATGTATACAAAGGTTAAATTAATAAAATAAACTCACACTGTAGTTAACGGCTTTTCTTGCTGTTTTTCCGGTAACGGGGCATTAGAACTCGGAATAGGCTTCACAATACCATCGACTTGCAACTTTTTCAGCACTTTAATGTAATCAGCCTTTACTTCGTCTATCAAGGATGCCAACACTCTGGTTCTTTTTAAACGCCCCGTCTTTGATTTCTAATTAAGTAATTAGTTAATTAATCACTCAAAATACCAATAACCTATGTATTATTATTTAAAAACATTTCGCACTTCAATTATATTTTCTATCCATGATTCTTGCATCGGGGTGGGTTCTATGGCATTAGCATATCCCTTTAGTTGCTTGCGGTAGTAGATCTGTGGCATCTTAACTTCTTCTTGGCGATCGACTGGTGTGGATTTCCCAGCCATCATCAAGTCAATTTTCTGCGTTACAGCGCATTCGTTCCTAAACACAGTGGAAAAATTTAAGTAGGTAACTTGCATTTCCGTTATTTTCACATTCAGGACAATGAATAACTTACATATAATTTTTAATTATAGTCCTACGATCACTGATTGTTTTGCTTTTATTCAACATTTTGCCTTTGTTCAAATATTTACTGATGTCGGGCATTTTGGGCAGTTTCGGAACGACTGGAACCGTATCGAGTAACTGTCTAATCTCTCTTTCTTCATTGTTATCGGTATGATCATTAAACTCGATCGGATATGCCCTACGAGGAAGTATTGTAGAACGGCGAGGAATATCTGAAATGTTTCTCTTTGGTTTTGTTTGCGGTTTTGAAGTCGGTGAATTGGGTGGTAATAAATATTCTTTACTCATTGTGACGAATAAAAATAAATATATGATTTACAATAATATGTTGATCCAAAACGATAGAAATGTTTGATAATCATCTGCCGACAGATATGAAACAATAATTCCAATCATAAATATTTGAATTTATAGCCAAATTATAAGGTATTAATGTCCAATGTGTATAAACTAAAATAAATATCATACATTCACATAACGGCATTCCAATTAACATAGGTTCAATGTTGTAACAGTAACCTACCTACATGCTTATTGCTACTTTAGATTTATTTGTTTTCGTTTTATGTATTTTTTAAACACTAAGGTAGTTTAATAAATAGAATATCATATCAAATATACATTTTTTTAAACAATGCACCTACACATTCTGCGGTGTACCCAGGGTGGCAAGGAGGCTTCAAGGAGGTCGAACCATCTATTGTGCGGTTATGCTTATAGTTAATATAATATTATTGAACAACTGTCAAAACTCACATACCGTCAAAAAGTGATTTCCTAGTACAAAAGATAGGTATCAAGTTTTGTTCAGATTAGGATATTGCAACTCAAGTCAATAATTATGTAGAAAATATGGTATCGGTACATGAACGTATATATACATGGGGATTTAATGATTCAAATATTATTTTTCGACATGTAGCTATTATATAAATATTATATTATTATTTTACCTATGTAAAATACAATTTTGAATTTTTTTAAATATTATTTTGTATCAACTATTTGACTATATTAAGGTTCACTTCACACGTTCAACACCAATACATATTATTTACAATTCTTGTATGGTTTATATAATCGTCCATGTCGTATCCACGGGTGTAATGCGTTATTTTATGATTTATTCCGCGGTCATTCGTCACCTTTAGTGTTTGATGGCTTAAATATTTCTAGGAACATAATATAATATCCATGTAGAGTTAATACTGCAGGTATACGGTCATTATACTCTGTATAATCGGCTGACGAGTTATTTATTTAAAATATATATTTTAACGAATTTTTAGTCGTTAAATCTGTAACAATTGATTATACACTAGACAAAACGAAAAAAAAGTGTTCAGAAAATATGTTTACTATAATAAAAGGGCCGAAAATGAGAAAAAAAAATCGAAATTTACATGTGTGAACAATTTAACAATTTGAAATAACTTAAATTTAAAGAAAAAAAAATCCGACGGACAGGATAGACACAATAAACATGGAGGGGCGGAGGATTGGTGCAGAAATGCAGTGTTGCTGGCCACTGGTCACCTCTGCACGTTCTCCGACCTGTCCAGCGGGTTGACGAGCGTTTGCTCGGGCTCTTGACGACCTTGCCTAGCCGGCGAGGCCAAACCGAGACCGCTGACGAAACCAACGAATGTCTTGTGCGTTTAGTCGCTCCAATTCTATCTGCCATTGATACGGGCCCAACTACAGCAAGTGGCGACGATCAGACCCCGGAGTCGGAGCCTGAAGGGCAAAATCCGATTCTTGGAGGCGCAGACGGAGAGGAGTTGGACGACGACGTCGAGGAATCTGTCTCCTAGCACGGTGGTGGATCGCAGTTTGCGGTTGCTGCCGCCGCCGGGTCCAACCAACCGACCAGCTCACCAAAAGTATTAAATACAGCCTAACCCCTGGCAGGCTCGATTTTCTCATCCGACACATAGTCTTCTGGACGTAAAAAGTAATGGTCCTCGTCTACTTTTGAAAGTTTCAAATTTTCGTCTTCCCGGACCCTGTTGTTGTAGCCTCTGGGATCGGAGCAAGCTCCGACTCTGCTGCAGACGACAGAGCATCGCCGCTCGGCAATCCACCACCGTGCGAGGAGACAGATTCATCGACGTCTTCTTGCAAGTCCTCTCCATCTGTGCCTCCACGAATCGGATTATGCACCTCAGGCTCCGACTCCGGAGTCTGATCGTCGCCTCTTGTTGTAGTTGCACCCGTATCAATGGCAGACAGAAGAGGAGCCACTAAACGCATGAGGTATTCGTCGGTTTCGTCAACATAAGTGCCTTCAATCACGTTGACTAGAATGTCTTCTAAGATTTCGAGTAATATGACGTTTACCGCGACGCAGTCGGTGTTTTAATAGTTTGTTGCCATAATGTATTTTTTGAACCAAGATAATATGTGCGTGTGCGTTAGGATTTAATCGAGAATTGGTAATGAGCTAAATACAAATCTTCTAACACAGAAACCGATCTCCGAGAAAATCTCCCAGACGACGACGTGTGTTGCTAGGCGGCTAGTATGTTTATCGTTCTCGTCGGCCCGCAGCATTGGAATTACGAGCTCGTTAATAATAACAATTTTATTTTATTTGCAAACAATTCCCGACATATTTTCGATTATAAATACAGTATTAAGTTTGCTCACCTCCTATAAGCAAAACTACATAGCCATAATTGTGGATACAAAAGACCAATTCAAAAAAAAGAAGATTATTTTTGTTTAAAGCAAAATAAGTTAGTCAGGCCAAAATACAATTTTGATAAATTTTAGGTATAAGCATACCTCAAATGAGTAATGACGCCCATGGTTTGATTAAATTATATTTATAGTTTTGTACTTTTGGAAATAAAATGTTATATTAGTATATTATTACCTATATTTTGTTATGCATTTATTATTTTGATGTGCAGGTACCTAGGTTTAAATTTTTTTCTAGTTATTTGTTGAAATACATCAGTGATTGGCTCTATTTGTCTTAATATAATATGATTGAGAAAAAAAATAAGAATTTATAATTCACATTCACTACGTGTGCTACATGCTACGAGTTACGACCACATATTTTTTTAAATTTTCGAAAATGAATGTCAAACTATTCAATTTTTTATTGCATACCTATTGTACCATAGGATTGTATTTATAAAAATAAAATTTATGTTTGACAAGAAAATCAAGTTTTATGAAATATACTATAAAACATGCACTTTACGCATTCTTATAATCGAAATATGCAATAATATTTATTTTATTCAATATATGCAATAATATGCATTTCATCCAAAATATGTAAAAACATGCAAAATAAAAATACCACCATTTATTTCATCATGAGGTGATTCTTGGACATTACTGACAAAATCAATAATCAGAAATCGCAAAAAAAACATGCTGTTGCATATAAATCCTAGCCCTGGTAATGGATATTAAATTCTGATTTACTTTGTTTAGCCCCCCTTCCCATTGAAAAATTCTGGGTACACCACTGTTTACAAATGTCCATATAAAACTTCAAAAACATGAACTGAATTATTAATTTAATATTTATTACATATTTTACAATATAAACATAGGTACGAGTATTAGTAGGTACATCGTACATAATACATTATAGTATCATAATACACGTACCTACCTACCTACCTATTATTATGATTTGAAGGGCTGAGTCCCTTAATATTAGTGCATTATGCATAGCACATTTGTATAATATACAATAACAATAATACATATTTTACAATATACTAAGATTTATATACAAAATATTATTTAATAATTTAAAAATAGAAGGAGGGGTCCACATTGGTAAGGAACATTATACCTACGCCTAATAATTGAATGTATAACATATTATGGTTTGTGGAGGATAGTGGAATGGAAAAAGGGACAAAGAAATAGAGAAATCGTTGAGATACCTATTAACATTATCTTCACATTTTATGATTCAAAGTTAAAATTAAAAAAATAACAATAATTGTTGGTAATATTATAATTTATTTTTTTTTTTTATCGGTTAAAAGTAACTTTTAATAAAGACTAATCATTTTTTTTTATACTTTATTAATTAAAATCAAAGTTTTAACCACTTTATAGTTGTTTTAATCACTCCGAAAAAGTATAAATATTAATTATTATTTCTGAAACAAATTTAACAAAATATAAAATAATTAATAATTATATTTCAATTTGTAAACGAAAATGTACGATAACCAAACATATTTCGTTCGTTTAAAAGTTCGTGGACCTTAATGATATCATGCGTTCTCTAGTATGAGAGGTAGACGAAGTTAAATAAATCAAATCATTAATAAAATGTGCTTTCAAAGCTAAAAACAAATAATATATTTATTTTCAGCTGAATGACATGATATGTATATTGGATCCACTGCACCAACTGAACAATATTCAAAATTATTTTAAATGAGTAAACAAATATTTATCATAGAGCTTATACCGCTGGCTATTTATTTATAAAATGTAATATGTCTTGTTATATTTTATCGATAGCATTTGTAGGAAAAAAATTTGTAATAATAAATAAAGAGTAGAACACCATGCACGGGCCACGGGCGAGTGTAAACCGTTGATAAGGGTTTAATATGTAAATCTGAAGGAAATAATACGCAGGTAGAAATTTTTTTGTGTCACTTTTAATGATGTAAAAAATACTTACCGATTTCCATCGGTTTAATTAGTTAGCTGATGGTGATTACACGCATTCGAATATTATACCCAATACGTTAGTCATTGCGCCTGTTGTAGAGACTACGAGAACAGTAGTTGTATTAGTTCCAGATAGATCAAACAGTATAACAATATTATTATTATTACCGAACGTGGTAACCAAGGGGTTGTGTTTGTTATACGACGCGGTTCATCGTGTACCACCCTCGTCAGTAATTTATTTTTCGATAACGAGGCAGAATATTCCAATGTATAATAATAATAATAATAATAATATTATAATATACGCAACACTCGAGCCACTGCTTTAGCCGGACGCGGCCGAAGCAAAATAATATATTATTAATTAATAATGTTTTATTTAAAACGTATAATAATATTGTAATAATATAATAGGTGCTTACCTACACCACACAGCACTATTTGCACAAGGTGTGTATTTTGGTAAGTTTACGGTCAAACTCGTCGGCTAGTTTAAGTTTGCATTATTTATACCGTGGGTTGCGGCACCGGTGAAGTTGTTAGGTACCTAAATATATGGTATGTGTGTGTGTGTGTGTGTGTGTGTGTGTGTGTGTGTGTGTGTGTACCGATGGCAAACTAAATTCCAAGTGTTAATTATATAGATTGAAATTGTGGAACGTGCTCGCCGTATTTTTACAAGACGCCCATTTTCAACTCGAGAGTAGAACTGTTAGGGCTGCTGCAAGACGATCTCCGCATTTTAATTATTGAGTATAATTTAAATCGTTTTTCACAATATTATTTATTGCGGTGGGCGTTTAAGCTCTATTTTTACAGAGTTCTTATATTATATATAATATATATATATATACTATTACTTTATCGGCTTCTCAATATCTATATTAATATATATACAAGTCAATATTTATTTAGAAAATATTATTAACCATCAAAGTAATAATAATTATTATGATATATAAAAACCAATATTTGTTTATCATTATAGAGAAAATAATTTATTTAATATAAATGTACGTATACCTGCAGATTATTCCCTAGAACACGGTTTTTCATTTCTGAAAAGTACAGTGAAGAATCATTGATCAATTGATGACAAAGTAATATAAACTAATATTACCCACAACCCACTAATTAATAATTATAGGTACCTAATAATTAACCTAATAAAATATCATGGTTTTTCCAGGCAAGCTGTAAACTACAGGATCGATTTCGTATGTTGGACAAGTGTTTGATTGATTTTTACTGCACAAGTGAGGTCTCCCTGAAGACAAACAGGTCCCTAATTGGTTTTTTTGTCATTTTCGTGATAACGGGGCATTACTCGAGTATAGAGAGTAAAACGTTATCCAGAAAATACTATGTTACCTATTTGAATTTAAAACACCTGCAGTAACAAACTGTCAATGAGACAACGTTTACTCACTCATTTTAATTTGGAGAATTATTGATAACATTTTTTTTTAATTTAAGAGTTTAGTATAAAATGTATGCCAAAGAAAACTCCTAATTTTATTTTAAGTTTTTTTTTTTTTCGAAACAACTAGGTACGTAATTGAATATCCGCTACGAAATTCGTTTAGTGTTTACAATCATCAAACAACACAATCTATACACAAATGGATGTTGAGACTTCAGGCACCGGTATGCCTTATAAACCTGCGGGGTACGTGCTGCCGCCATTAAGCTGACTCCATTTTGGTTGAAATCGAGTTTTTGGCCTTTTTTGATAAATATTTTTAAGGTAATTATAATACTTGGTAGTGCCACTCCACTATCGAAATCACGATTGTTATAACTAGTTTATATAGGTCTATGGTTAATATTTATCGCCATCACCATCAAATTCATATAACCAGCATAAGGTGGAACCAATGAAATACGAGTAATTTTTTGAGGCAAATTTAAATTATATTTTTTATCATATTATTTTATAAGCAAATCTGGCTTCTGAAATAATAAACTAATCTGATTAGTTCCACTCTCGGGCCTCGGCCACCATTTTATTTCGATAGTTCAACAATCGTGATTTCGATAGTGAAGTGGCTCTACCAAGTAAATATTACAATTACCTTGGATATTTTAATTCTCTACCTATTCCCGTATTACAATTTAAGGTTTTTCTCAATAAAAATCCATATATAAAGCAGTATATCCAAGTACTAGAACAAAAAGCAGTAAGTGATCTGGAGTTACTGCTTTTTTTCCTATAGTATAATAATTTGACTCTTTTGGAGCTGTTTACGGACAATGGACATTGTCAGTTTTCAATTTGTTTTGAAATTTTTCTATAATTGTCAATAAAATTATATTTGTTTGGTAAAAATGCGTGAAAATTGAATACAATAGGCTCCTGATATATTGTTACAATAGAAGTTGAAATATATCAAAAATACATAGGCACAATTTTTTTTATAAGCATTTAAAGTACGAATTTTGACAAAATTTAAAAATTTAAAATTTAATAATAACTTTGTAGTTAAAAATGTATTAAACGTTCAACTTTTATATCTTTAAGGATTGACAATTTAAAACAAGGTTCTAATTATTTTTCTATTTAGGTATTATGTATAAATTACTTTATAGTTTATTCACCATAATATCATCAAATATACATAGTAATATATCAATATAATATCATAAGCTGACTGACTGTCTTCGTTCAGAATCTTTTTTCTTATACAATGATATTATAACATTGAATTCAAATTTAACACCATCAATTACAGTGATCCACTTGTAACCTACTGTACAGCAAAGGGACACCCACTTTCCCACCTTTTTATCCCTTATTTTTTGTATCTCTGTACAGTGTAAGCACGATAAGTACCTAGCCGAAATAATGCTTCGACAACTTCAGTATCTTGTTCGAAGGGAAAGTGAATCTAGTTGGTGCATTGGGAATTCAACATTTCGCAGAAGTTTTCAAAAGCGTAGGAAAGACAAAAAAAGAATAAGAAAAACCACAAATATTAAAGCAAAATCGGTTTTCGGCAAAATTGATTTTGTTTTTTGTTAAAATTCTAAAACAAAAAATTTTATTCAGTGGGTTAAATGCTTGAACATTTAATACAAGGCTCTACACAGATTGATACAACATCAGCTTGAAAATGTTAAAATACATTGACAAGATTTTTTATGTAAGCTTTTAAAGTTTAAATGTTGACATAATTACTCAATACTCAAATTGAAAATTTACAAATTATTATGTTGTTAAAAATATATAATATATTCAACTTTTATAGCTAAAGATTTAAAATATAAAACAAGATTGCTCGTAAGTAGTTGATTCTGTAACCAAAAAATAACGATTTTAGTTATTTTTTTTGTAATTTTATAAAATTAATTCAACTTACCGGCTACTGTACCTATTAATAATAATTAATAACAATTAACAATATAATTTACAGTAGGTATCTAATATTATAAAATATCCTGGACTAACAAACCGTCTACGCTCAAAATCATTTTTCGTATATAATATGATATTATTTTATTGAATTAAAATTTAAAACCACCCATTAGATACAGAGATTCACTTGTAACCTACTGTACAGCAGAGCCAGAGCGACATCCACCTGCCCGCTTTTTTTGAATTATTCTTAATCCAATATTATATTATATTATCTGTTTCATTAGCGTTAAACTACAATCATTCTTTCATTAGTATACTACAGTATTATACTTATTTATACTTGAGATATTGAGCAAGTTTACGGTCAACCTCATCGGTTGGTTTTAGTTTGCATTATTTATACCAAGGGTGGTGCTTGTGCGGTGTGCGAAGTTATACCCTAAAGTATGTGTACTGACGGCAAACTATATACCAAGTGTTAATTATATAGATAGAAATGGTGGAATGTAGTGTGTACAGTGTACTCGCGATGTTTCAAAGGACACCGATTACAAATTGAATTGTTTTTGGTGAGGGTGCAGCATGTCGAGGATCCAGAAATACTTTAGGAGGATGAGAGATGCATAAAATCAATAAACTTAAATCTAGGGATTTATTTTTATTGCAGTTGTTCTGTTTTAAAACAAAGTACTAATAACTTATAATTTATAATTGAAAAGCAATTTACAGAGGACACCTATATCAAAAAATCGAGGACAAATCGGGAACCGATCAACAAGCAGTTAGTATGCATTAGTGCACGTCATGTGGATAACTGGAGCATTAACTATAGCATTACCTATAGTTGAAAAGCTTGAAACAAAATAAAAAGGTTATTTGTTTATCAACTTTTTGACCTAGCCTGGTAGTTAATTAATTAATTTAGAATGTTACCTTATATCAAGTAAGAGTAGAGTAGTAGACGGTGTACAGTGTAGGTACCTACTCATACGGTGGCTCAATCAAAAAAATTATGAGCTTTCACCACTATTGTTCAACTTCAACAATCAACATAGCCTTAGAGAAAGTAATTTCTCTGCTCAAAGCTGAAAGAGCCTTCTTTGCACTGATTAAATATTTCGAATCAAAACTTTTCTTTAGAAGCACAAAAATATGCCTACATGTCTATTATAAGACCAACATTAACCTATGGTTGTGAACTTTGGCCGATGGCACTGACAGAGTAAACTGAACGGAAAACTAGAAGTTTTGAGAACAAAGTGCGCTAAAAAAAGTATGTGGCTCACTGGCTCAGTCTTTGACAATACAATAAATGGATGGCGAAGAAGGAAAAACGAGGAAATAACCTAAGTAGGTAGGTACCTTATATAACAAGTCACGTAAAGGGAGAAAGAATCCAGGGACTTAGACACACGATGAGAAGATAAAAATGGAGATAGGGCGGCAATTGAGTACAAACCAACATGAAGAAAACCCAGAGGTAGGTCTAAGAAACGATAGATGGGCGGAGTGCGTCAAAATACGGAGACTAGGGGCAATGGAAGTCGGAATGGGAGGAAAAAATCTAGGATCGTGAATATTGGAAAAGGGAGGTCGGTGACTGTAGAGGATAAAACCTTTACAGAGGTGTAAGGTGAGTAAAGGTTAAAGGTTAAAGATATAGTTAAGTAAAAGAAATTACGTGTCAACTAAAATAAATATTTAGAAGTTCTATGGAGTGATCCGGGTAGAGTGAAATAATTTGAACACTACCTGATTTTAACCCCAAATGGTACACTTCGAACATTTTTGAATAAGTTAGTTAGGTAAGGAGTGCAGTTCGAAAATGTACTAACCTATAGGTAGTATAGCAGTACTAAGAACATTTCTATCATGTTACTACAATTTCAAATATGAAAGTGCTTTTTCTGCATATTTCAGTGTTTTTTCTTTAAATGCTGATTACTAATTTTTCTGTATATTTTTTACATTGAGGCAATGTGACAAATAGGCACTGTTGAAAACTAATTAGTTGTTGTATGTAATTTACTGAACATAGGCGTCAGGCACTTATTATATTAGAAGAATGTGGTGGTCATTGAGCCGGCTTTTCTTTATTTTTTGAAACGAAGTTTTTTATGGCGCGATGCGGGACTAGTCGGGAAAAAACTTTCCTCACGATATACTATTTTTTATAATATATTACACAGTTATTTTAGCCAAAACATCCAATTTTTATTCCATCATACTGATCGATCTAGTAATACTTTTTAAAACAGATTTGAATTTGGTATTATGTCTACTTGAGATTGGCCAGTCCAATTTTCCCAATTTCACCCCCAACCTCTAAAAATTTAGCCTAAATATTTTGAAATATCAGAATTTTCAAACGTTGAATATTTTGGATATATTCGGAATTTAAAACAGACATCTTAAAATGTGGACTGACCGATCTCTAAAAGAAATTCTAAAGAATTCAGATCAGTTTTCAGAAATATTATCGTATTATTAGATGGATTGGTAGGATGGAACAAAAAAAAAACGGTAGCGGTAAGTTGTAGTGACGGTCCGCGATTGATTATAATTTAGTTTATAAATATCTTGTGTATATTGATAATATAATAAAATTATTAATAATAAATCACTAAACTACGTATACTATGTATTTATAATTATTATAATTAATAAAATATATAAGTAATAACTAATAACTAATAAGTATATACATAATATATTAATATATTCAATAAAAATTTAATTGTACGTAATATATTTTTGTCACGCCTGCACCGAAAATTTGGTTATAAGATCTGCATATTATGCATTTATAATTATTAAAATGTATCAATTATAAGAATTTGGTGACTTTAACATCAATTTTAATGATGAGAAATAGGAAACTTTTAAAACTTTCCTTATGAACACATTCAATTTACATATGATAAACAATCCGGCAGAATCTACATTGTCCGATAAAATATTGTCGAAGTGGTCCGTGGTGGTAAAAAGGTTGGGAAACACTGATCTACAACGAGAGATGACACCACTATAGATGCAGTATTTTCAAGATATTTGGAAAAAATTACATCACAAACTTACGTATCATATTTCAGTCAACACAAGCCTGTAACTTAGATTATTGAATATGATTAATATAATAGTAATTAAATAGTCATAATAATCATTTTCATTTTCATTTATTTTTCACATTTACTTATTAATATTTACTTTTATTTTGAATGGTTCCACAAAAATGTATTTGTAATCTATAATATAAAATATTTGTTGGAAAAGAAACTTTGTTTCTACCGGATGTCCCAGACAGCACTCACTTTTTCAGAGTTTGATGGTTACCGTTTCTGAGATTGCTTTGTTTGCTTATTTTAGTGCTTATAATTAAGTTTTTATATGCTTTTTTTATAATTGTAGATTTCCAGGATTAATAATTCAATTATTATCCATGGTTAATACTTAATATTGTTTAACCCTTTCACTGATCCGGGCGTACTATTGTCTATTACATACAAAATATTTAGATTATTCACTGCTCCAGATGTACTAATTACGTTCCTGTATTTTATAATTTTATCAGTTGCCATAAACCATATGATTTAGGAAACCCTGGTTTGAATTATTTTAGACTTAAAAAATTAGATTGTAAATTATAGATGATATAGATTTCAAAACTAATATTAAAAAAATATTTAGTTTTACGTAGCTTACACATGTTTCAAAGCATAAATAGTGTAGCAGTAAAAAGGTTAATGTTTATTAAAAATTATCAATTTTAAATTATAATTGCTATCCTTTTAAACTTAATCATCCAATAGACATTAATAATAGTTTTTTTGTCCAACACTGGCTACCATTCAGATGATTGTAATATCACTTACTGAATTAAAGTGGTGTTATAACCATAGATATTATTAGAAGTAATATTATGAATTGTTATAGAAATAAAACAAATATATAACAAAAATCATATATCATTTAATTTGAAATCTGTTTAAAATGATTGTCTTAATACTAATGCAAAAATGACGAAACAATTTGTTTATATTTTTTTGCTGGTTCTGTCAATAAATAAATATATTATGCACACATATAAATATATATATAGTAATAATTCGCACTGCACTTTAAAAATTTACAGTTTAATAAAATTATGTAATGCTTAGAAAATGTTTAGTGGCGTTAAAAAAATAATTTACTGTATTCTGTACACTATAGTAATGCTCATGTCATCATGATTCATTGTTCCATATGTCGTGCTTTTGTTGAGCATCTCGAATTTTTTTCTCTAAAACAATAATAAACAGATCAAAATGTATTGGCAAAAATAAATAATCAATTAAAATTACCTTTAGCATTTGCCAACAATGTACGTTCAGCATTTATAAGATCTGGTGATACATTCATCTTTAGTCCTAAAGCACTACTCACTAGTCGTCTAGCCATTGCAGTACAAGTTTTAGGCCTAGTTGCTGGGAGAGCAACAACTGTAGCCGCTCTGAGCTTTGACTCTTTGGTAGCATTCTTAAGAGGCCTGGTTTTCACAAGAACTAATGGTGTGTTTAATGCTTGATCAGCTATTTAAAATATTACAATAATTTATAAATACAAAAATATTAACCTTAAAATAAATTATTTTATATTTACCTAAATGGGGACTTTCAAATACTGCTAATGCATGAGTATCATCCACCCAAATAATTTCAAAATGTTTTTTACGAAATGCAGCAAATTGATTCATTAGATCAATTGTTTTCAGTTCAGATGAAAAACCATACACCTCAATAACACACTCACCATCACCTGAACGTTCTTCAATTGTTTGATAACTACGGTAATCTTCTTTTGCACATTGTACTTGAACCTTTCCTATTGTAGAAACTAACTAAAATAAGAAAATATATAAATATTTAAGTACAAGAAACGTAAGTTATAATTATAAATATTTAATAAACCAAGAATATATTTTTTAAAAAACTCACTGAAACAATAAACCCATTTAGAAGTTAATTCCTAAGTTTCACACAATTTAAAATTTAAATAAACCAAATTTTTAAACGTCGCATGCGCATGCACTTGCATCTGTCTTCCAAACGCACAATATACCAAATTGAAAGCTCAACACATCATGTTTAGCTCTATTAGCTTAAAAATTAGAGTGAATTTACTTCTTATAAAATTTAAATATAAGATTCTAGTGAACCTCATAGGTTTTTATTAGATATTAATTTTAAAGCAAATTACGAGTATTTTTAAAATTTACAAACAATTTACAATTTTAAAATACTCATAACTTGCTTTACAATTAAAATATAGAATAACCTTCAAGAGTTTCAATAGTTAATATTCTTATTTCTTACTTCTAAATTGTATAATATTTAATTCACTCTAGTTTTTAAGCTAACAGTGCTAAACTTAATCTGCCAATAGTACATTTTGCTATATTATGAGTTAGTAAAACAGAGAGAATGCATGCAGGTGTAGCACCCCTTTTAACATAAAATCGTGAACTTTTTATGATTATTTTTCAGCTTAACTACTGACATTATACCTTCAAAAAATAAAATAACTTACTTCTTTCATAAGCAATGGATGTATATAATCATCATCTTTATCATACATATCTTCCCAACTACATTCATCTACATCTAAAATCTTTTTCTTTTTTTTTTTCTTTTCTTTTTTCTTTTCATTAATTTCAAGAATTTCTAAAGAGTTATTAATTAACACTGGACTTTGATTGTCAGTCAACTCTTCATTTAAGTTTTTAGAATAATTTTCGTCGACATCTGTCAATGGCCCGCTTGTGAAACTATCATCCAAACAATAATGAGGACAGTTTGTATTGTGTTCTTCTCTTAAAGCTATTTCAAGCTCACTAGAATGAACCACTTCATTTCCTTTAGGCAATTCATCTAGTTGATTATTAGACATATCTGATATGTTATCGTCAGCTAAGACTGAATCAATTGATTTAGTAGTTTTCTGAGGTAATATTGCATCGTCAGTTGTAATTTTATCGTTAACATCTGATATTTGAAGATCAGGTAAATTAACTAATGTAGAATTTTGAATACTTATACAATCGACATTTGCACTTTTTGTTAAAACACTATCACAGTTGTTAATTGTAGTATGAGACTCTAATTCATTATCTTCCATGTTGGGATTTCTAATGTTAGTTATTTGATTTGTTATAGATGAATTTGAATTACATTCATTTATATCTACAGAATCTGGAACAATACTAGAAGATAAAGAATCTGATAACTGAGATGAAACATTGTAATATGAAGTTGTAAATTCATTATTAACATCATTAATAAACATTTCATTTGATAAGTCTACAAATTTATATGAATCTAAAGATGCTAATACAATATTATTGTGTTGGCCACGATTCAATAGTGATATTGAACCTTTAATATCTTTTGAATATAACGTGTTTCTTGAATCATCTTGAACTCTACAATTAGCATTAAGTTTATTTGATGGAGTTGAATCTGAACTATTATTTGTACTGGTAGTATTGGAAACCGTTTTATTGGCTAATCCCCTAAGTGCTTTGGGTATATAAATAGGAATATCTGGCCTTTTAGATTGTTTGCGCTGACGGGATCTACAAAAATGTACACAATAATTTAAAATATAAACTAGAAGTTAATAGTAAAATAATTAATGAACTTGACATTACCTTGTACCTGGATCTAATGCTTTAGGCTTAAGTGACTGAAATAATCGTTCTTGGGCCTTCCTTTCGTTAGGGGTTCTATATGCTCGATGTATACTAGAATTATTTCCATCATGCATTTCAGCAACATCCAGTTCTGTTTCACAAAACCTATTAAACAAATTTGTTATCAGTTATCACATTTTAAAATATTTGTTTGACAGTATATAAACTATTAGAGCTCTTTCAGGTTTACAAATAATAATAAATAGAAATGTATTTTAATATTTCTACATTAGTTAGGCATATGCATACAAACTAATAACATTGCCTACTTAATTTTATTTTGCTTGAATAAAGTGCTAAATATATAATTTACCATAAAATTATATAATCTATACAAAAGTAATATAAGTAACCAGACGACTGTCATATTTAATAAAAATGAAATAATATATTTTAGATTAACAAACTATTAATTTCCAAATGTCAACCATAATCATATTTTTGATTTATTACAAAATTATTCTAACCAAGTTAACTGCTTAATTATTACAATAATTAGGGATGGATTTTTAATCTATTTTTTCACTATTCTACTCTTACAATCTTAAATTTAAATATTACGATTAATAAAAGATTAGATTAATATAACCACATTAGCAAGTTTCTTAAAAAAATGTTATTTATAATATTTATAAATTACATAATTATATGGAAATTAAGAATTTAGGTATTTAAAACTTGTTAAAACTTTTTTAAATATTAAAAATAACACAGTTTTCACAATTACCTTTAAGATTATAATTTACTGAAATAACTTTAATAGCGGCTGTCGCCTGTCACAGTTACTAACGTTTGAGTGTACTAACGTACATTACTCAATTGAATATGGCACTTAATTAATTCTTTGTCTAGGGCCAGTACTATGCTAACTCTCATTGGTGCTCCAGGGCCATAATATTTGGCGCCCTAAATAAACTTACATATTTAAATATTTTCCACACTTTAAAATGTTACAAGTTTGGCCGCCCTAGGGCACTTGCTTCATTTGCCACCCCCTTAGCACGGCTCTGTCTAGCGCATAATATCTAAGATTGTTTTAGTGCAGAAAAACTGACCTACAGACTACAATATTATTCCACCAGTATCAAGTGCAAGTAATTTCTTTTTAAGTTTTAAAATTCTAGCTTGAAACAAAAATTAAAAATAAAACATTAAATTGTTGGGGGATATCTAATTTTAACATTTAAACTATAGTGAAAATAACATAAAAGAGCCTAAATGAATTTATTGTAAAATAGTTGACTAAGATTAAATTTGCACTAGGTACTTTTTTGCAACTTTTTTCATCTTAGCCTTTGATAATATTATTAATGAAAGTTAGAATCAAATAAAAATTGTTATATAATCAGTCTAATTAGCAAACAAGTATTTTTTAAATATCTTAAGACTATGAATGACCCATAAAATTCATGTAAAACTAAGGATCTAGAATTGAAATGTTTCAACATTTGGTTTATAATATATTAGTACATTTACTAGTACTTACATAGTTTATTATAAGATGTTTAGAGCAACGGACCTAGTTAACCGGTAGCTTCTTGTGACCTTTTTCAACTTTTATCTTATCTTTAAGTAAATGGTGTACCTTGCACTTACACAGTGGCGTGGCGACAAGACTTTTATGTAGGGGCGAATACATTTTTTTGATACCCAGTTATAGGTTTATAGGTACCCAATTATATATATATTTTGTTCATAGTGTTCTTACTGTTCTTAGTGTTCATACCTATTCAATATCACCATTGGGTGACCTACCCACCTACCCACCCTTGAATTTTACTAGGGGCGGTTGCCCCAAAAAATAGCCTTCGCAACGCCACTGCACTTACATAATTATATAAAAATGTTGTCCTAAACAACCATAAACAAACCCCATAATGTTTATACCTAATTATAATTACTTAAATTAATTTTTTATCAATTTTTTTAAAACCTTTACTCATTTAGAAACAACAAACGTCATTCTTCAAAAATTGAAAGTATACTTAACACATAAATTAACTAATGACAAACATTCTACTTAAATAGGTTATCATGTTGAAAATGTAAGTAAGTACCTAGGTACTAATAGCATTTTCAATTTAATTTTTCAACTTACATTGGTTTTAGTGAAGAATGATAAATGACTATGCGTCTTCCGTGGCTGCTACCAATAGATACGGTATTCAATTCCTTGAAGAATTTTTGCACCAGGGTATGCACTAAAAAACGATTACGTGCACTTAATGGAGGGAAAATAAGTACCACATTTCTGAAACACAAGCAAAAAAACAATGAATAAAAAAAAGTTGTCACTGGAGTATAACAATTAAGTTTCCAAGGCAAACGGATTTATGCAGTTACCAACATTTTCTTTTCTAAAATAAAAGTGTTGATGTAACGGTTGACGTCGGCCAAGGCTATCTCCAAAAACGAACATTCACCTACTCGCAGGTTTAATGTGTCTAACGACTCCATAGGCACATCGACGGCGGAACACGAAAGGATATTTTGAGCATTTGAAAAAACAAAAATTAACTATAACATAATGTTGAACATAAGCATGGCGGATTAGCGAGTTTTTACTTGGGGAGTGAGAAATGTTCAAGTTGAACGGCTTAAAAGTATAATCGACATTTATTTTAATATTATTGCGCTTTATGAGAGAGTAATTTATTAGCGATAAAACATAGCACACAGGGTCGTAGTGTCGTAAAGAAAATAAAACTATTAACGTTGTTTTTTCTACGTTTCCATTATCCAAACAAAAACTTCAACTTTTAAAGCCTTGATAAGGCAGTTATCAAACATATGGCTGGCTGGTGACCTTTCAAGCGACCTCTCCGACGAATAACCCATAGAGTTTTATTTCTCTATATATACATATATATATATATTAATATATATAAATAGTTAATAGTTATATTTTCTGTACTATTAGTTATTAATTACTAATCTGTAATATATATATATATTACTCTCAGGAATAACCACGATTTAAGATGCACTAGATAATATATTTTAAATCTCTAGGAAAGATATACTCACTGTCTGATATTACTGAGTATATCTTAAATTGTGGGAATAACCATAGAGGCATAGAACAATATTAACTAATCTACAGGGCGTAGAAAGAGAAATTAGGGGTACGATATAAGAGTGAGCGAGAAAAAAAACAAAGTAATAAAATTCCTTATGCGGGCTCCTTCACTATAATATTATGTTCTTTGTCTCCCAAGTCCCAGTTAAATGGTTATATGATCGCATATCATTGTTGGCATGGCGGAGTGGAATGCGCTGTCCATTAGTTTTAGGTCTATGCGAATAACAGAACACGTCATCGTGTTATAAAAATATGTGTAAAATAATAATACCTAGGTTATAACTTGTATAAAAATAAATTTATAATAATAGCATTGATTACAATTTATAAATAGAGTTATAATATTTTATTATGGTGTCATGAGTATAAATATAATATACTATATATTATTATATATTCATAAGTTATAACTTATAAGTTATAACCAATGATAATGCTTAAATAATTATTGTTTATAGCATGGTTAAAAATATGAAATCTAGAACACACAATAAGGAGACCAAAGTAATGCGGCGTTCCCACGAGGCGTTAATCACGACAGTCAACCACGCTTTCGGCCCCACGACTGGGTCGTGGTAGAATCAAACATGTTTGATTTTCAGTCGTGAGATACGAACGAAGGTGTCGTGGCGTGGATCACTCCCTAAATTCACGCCTCGTGGGAACGCCGCATAAGGATTAAGGACAGGAATTTAGAATAAGGAGACCATATTACCATAACTCATAACTCATAACCAAACTCCGCTTCAGATAACATCCCGAAATGTGTCGCACACTCGCACGATTAAGGTCTTAAACGGCCACGGGCTGCGCTGCGTACGCTAGGATTGTTCTATGCCAGTAATTTGCTACTTTAACCCGTTTAATATAGGAATTATTTATGGTTTTTGAGGTTTTTGGAAAATATATGCATTATTTTGAGCCAAGACCCTTTTAAGATTTCATAGCTTGTACGATTACGCATTTTCACATGTGCATAAGTGTATATTTCATAAACATATACATTTATCGGTATACACTATACAACGATCGCTCAAGAAAACAATTAATATGTGTGGTGTACTGAATAGTATCGGGCTTAGACAAAGATATATAGGTATACAAATATTAAATAACCAGATATTAGATAGTATAGTGGATTGTATAATTTAATTATTTATCCAAAAATAAAAATAATTTTTATGAAATATACATTATACACATAATATGCATATTTATTGGAAATTGAATACAAGGCTCCTCATAAGTTGTTATACCTATTAGCAGTTCAATAATATTAAAGATACATACTCATGATTTTTTTAATAAGCATTTATAGTTTACATTTTTACAAAATTAATCAAAGTCGAGAAAACTTGCAAATGTTTGTTGTTAAACATCTGTAAAATGTTCAATATTTATAGCTAAGGATTGAAAATTGAAAACAAGGTTTCACATATAAGGTAGTTAATTCTGTAATTAAAATAATATATAAAAAAATGTATTAACATTGATATGAAACTTGCAAAGTTTAATGAAATAAAAAAGTTACCTACGTACTTACTCACATATTATTATTAAACTATATTCAACTATCAATAAGAGAACTTCTACAAAAAAAAGGTATTTAACAGGTGGAACCAAATTCATAAAAGTATATTTATATTATTCCATATTCGTGAAATTATTGAGAACAAGTCTATTGTTAAGATACTCATATCCACTTTTACATAAAGCAGTCACTTCATACAATAGCTATTATCACCACCACCAAGTGGGGCTAAAAACTGTATTTAGCTGGTTTATTTTAAAATTGTAGTTATTTAAACCGCATGTATGATATACTTATTATTACCAGTTTATAAAAAACTAAGATTGTCATATTTATTATGATAGTTAGAGGTATATAATATTTTTTTTGGCAGTGTAGGTGGGTACTAGGTATAATAATCTTTTTTTAATTCAATTGGTTTTATGTATTTTTTTATAGGTGATTAAACATTCAAATTTACTGTAAACAGAAATCATAAATGCAAATAAATACAATTACTCAATAGGTAAATTTAATTTATTTTTTTTTTTTTTTTATTGTCACAAAGAAAAATATAGACAGTTTTGTTTTCATATAAGAACAAAATAACTTTAAGAATAAGTATTTTAAATTATTATTTTATTATTTGAAATAATATATAGATAGAATATTAAAAAGATCTAATAAATTGTATTTAATATTTTTATCAATAACATTTTAGTTGAGTATGACATAGAATATTAAGATTTGAATTTAAACCAATTTTTATGCCAAAAATATATATACAAATTAAATGTTTATTTTTTAATTAAAAATATTACTATCATGTCCAAAATAAAATACTGAAAGCCATTGCAATGCAACAAAATGATACATATGGACTTTTCCGTTCTCCGATTCTTGCTAACTTCCAAAACGTTCCCAATGGTCTAAAAAATAAAAATGTACAGATCAATATTATTATAAAATATAAATCTTAAATTTAATTATATGGTTGAAAGGCTTAATAGCATTCCGTAAAATGTTTTTTATATCTTTATTTGGGTGGCTATTTGTTCCAGATTTTCTAGGGAGTTAGTGATTTAGGAACTCATATCTCAATGTTCCTTAAGTATTTAAAGATAAATTTTTCAATTTGTAGATAATGTTAGATTACAAAATAAAATATAGTTTTTTGTACACAATTTATTTGTTGAAACTCAAAGTACTATTGGGGCTCTACATGAACTTATAGTAGTTCCTGTAAGAGACTAATAATAATGTATTATAACGCAACAAAGGTGAAGTACATTAAACAATAAACACTTTATTGATTTAAGTGAACACAACACAACACATAATATAATATAATATTTATCATCATTAAAAAAATGTAATTTTACATTTTTAAATGAATCTTAAAAATTCTTTATATTGGTACTGGAAGCTATTTTAATATTATAAATTATATTATATTATTATACACAGAATGATTTACCAAGCATGCTAACCCCATTTTTTTCTTTAATAATGCAGTTATTCATAAATATGATTTTTAGAATATACTACTTAACTACTTAAATACCATATTTTCAAATTCTTAAAATTGTTTGTATCACTTAAGAGGACATTACACCCACATGCATTGTCACCGTCTTACAAATGTACAACATAGCAAAAACCGTTTTGTGCAGGATAACTATGCTCCCTCTGTATTTATAGTAGAATTATCTAAGTTCCACAACACATAAGGAAAAACTTTACCTGTGAAGTGGCATTTTTGTTTTTTGATAGCATACTTACCAATAATTTTAAATAATTAATTGAAAAAAAAGAAAAAAAACTTAATGTTCTCAAACTAATAACTTTAACTATATTTATGTTATCCAAATAATAAAAATGGTATGACACATAATATAGTGGTTCCCTATGTGTCGTGGAATTTTGGTAATTCTACTATATATACAGAGGCAGCATACTTGTCCAAAACAGTTTTTGCTATGTTGTGCATTTGAAAGACGGAGACAATGCATGCGGGTGTAGCGTCGACTAAGGAGAGTCCTGAGGCGTTACAAACATCTGTTTTTGAAATGAGAACCCCCTTTTTTACGGTAAAATATTTAATGGACATTTTTTTCGAAAGTTTTGGTGTACCTAATTCAAAATTCAGATGATTAGTTTCTCAGTTATAAAAATGTTTATTTTAAGGATAATTGTCCTTAAAAGTGGTCTTACAAAAGTTTAAAATAGATGTAATACTTATTGAATCTAGCATTTATTTTACTTGGACTATTTTTACAAATCATTAATTATTATTAATTTGTTATTACTAATCACCAACCTTTTTAAATCATCATAGCCCCATAAACCTATACTTATAAAGTCTATCCATATCCACCATATATTCCAAACCTATTATCCTTAAGTACACAAAGTTAAACAACACTAAAACTACCTATTGAATTTTGATTATGATATGTCAACATTTTCAGAAAAAAATATCTGGTAAATAAATTACATTTGAAAAGGTTCTCATTTGAAAAACAGATGTTTGAGTCACCATAAGATACTCTCTAAACAATAAGTACTACAAAAAAATTTGAGAATAAAAAAAAAAATGATCTAACTATAATTAAAAATTTTCAAAAATCGGAGTTTGAATTATTTCCCTTTTTAAAAGAAAAACTTGCGGTATAGTTTGTAAAAGTATTCAACACACTATAACAATGAACAAAAATTTAAACAAAATGTTTTGAATTAATAATATTTATTTATCTTACCCAACTTTATTCCTATCGATAATACTTGGTAATAACTGTCGTAAATAAGTGCATGTACAAATAGACAACAATAAAATTGTCAAAAGACTTTGTAAATTGAATATTGCCAACTGAAATAAAAACATTGATTATTAATTACAACAAATTAAAATAATTACCTACACAGAATAAATGTATTTAAGAATATATTGTAAAGACATTTTACCATGATTACAGCTTTGAATTATTTAATAAGTATCAAAACTTAAGCTAAAACTATAATTAGAGAAAATAACTCTCATTAAATACAATTTTAATTAAACTTCTAAAACTAAACTTCGTCACTCATCAACAACGAACCAATATTGTTATGAATTGATGAGTTGTATCAGCATGGCTATAAAAAAAAATAGTATAGTGGTCGTATTGTCTGTTCTGTTGTCACGTCTTATCGTATGGTTTATTGAATATTGATACGTTACATTGATAAGAAAATTACACATTATCACGATTTTAGATAGTACTATCATAGAATAAAAAATAAAATGTATTCTGTGATAATACACTAATATACATTACAGCATTATCCCATGTATAATATTTCAGAATGCTGAATGGGTACTTCGTAATCTAATAGAGTCTAATAGAATCTATCTAAAGCCGTGCTTCGTAGTTTGTACTTTGTACCACGTACACAATAGCGTTTTAAGGACACTTCATTTGGGGGGGAGGAAATTTAGCACTAAAAAAGGGCTATGTTAGGATCTATAAAGTGAATCTAGACATCTAGCTGATGCATTCAGGAGGTCAAAATTTGAAATTCTCATTAGTTTTCAAAAGCGCAGGGGAAAACAAAATAAATATTAAGGAAAAACTGTAATTCTTAAGCAAAATATCGGTTTTTGACAAAATCGATTTTTGTTTTTGGTGTAGGTAGACAGGTAGCTATAAAACAAATAACTGTAGATACCTGAAATGTTCACTGAATGTTTATATTATTATTTTCTATTCAAGATAAAATTTTCAAAATATTTCTACTTGTTTTGAGAGGGTTACGGATATTTTCAGTTTCCAATTTTTTTTTTTATAAATGTAAATTTTATTTGTTGGGTTAAAAAAAATTTAAAATTCAATACAAGGCTCCTAATATATTTTTACAATGATAGTTGAAAAAAATTTAAAATATAGTCACAATTTTTTTTATAATCATATAAAGTTAGAATTTTCCCAAAATACGTAAAAATCAAGAAAATTTGTAAATTATTTTGAGTTAGAAATTCTTAGAAATTTTTATTTTTTAATCTAAGGTTTGGAAATTGAATACAAGAATCCTATTTAGTTTGTCTAACTTTAGCAAACAAAAAATATATACCGGAAAGTAAAATTAAATTTTTATGAACGTTTGAAGTTAATTTTTTACAAGATTGATATTCACTAGATTTCTCATGTAGGCAATTTCTTATTTTGGGGTAATTTTTTTGTTTTTTTTGCATTTTTAGAGCATTTTTTGACGGTTTAAATGCATTTTTTAATTTTTTAGGACATTTTTAACCTATTTGTCGTATTATGACTAAGAAAATTGACCTCATTGAAATATAAGTACTACATAGTAATATAATACTACGTAATAAAAATTATTTTCATTTTGAACTATTTGAACTAATTTAACATCAGGTTTTCCGGTTTTTACAACCTTTATGTCACACCATCCAATTAGCCGATATTATCGGATTATTTTCTTATCGAGCGATAATATTATATCGGTGGTGCGTGTGGCCGATTGTCGGACGCTTTCAGTCGTGTTGCGTATTACGTCGAAGGTACTTACTTTGTTCCTCATTTTTTAATAATAATTAAATTTGAATTTATTTAATAAATAATGCATTTTTTGAAACGTCATTTTTTGATATTTTTAGGGCATTTTTAGAGTTTTTAGGTCATAAATGCATTTTTTGAAAGGGCATTTTTTTGATATTTTTAGGGCATTTAAATCCGAGCCCTAGTGATAAACTATGAGGTGTCACGACCACGGCTATAGTATCTATAGCCAAAGAATAATGCCGTGGTTGCTGTTGACCTCCACAATCGACGGTTTACGCGCCAATTTTTGAACGGAGCATTTTGTTATCATTAATAATTATTATTTGTTACCACGGTCCACGGACTAAGATATATGTTTATTACTTACTTGTTAGGTTATATTTTAATATTTATTGGAATAAGGGATTTATCTAATAATATAAATATAGAAGATATTTTAAATGTATTTGCCGAAAAAGAACGGAGAATTTTGTTAAAATAAATATATTCTAAAAATGTAATACTTTGTATTTTTATATATCCGTAACGATAGTTGCTCAGTGGGTGGGGGATTTTATGGAGAGCGTTTCCCTCCAACATTTGTTTTACTTATATTAAGACCTTTGTGGAGGGGGGCTTGAGTCCCCCCAAAAAATTTAGTCAATTTGCGCCTATGGACTCGTTTATATTTGCATTTTCTATACACGATAACATTTTCAAAATATTTTGATTTATTTTGAACTGTTAAGGGACATTTTCATTTTTCATTTTTTTTTAGTTTTTTTTCTAGAAATATCAATAAAATTTTATTTGTTGGTTAAAAAAATTTGAAAATTTAATAGAAGGCTCCTAGTATATTGTTTCAAAGGCAGATGAAAACTATTAAAAATCGTTATTCACAGTTTTTTTTTATAAGCATTTAAAGTTCAAAAATTGACAAAATATGGAAAAATCACGAAAATTAGCAAATTATTTTGAGTTAAGAATTCGTAAAAATTTTTCTTTTTAAATCTAAGATTTTAAAATGTAATACAAGATTACTCATAAGTTTGTCTACCTTTATCAATAAAAAAATCTCTACCGGACAGTCAAATTAAATTTTTATGAGCGTTTGAAATTCAAATTTTGGATGTTCACTCGATTTCTCATGTAGCGATTTCCTTATTTTGTTGTAATTCAAAAACGAATTACTGTAGATACATGAAAATTTCACTGAATGTTTATATTAGCATTTCCTTAACTTATTATTTTGAATAGTTTTTTCTGTTAAGTTTCTGAACATTTTAGTTTGAAGTCTCTAATGTGGGGTCCTATTGTTTAATTTCTATTTTTTTTTTTTTAAATTTAAGTATAGTGGAAATATTTTTATAGACATGAACATTGATAACCTGCAGGGGCCCTATGAATAATCTTTCTTGAATGAACTAATCATTTTGAATAGTTTTTTCCTGTTTAAGATTCTGGACATTTTATAGTTTGACTCTTTAATGTGTGGTCCTATTGTTTAGTTTCTAATTTTTTTTTTTGTTTTCTAAAATGCATTTGCCTGCAGGTGCCAACACCCCCCTTCAATTTTTTTTTTTTTTATGAACTTAAGTCTACTAGAATTTTTTTTATAGACATGAACATTGATAACCTGCAGGGGCCCTATGAATAATCTTTCTTTAATGAACTAATCATTTTGAATGGTTTTTTCTGTTTAAGATTCTGGACATTTTATAGTTTGACTCTTTTATGTGTGGTCCTATTGTTTAATTTCTAATTTTTTTTTTTTTGTTTTCTAAAACGCACTTGCCTTCGGGCGCCAACACCCCCGTTCAATTTTTTTTTTTTAGTTATTTAACTAGTTTTATATTTTGTTACACGTATATAGTTTACACGTTTTTATTTTTTTATATAAAATATAACATAATATTCAAGTTTAAACACTGTTTTTGGAATTGTATATTTAACCAAAAGTTATTTTAAAATTCAAGGACGTGTTATCAATATTGATATGAGCAATAACTAATATTGATTTATATAATTATATTCTATATTCGGATCTCACTATAAAATATATATTTGCTACCTATGTAGTACATGTATGTATAATGATGTACCTATTTCAGTGCAAAATCTAATGTGCGGTCAATGGTCATGCCTATAGTTAATATATTATTATTATTGTACAACAACTGTCAAAACTCACATACCTTCAAAAAGTGATTTCCTATACTACAAAAGATAGGTATCAGGTTTTGTTCGGATTAGGATATTACGACTCAAGTCAATAATTATGTAGAAAATATGGTATCGGTACATGCACGGGGGTTTAATGGTTCAAACCAGCTAAACCGAAATGTTTTCAAACAATATTATTTTTGGACATGCAGTATTATATTATTATTTTACCAATGTAAAATACAATTTTGATTTTTTTTAAATATTATTTTGTATCAACTATTTGAGTCAATTTGACTATATTAAGCGTTCTACACAATACACATTATTATTGTTTACAATTCTTGTATGGTTTATAATTTATATAACCGTCCATATCGTATCCGCCGGTGTTGTTTTATGATTCATTCCGCAGTCATTCGTCGCCTTTATATAGTGCTTGATGGCTTGAATTTTTCTTGGAACATACTCTTGGATACTACTTTTGGATTATACTCTGTATAATCGACCAATGAGGTTTTTATTTAAAATATATATTTTAACGATTTTTAGTCGTTAAATCTGTAAAAGTTGATTATACACTCAACAAAACGAAAAAAAGAAACAATATTTTTTTTTGTTCACAAAATATGTTTATTATAGTAGAAAAGGCCGCAAATTAGAAAAAAAAACCGAAATTTAAATGTGTGAACAACAATTTAGAATTTTGAAACGACTTAAGTTTAAAGAAAAAAAAAATACGACGGACAGGATAGACACAATAAACAAGGGGGGGGAGGATGCGAGATGGCGATTGGTGCAGAAATGCAGTGTTGCTGGCCACTGGTCACCTCTGCACGTTCTCCGACCTGTCCCCGCGGGTTGACGAGTGTCCCTGGCGCGTTTGCTCGGACGCTTGACGACCTTGCCCAGCCGGCGAGGCCATACCGAGAGGGCCACGGGAGCGACCACGGTTGAAGGCGACGGACGGCGGCTAGTGCGCGATGTCTTGCGCGTACCGACGGTCGACGGCGTGACGACTCGGCCGACGGACGGCGAAGACCAAGACGCGGAGCGAGCGAAGTGAGATTCTGTGCTGCGGAACCGGTGGGGACGACCGAAGCGGCCGACGTGGGATTATCGCGGGGCGAAAAGGCGAGAGCCAGCGGACCACAGCGTGATCCTCGACTCTCGGTAATTTTCGCCCTGGCGTCGTCTCTTCGGCCGCCGTGCGCCGCCAGACCCTGAAACGGTTAAGTTTCTGCGAGTCCGGGGCCGCTGACGTCCCCGTGTTCCTAGCACGCGAATCTCCGCACCACTCACCCCGTGCCCAGGTATCCGCCGCTGCCGTCGTACCTAGTCGCCATCGCCGTCGCACCGAGTCGGTGTACCGTCGGGGCGGAATCGTTGCCCGGTACCTCTATACTAGCCGCCGTGCCGTCGCCGTCCACCGTCGCCGTCGCTCCGCGTGACCGTGACTGCGGTCGGGCGCTCGCCAGTCGCCGAGCCGCCAGAGGGTCTCGCGTGTCATCGACGACCGAGCTCGCCACGCCAGCTAACCCGTCGCGCCGCGGGCGCAGGTCGGAGAACGTGCGCGGGTGACTTACCGCCGCGCACCGTCCATGCTCTTTCCCGCATCCTCCCCTCCATTCCGTCGCCGTCTTCCTGTCCGCCGTCTTCGCCCAGCTTCGGACGTCTCCTTATCGGCGGCAGAAGCAGCAAAGGCCGCGGAAGAAGCGCCTCAGGCTCTTCCACCTCTTTGGAGGCGCCTTGCCGTCTTCCCGTACAGTCGTGTCTTGGTCGCCGCTCGGCATTCCTCCACCGTGCGAGGAGACGGTCATCTCGACGCCTTCAGCTGCCGACGCCTCTCCCGCTGCACCTCCGAGAGTCGAGTCTCCGGACTCCGACTCCAGGGTCTGAACGTCACCAGTGGTGGTGACCGTGTCAATGGCAGACAGGATGGGCGCGACCAGACGAACGAGATATTCTTCCGTCTTATCGGCAAGTGCTCCTTCTATTTTGTCCGTAATAATGTCCTCCAACATTTCCATTAATAACACGTTTACCGCGGCGCGGTCGATGTCGCAGTTGTTAGTTGCCATACTTTATATGTTTTGAATAACGAAAATAATTTTTGCGTGTACTTTAGGATTCGATCGAGAATTGGTAATGAGCTAAATAAGAATATTTCAACACATAGACCGATCTCCGAGAAAATCTCCCAGACGACGGTGTGTGTTACTAGCCAGCTAGTATGTTTATCGTTCTGGTCGGCCCGCAGCATTAGAATTTCGAGCGCGTTAACAATAATAATATAATAACAATTTTATTTTATTTGCAAACAATTCCCAACACATTTTTAATTATATAAATACAGTTGTAAGTTTGCTGACCTCCTATAAGCAAAAGCTTGGGTTGAAGGTGAGAGGCTCTCAAATTAGACATCAAATTTAAATTCAAATAATAACAAAAAAGCGGGTAAGTGGATGTCGCTCTGCTGCACAGTAGGTTACAAGTTGGTAACTGTATAATGGGTTGTTTTAAATTTGAATTCAATGATATATCATTGTATACGAAAATGTGAGTGCCTTTGTACTCACGAATGATGTGTAAACATCTTAGCTGTAGTACGACTTTGATTGGGGAATATAATGTCATGGTTTGAGTGGGAATTTGTACGATACAAACACGGTTTCGCGCGTATACGTAAACGAGAATAATAAATAATAATGAATCGGCCGACGACTGTACCAGAGCGCGTTCGCACCTACCAAACTCGTGAAAATAACAAAGAAAATAATAGATATAAGCAACTCGCCTGCAACCATGGTTTATTGGTTCTGCGATTTTAGCGCTATGGTGACGACACACACTCAAGCAGTCACATCTACATGACTTACGCCTGACGCTCGATTCCCCAAGAAGGTCGTACTACAAACCGATAGCATAGATGTTTACAGTGTTTACACATCAAAAAAATTGTGCCTATGTATTTTTAATATTTTTCAACTGGTATTGTAACAATATATCAAGAGCCTTGTATTACATTTTTACACTTTTTGGCCCAACAGATAAAACTTTATTGATATTTATAGAATAAAAAACTAAAAAAATTTAAAACTGAAAATGTCCGTTAACAGTTCAAAATAAATCAAAACATTTTGAAAATATTATCGTGTATAGAAAATGCTAATATAAACATTCAGTCAAAATTTCATGTACCTACGGTCATTTGTTTAAGAGTTGCACCAAAAACCAAAATCGATTTTTTCGAAAACAGATTTTAGTGTAAAAATTCCCGTTTTTCCTTAATTTTTCTTTTGTTTTTCAAGGTGCTTTTGAAAACTACCGGGAAATTTTTACTTTTGACCTCTCAAAGTACTAACTATTGAAGAAAATCTAAGCACTTTTACTGTCCTAAAAGGCGATGACAAGCAAAATAAAAAAAAAATAAAAATAAAAAACACACATCATTGTAAAATCAATACATTATAAATCGTTTCACTCAGAATCTAAAATGTCTATAGTCATAGCCTCAAGTGAGATAAGTGACAGTAAACTGGTACAAAATGTCTCGATGGCAAGATGTACTCTTCAACGGCTGCATACGAATTGCATGCCAAAAAACAAAAATGTCCAAATTGCATGCCGTCTCTTGTAGGGGTTTGTCCAAATTGCGTGCCATCTCTTAGAGGGTTTTGTCCGGATTGCATGCTGTACACCACACGTTTATTTACTATGCACTTAAACAACTTAAACTTTTTTTTGGACTTTCCTAATTTTTTTAAAAAAATGCATGTATAGAAACGCTCTCTTATGTATGGTTGTTACAACTGTTTAGTGCTTAGTTTCTGGATTGAAATATTTTTATATCGGTGTAAATATTTTCCCAAACAGTATAAAATATATAATATATATAATATATATATTGGAGTAATGTAGTGTATTGTGGTCTCGGTCTGTTTCACAACAGATTAATAATATTTTGTTTATTTAAATTGTAATATTGTGTGCCCGAAATGTCAAAAAAAACCACCAAATTTAAAAATAATATTATTTAAAATACACTCACTTGATTACCCTAAACTACAATAGTTTTATTTAACTAATGGACTCGATGAAAAAAAAATAGTTTTATATTTTTATGATTCTTATTCACAGTGCACCTTCTACAATATTTATATGTTTTATTGTAATGTAACAAAATCCCGATCCTCCAGTTGAAAAGTAAGTTATGTATTCGGATATACCCCTCTAAGAGACGGCATGCAATTCGGACAGACCCCTCCAAGAGACGGCATGCAATTCGGACGACCCGATTTATATTTATTTTTTTGGCATGCGATTTGGAGCACCGTCTTCAACATACCGATCGTAAAAATTATTTTTAATTTTGTGTATGTTACCCCCAGTTTTAAAATTAGCACCCGCCACCCTCTAATATTCTTTGAGTTTATGTATCAAAACTTCTCCTAAAATATTCCACATATTTTGATAGTAACGCTATAAGTGTTACTTACGGTTCAGGATATTTTTACCGGTAAACCGGTTATCTTAGACGATATAAATAACCTATAAGAGGGGACTGTGATCTAACTAGGTATTCGGTACCCACTATCCACTGTAAGTTGTTGTATGCAAATGGTTGGGAATAGTCAGTGGTGATCTACTGTCTCCATCTATATATTCGTTGGTACATAACTACGTCTTAAATTACTACATTTTCAACTTTTTTCTTTTAAGTTGTACCAACAATGATTAAAGTATTTACCTATAATCAAACTCATTTTTTTACATTGTTTAATTTATTAATTTTAATATTTAGTTCTAACAATAATATTGACCGTTATAAAGGATATAATATCCTCAAATCACTGTATAAATGTGCCTATTATATAATAATGTAATATAATAAAAAATAAAAATAATATACCTATATTATATGTCATATATAACTATATGACAATATGACTAATATGTAGGTACCTACTAAAACTATAATAATAAAGTATAATAAGGTTAGGTATTAAGTAAGTACGTTATAATATATAGACTTAAATATAACTAAGTATCTTATAGAGTTATACAAATACATTATAGTCCATAGACAAAAATATTATGTCAGTATTAATATTATGTCTTAAATTATTTTGATTTATAAAATATTGTAACATTGAGCATGACGTGATGTTTATCTGTAGCCTCCTCCGCCGACCCCGGAGGTGTACAATATATCGTGGACGTCGCTCGTTAAAAAAAAAAATGATAAAAATATTTCTATATCATACCACACCATGTTTCTCCCACTTAATGAACTAATAGCTTGGTATATCATTTTATATTGAACGTCCGAGGTCCGAACACTAAAAGAAATTATTAACGATTTCAAAGCTATTGTGATTGCTAGTATTTTTTTTAACATTTTTATTTTTTATTTATTTATTTGTACACATGTTCTTGCATTTTAAATGGAAAAAGATAATTCGAAAGGTAAATACGGTTTTGTGACAACAGCTATAAGACAATTTTGTAATTTTGTTGTAGATTCAAAAGTTATGTAGGTACTTAAATCGTTTGGTATTTCAGAAGTCATTGACAGTACGAGTCTTCTCAACCAGCCTGTACATCTGGACAAGGCAATCGAAATGGTCGGTAAGTCAATTCAAAATTAATAAAAAAAAAAAAACAAACTCGTAGGTAATAAACTAATAATAATTACAAGAATCAAACCATTATTACATTATTTTGATTCACACACACAATATTGTGTTACAATAAATTGTGGTGCCAGTAATACATATAGGTAGGTCTCAAGAGTACATCTCACTGATAAGTACCACGGGCTTAGATATCTTAATTCGTAGTCCGTGATAAGTGATAAGTACTCACTAGTGTATAGCTACTTGTGCGTGTTATCTCGAATAGGTACTCAACACATTTTTATAACGACGTATAGTACTGTTTTTTGCCACAATGTTTATTAATATTAGTTATTACCGTATCACGATCACGCACGATGACGCCGCGGCTGTACACAATAATACATATTAATATATAATATAGATAGTTAATAACCTATAAATAGAGTAGATACTCGTACTAAGGTACCAGTGTACCACAAGTTGACGGATATTTTCTAAAAACAATACGCCCGACGATCGTTACACGATATTTGTATTTGCGAAGGATATGAAATCAGGATTCAGGATAATAATCATAATATGTATTTAGGTACATATTATATAAAATATAAATTATAAAATAAAATACAATTTTAAATGTAAATAATAGTGTAGATACCTATACACACTTACTTTTAAAATCTTATCAACAATGTAAAACTATTTGTAAAATGTAGGTAAGTCAATGAAAAACTTGTAGGCAATGACCTTAGAAGTCGAAGCATTTAATCCTGATAAAAAAAATTAATTATATTACATTTTTCTTTTTTTTAAATGATGCATTGTTGCATAATATTATTATCCCACTGCAGGCGGGATATTGCCAGTCGCCGGTGATACTAATAATAATAATAAATATTCAGACTTATTCCAATAACTATATAGTGTAAACCGCCCAACTAGCGAGGCAACAGATGTGCTTATATACGTGTGTCGTGTACCATACTAATATCGCCAGTAACGCCTACACAAATTAAAAATATTATTACACACTTAAAATAATATGCAATATGCATGCGTGTGGTTTGTGTGTATGTGTTTCTGGTGTCGTTTTTTAATAACAATAATATGAATATATGATACGTCATACGTCTAACCTCCGTAAAGTCCGTATAATTTCTAGTATAGTAATATTATTTGCAGTACCTAGATTATTAGATTTAGATGAAATTTATTTAGTACTTAGTAGGTACACGAAATATTATTATGTATCTACCTACATATAATAATATATGTAGGTACGTTTTGTTTAATGTACTAAATATATTAGGTATAATTAATGATATTATTAATTCTTCGTGCATTCCCCTCTAAGAGCATTACAAATTAAATTATGTTATTAGTTTATCACTTTCTTATCGCTTTCAAATTATGAAACATATAGAATATATTATATTTTAATAAAAAAAAGGTATCTATTGCCTATATATGTACCTACATATCGGCTATCACTGTACCATGACGTAGAAAAGATTAATCAAAAATAA
Organism: Macrosiphum euphorbiae; assembly: GCA_949089665.1. Classification (NCBI taxonomy): domain Eukaryota; kingdom Metazoa; phylum Arthropoda; class Insecta; order Hemiptera; family Aphididae; genus Macrosiphum; species Macrosiphum euphorbiae. Next base: position 21,299,758 of record CARXXK010000003.1, on the reverse strand, counting down.
TAAAATTAACAAAAATAGCAAGAAATATAACATTATATATTATTGTGTACTATATTACGTATTCCAAGACAAAAATTAAAAAACCCAATAAAAATTATTTAACAAATTGTAATAATATTAACTGTTGTGAGATATTGAATACTACTAGACGTCTAAACTTGTCTCTCGAGTTTTAAGTATAGACAGTAAGTAAAAATAAACATTAGTTTCTTAATAGTCAAGAAACACCAAACTACCAATGTGAAACATTTACAATTTACAGGCGTCGTGCTCCGCATCGTGGCGGCGACAGTCGATTGTAAATTGTAACCATCATGGTTACATAAATGTAATATGTATATCTTATATACCCCCCCGCCGAATTTTTCTTTGGATCGTGGCAAAAATAAATCAAATAACGAAATAATTAACAAACTAATTAACACTTTAGTTAATAGGTCTATGGAGGACGGAGGTAACCACTAGCTATAATTATAGGGCTCTTTAAGAAGAGGTAAGGGCTTTTCTTTCCATTTGGAACAATAATATGGAACTTTCCTACTTTACGTCACGTCGTCACACCCCTTTTTAAGGTTTTTTTAGGCAAACTTAAATTCATTTTTTGATGAAAAAATGTTGGTGAAACAGAATTTTCCGCACGAATTTAGTTTCAAAGTTATAGCTAATCGAAGTTTTCATTTTATATATTAATTTATAACCCTTAAATACCCATTATGCTATAATCTTCACTGATTCAACTATTGAGCAGTGGTAACTTTGCATTGATTTTAACTTTGGCTGAGGGAAAAAATATAGTTATAAATTGTTTGAACATTTTAAAATGCTCATAAGTCATAACTCGCTTTAAAATTAAAATATAAAAAAACCCACGAGATTCACTGAATAATATTTTCACTTCTAAATGTTATAATAGCTAGGTTAATTCATTCTAATCATTCTAATAATTATGACAGAGTTAAATGGAATATTCAATAAATCAAAATGTACATTTTGCTATGTTATTCGTTTATAGAAGGGAGACAATACGTATGCGGGTGTAGTGTTCTCTTAGCTAAGTCGCACACCAATGCAGTAAAATAAAACTGCCACGACCCACTGCATGCGGAGCATTTGAAAATCTGGGCTAATGGTCGTAGTAATCTATATATATAAAAATGAATGTATGTCAGTGTGTCTGTGTGTCTGTGTGTCCATGTTACCATGGTTACCAAGGTTGCCATGGTTACTAAGGTTACCAAGATTTCATATCAATCTATGAGGAAATTCTGGAGCGGCAAACGTTTTGCAGAACAAACACCGACGTTTGAAACGTTGAAGAGGTAGAAATTCGTGAGCGCTTGGTATCTTGTTAAACCGCGGTCGTGGTGTATGACATAAAAAGTAAATCGTGATAAGTCGTGATAGTAATAGTGATAACGATCGGCAAAAGTATAAACAAAGGCAACCACGGTTATGGTTACTAGAACGAAACAGACCAAACGCTGGATTAGGGCGTTTACAATGTTTGCAAACGTTTACAGCAACCGTTTAGCAACCGGACGTTCCGAATTTCTCCGTTATCAAACGTTTGCAACGTTTGCCGCTCCAGAATTTCCTCTATATAATATATAAAAATGAATGTATGTCAGTGTGTGTGTGTGTGTGTGTCCATATTACCATGGCAACCATATCTGTATATAAAAAACAGTAAGCTGATTGACTGCTATCAACGCACAGCTCAAACCATTGGACGGATCTGGCTGAAATTTGGCATACAGATAGCTATTATAATATAGACGTGCGCTAAGAAAGGATTTGCCAAAATTCGCATTTTAAATAGGTGCTGAAACAGGGACATTGAGATTCACGATAGAAATTGGAAATTTTATTTTTATTTATTTATAGTTGCCATTGGTTACAGTCTACATTAGAAATTAGCATTTATTTATTGGTTGCCATTGGTTATTCGGGCAGATCAGGTACAAGCTTGCATCAAATCGAATTATTGAACAATGCTTACCAGGGTGGCAGAGTTGCACTTACCGCAGAAAATTACACCCAAAAGGAGTTCAACAATCATAATTTTTTTAAGAGTTGCGATTTTTTACGAGCAACCAAATTTATTATATTAATCCACAGTATTACATCAAAATAAACTTGGTATAACTTTGATACTTTAGAGTTAAATCATACACTTCCGTACAAACAGCACGGGGTCCGCGATCTACCGCAGGTAGATTGCTTACCTGATAATGTACTGCTGCGATTCAGAATTTTTATTCCGGGCAACAGAAAAGTTAAGATAAATCTAGAACATCATACACCGAATATTAAATAACACATTGAACAATGTTTGAGTCATATAGAGTTGGTACATTTAACGGGAAACGAAGTGCACGGGATCAGCTAGTATAATATAAAAATATATATTTAGCAATAAAGACTGACATAGTGACATGTGACACCTGCAAGAATCGTTTTTCGTATACAATTATTTATAATTTTGCTTAAATTTAACAGATCTATTTCAATGACAGAGTTTTTTAGCACACTTTAAAACTACTATTTAGCAGAGAAACTTCCTCGGTTTTTAAAATCTAAAATATGTAATGCTTCTCTAATTAATATTGTATTAAAGACTATAATCTCGGACGTCAACGCCACCAACCACTACAACCAGTGAACACTAAAGTCGTTGTTCAAACCACTACCTGAGCACCTAACTGGCTGACTCTATAGTCTATATCTTATTACGATATATTACGATGAACTTGTGCACTGAGCTCTTATCGACTTAAAGCCAAACGTATCTACGAGTCATGGTCACGGTGATCAACTGAATGTCGTAGTAATAGCCAATAGGCCTGATGACTCCAATGGACAACTAATTATTCTAACGATACCTTTCAGGCCTGGCTGCTAACTGCCAAAAATCACCAGTCGACAGATTTAGTGAGGCCAGCAACCAAACGACCGAACATTATCACAAGTATTATTAATTATTATAGGTAAAGATTAAATCAGACACGTAAATAGCCCGAAAATAGGTGCTTATTTTGGGGTAGGAGGGCGAATAATATTTTTAAGAATTGTCGAGGCTTAAAAAATGTGCTAATTAATTATGTTTTAATATTAATAGTATTTAATAAACAATAAACAATTAACAAAAAACAAATAAATAAGCTAGCGAAAAACCAACGATGTCGACTTGAACAGTTGTACGACAATACTAGTTAGGTATAGTTTAGTTACTATAATACTATAATAAATAAGTAATAAGATGAAATGTTGAATTTGCAAACGCATCGATACCAGCTGCAGTCTACGTTAAACCGAATTGTATCGATACAAATGTTATCTGAGACGTTTCCGGTTTCGTTTGTAATATTTTAATATGCTTACACAGTTTCGATGAGAGACGTGGAATCGGTAAATTGCGTCCTCCAAAAAAAGGTCATAGGACATAGACCATATAGTCATATACTATGAAATATGTCGATGTGGCAACAATAATAAATAATAATAGAGAACAGAGGCACTCCCGGTTCCCGGAATGATAGGTATAAAATATTGTTATACCTAATGTTTTATATCATAATTTAAAGTCGATACCAAATAAAATTATGAAAATTTTAGAGGCTAACTATATGGAGAGGGATAAGCCCGTTAGCCCCCTCCCCCTTGGCTGTGCCATTGATTATTTCCAGCGCTTATCATGGTGGCATCCTATCCTAGTACACTCTACAATATACTTATGTCGGAACGTTCATTCCATGACCAGAGACCATGGTTGTAGTCTAAGGTATCCTGTTTAAGAGATTATTGACTTGTGAGGGAATTAAGACTTAAGAGTGCATCCCATTGTACTACCTATGTGAAATAAAGATCAGCAGTACCTATACAATAGGTATTCCATGTCTTCGTATATCTATGTGTTCAATATGTGTTATATATGGATGACCATAATATCTATGTCATCTATGTTAAAATAAATAATAACACATTTTTATACCAACAGGATTTGGATATTTTCATTATTACATACTATTCATATGTGGATCGCTTTACACAGCAGTTGCCTTTAGTGTGACATCAGTATCATTTATTATACCATCAGCTCAATGTGATTTTCAAATGACTTCTTCTCACAAAGGCCTTCTAAATGGAGCAATGATGATAGGTAAATATTTAATATAAAATTTATCAAATTTATCCAATGGACAATAATAATGTTTTTATTCTATTTTAGGAATGTTAATGGGATCCTTTATTTGGGGTTATGTGGCAGACACCAAGGGCCGAAGATTTACTTTGATAATATGTATGATGATGGATGGTTTCTTTAACATCTTGTCTAGTGTGTCGCAGGTGTATTCAATATTTATATTCTGTAGACTTTTAAGTGGATTTGGGTATACCAAATATATTGTTAAACAATTTTAAAATTTTTTATAGATAAATTATTAAAATATTATTGTTATAGAGTATCCGGTTCAACAACTCTCTTTTCATACCTTGTGGAGTTTCTTAATATCAAATATCGAGAAAAATTTTTATCTTGGATGGAAATGTTCTGGACAAGTGGCATAATATTGCTTCCATGTAAGAATTTATTATTTGTTATTCATGTAATTGTTATCTCGTAATTACAGTGTTCTAAACAACGAATGGTATAGTAGGTAGGTACTGAAATGGGACCATTTATTGTATAAGTTACTCTTTTATCTACTATGAATTAGTATTTTTCCCAAAATTATTACCATTAAAGTTATCTAAATCAAACCCCCTCCCTATATAAGCGGATATGTGGTTACTGGTGACATCTTAATAGATACCTATAGGTACCCATCATTATATTTATCATTTTTTGTACTTAATCATATCATAACTATAGATATATTGTTGCAATGTGGTAATTGAAAACATTAACATAATAAATAAAATAACCTACAATTCGTATTAGCCATTAGGTCTTATTAGTTTTTAGTGATAGTTTATCTATATTTATCTGAATTAGCTGATTGGCAATTAGAAATTTTCTACTTTCTGCATAATCTAATTAATCATACAATTTAAATAGTATTATATTTATATATTTTTGATTTCAGGTGTAGCATGGTTAATTATACCACAGACATTTAGAATCGAAAACGAATACATATTGTTTAAATCATGGAATCTTTTTGTAATTGTGTGTTCACTTCCGAGTATAACATTAGCATTTTTAATAATGAAAATGCCTGAAAGTCCAAAGTTTTTACTCGCTCAGGGTAAACACAAAGAAACAATAAATTGCTTAAAATTTGTTCACAGATGGAATAGTAACTCAAATGATAAATTTCCCGTAAGCTTAAATTGCAATATTTCCTTGGTGTATCGTGTATAATTACATCTAAATACATCTCAATAACTTAGAGTTCAATGTACATTATACATATTATTTACAGTTTATTCTGTTGGGTTTTTTAGGTGACTTCAATAATTATGCCAAGTTCTAATGACAAATCAAATAATGGTTTCTTTGAAGGGCTTTATGAAAGTACTATAGATTTGTTTACATCAAAATTCAAAATTATAGCTATAGTTACATGCATTATACACTTTTGTGCTACTACCAGGTAACAATTGGGACATATTAATATATTATATACCTATTATACATTTATACCTATATGAATTATGAATAACTATAAAAATTTAACAAAAATCACGTGTTCAGAACTTGCTAACTCTATGCTATATTATGTGCAGTTACTATATGTTAATACTGTGGTTCCCGGAATTGATGAATAGATTTCGTTGGTATGAAACATATTCAAATATCCAAAATAAAACAACCATGTGTGAAATTGTATCCATGTACGTAGTTGAACCAGAAGTGAAAGATGTAAAGTGTGATGATCATATTGACTATTCCGTGTATATGAACATAATGATCATTGGCATTGCTTGCATACCTACGAGTCTCGTTGTACCACTATTTATCAATAAACTTGGACTCAGATTTTTTACAGGTTATTGAACATTTTAAATTTGTAGTCATATATTATAATATAAGTGTTTAATTGTATTAATGGTGTACAGTCAGCTATCAATTACCATATTGTATAATGACTAAAAAGTCATTACCCGAATTAAAAAGGGTCAGTGGAGTGGGGGCATGATACCTGGCCCAATAGATTTAAGGGGCCCCCCTTTTTCCACTTTTTTATGTAATTTCATAATCAAAAGAAATTTCAAAAAAACAATATAAAAATCTTTGTACTATGAAAAATAATAAAATAATAAATTCGTAATTAATTGATACTTTCAATTAATATGGTAAAGCTTCTAATAAGTATGTATTATTTTATTACAAAAATTTCAAATTTGTATGTTGTTACCTATTGGTTTTTAAACACATGCATGATAAATTGATAACTAAATACTTATTTTGCTAGTCTTATTGATTAACTTATTTTTAAATTGTGTACACAATTGTATATAGGTAGGTTTAACCGTATAAAAAATTAGCTATTAAAATAAATTTTAGAAGTGATGAATGGGGATAAAGTATTAAAGTTGAGAGGGACCCATGAACCCATTTAATCCAGGCTTAATAATGTCACTAAGGGCCGTTCTTACAATGTCCGGTAAAGTGGCGGTTAACGCTAACCGACTGATAACAGATTTTATTACCGGCAGAATTCTTCCGGTTAAGTGTCGGTTAACTTTAACCGGACATCGTAAGAACGGCCCTAAGTGTAAGTTGTAACGACTTGTTATGTTAGTTGTTAAACAATGCAAATGTCAAATATCAACAAAAAGTACTAATTTAGTGTATACTGTATCTATACAATTTAGTAAATTAAAATAACATCGAAATAAATGACGAAATTGGTTATTTAATATCAGTCTGATTATCAGGTATCAATGTTACTATAATATGTAATATATTATTTAATAATCATAAAATAAATTACATATTATAACAACATTCATATCAAAAATACATAATAGAGTCTGCGTGAGTCATGGAATGTATTGGTTTTAAAAATATGTTTTTTTCTTTGTTCAATTGTTTTAAAAGTTTCAAGTAACAGTATCAATTAGAACTTGAGACTAATTGGTATTTTGAAGTATTTTATTTTTATTTTCCCAGAAGTTTCTATAAACCAAAAAAACATTAAGTAAAGTGTTGAAGAAATTAAGAAATGTAACCAAGAATCCCTTGTCTTTAGGATGCAATAATTTATTGTTTTAAAATTGCATATCACAACAATCCATTATCCTATGACAAAACGACCCACATAAGACAAATAAATACCCAACACCTGGATTTTATAGACTATCCAGATTTTATATTAATATAAGTTTTATAATAAAAAATTTCTATATTATTCATGGTGAATTAAAATTTTTATTGTTTTTGAATATTAAATTTGGGGATATTATTTGCAGAAAGATTACACCAAATAAATTCTTGGACATACATCTAGTTTTGATTCAGACATCTCATTTTATTTACTTAACACAAATGATATATTAAACAATAAGTGTTTGAATTGGAAAAAAGTTAGAGGATGTGAAAATGTGTTCTATACTTCTATAAGTCTATAGCATCCTACATAAATTGATTTATTACTTACCTATATGACACTACAAAAGGTTAGAATAAGTAAAATATTTAAAATATTTTTAAATAATATAATAATAAGAATATCTGACAGTATTCACCTATTATATGATATAAATTCATTCGTGTTAAGTATTCGAATACTTTTTTTGTATTTCAAAATTTCAAATACTTTTTTTATTCTAATGGTCTACTCTAAATTCCAATTACCAAAATTTCGGAATGTACTATTTTAAATTTTGTTTCTAAAATATTATTTTATAATGGTTTATAAATAAGGTTTCGTCAAAATACAAGCAGATAACAGAATGACTGGACACTAAAATCCCCGTTGGCTCCATATCCCATATACCATATCATACAAGACACTGACCACTACTGGTTGCATTGGTTTTTATCTCGAATCATTAAATAGTCTTTCTAATTATTTAATGGGTGGTAGTAGTTAATAATTTTAATATAAGATATTAGTTATTGAACTAAAAAAAAGTATTTGTTTAAGAATTTTGAATACCTTTAAAAGGTATTTGTATTTATATTTAAATACTTTTAAAAGAAAGTATTTGAATACGTATTTCAAATACAAATATTACACCAAGTTAAATACGTATTCTGAATACATTTGAAAAGTATACTTAACTATACTGCATAAATGCATAACGTGTATGATAAATATAAAATAAGTAAACATTTTTATTTTAAACTTATAGTTTTGAGTTTCTTTGGATCCAGTATTTCTGCAGCATGGTTGTATTTTATTACTTCTTCAATGGAGAATATTATATTATCTTCAATATTTGAAGCTTTTTCTAGTATTGGTATTAGCCTAACATATTGCATTACTGTTGAGTTATTTCCAACTCAATACAGGTAAAGTTAACATGAAACTATTTATAAAATATTATTCTAACCACGAACATATAATATATTCTAACAATATGTAATGTGTATTTTAAATTGTATGTTGTTTTTTTTAAGGGGCAAGGCTGCGTCTATAGGTACTATGTTTGGCAAAATAGGTGCACTTTTGGGCAACATTCTCATTGGAATTTTTATTGATGCTCACTGTATAGTTCCGATATTTGTATCAAGCTCATTTTTGATAAGTGAGTACAAATTTTGTATAGTCATTGACAGGGCTAGGATTTGTATGCAATAAAAAATTGTAAAATATGCATTTTATTTACCAAAATAGGTAAATATTTTTAGAAGATAGACACAAAAATATAGTTACAAAAATAATATTTATTTATTGAAATACATCAATGCTGTTTGTCTTTATATGATATAATTGAAAAATAAAATAAAATAAAATAATTTAGAAATAAAATTTATAATTCACATTCACTAAGTGTGTTACATATGTGTCACACATATTTTTTTAAATTTTCGAAAATGAATGATCGGTGATTGGATAGTAGTATGACTGAAGCTATAAAAATAAAATTTATGTTTGACAAAAAAACCAAGTTTTATGAAATATACTATAAAACATGCCTTATTCGCATTCTTATAATCGAAATATACAATAATATTTATTTTATTCAATATATGCAACAATATGTATTATATAAAAAATATGCAAAAACATGCAAAATAAAAATACCACCATTTATCTCATCATGAGGTGATTCGTGGATATTACTGACAAAATCAATTATCTGAAGTCTCAAAAAAAAAACATGCTGTTGCATATAAATCCTAGCCCTGGTCATCAATAATTTAATTTAAGTATGTATTAATCTTAAAATTAATAAAAACAGGTAGGTAGTATACACATTACACATTTGAACAATAAATCATACCTACCTATTAACTGGTCTACTATATTATCTAAACTTTAAATTGATTTAGTTTTTAAACTTTAAAAAAATTTAATTTGTGAATTATTTGAATAAATTAGTTAGGTATATAATATAGACATATAGTTGTAACCTATCTACTTTTACATAATATTTACTGTTTAGTTTCAGCTTTCTTAGTAATTACATTACCAAAAACCGGAAGAACCAACATAGTAACTGACGGAGTAATTTAGAAATAATTATATCCTTAGGGCTTGGTGTACCTACAACTATATAATTGTATAAAAATGTAATTTGTAAACATCAATATTTAATTTTAGATTCTAAGCATATCGATCAGTGTAGTTTATTTTTATACTTTTAAATGTAAATCTGTCTAGATCAGAATAAATATGGCGGATTGTAAAGTTATATTTTAAGCAAACATAATACTATAGGTAATTTTAATCAATATAAAATATTAAAATTCCTATTTTTCTGCCATGAAAAATTATTTGTATTTTAATTTCAATTATTTTATGGCATATTTCATTGTATTTGACTATGGTTTTTTTATTTAACTATATAAACATCCTCTTTTTCATTTGTTTTTTTTTTCAATTGCATTTTAAAACAAAAGTTATGCCACCTGTCCTATGGTGAAGTGACCGGCCGACGTCATTATATTATAATAGGTATAAATGTATAATTAACTATATTCATCGTGGCTTATACTTACTGTCTAATATTTTATATTTTTATGTATCAATCAAATTAGGTTTCAACCTTGAATTTATATCAGTGTCATATTTTCGAATTTAAAGTAATACATGGCTGTCGAATGTCGTGGTCATCAAATATATTTACAACAAAATTAAAGTAGTATATAGAAATCAATGATTATCATTACTGTAGAAGATTACGACAATTAGTTTGATAAGGCTATAAAACCAATATTATATATATATTATATAATATTGCCTAGGTATATCCTATTACATAACAGAACATATCCAGCACTAGACTATACTTAAGTGGTAAGTGCAAATTACGACGTAAAAGTTAAAAGCGTATAATATGAGAACCACTTGTTAAATAATAATATTTTACCGTTTACTGAGCCAATTCAAATATACATTGTTCGGGAGCCAATTCAAGTATTGACTTCATATTTACCAAACATTGGGAGCCAACTCAATGGTCAGCGGTGCAACTCAGGTTAAATCTCTGGAGGGGGGGGGGCTAAAGCTTACCTAACTGAACTATTAATTTAAAATAACCCATAAGGGCCTTATATATTATCTAATTATAAATATAGGATTTAAATAAATAAAATATGGAAATAAGTTGTGATATTAATATCTTGTAAGTATTCTTATTTCTTGTTATCCTAATTCCTAATCATACAATTTATGCTGACATCCAATTTGGTATAAGATATGTATTTGAGTAATGTGTAGGTACTATAGGTACCTTATGTCCATATACAATATAGGTAACTACATATTATATTATGTATAATTATGTCGAATTGACGATTTCAACGTGATCTTGTTGTGTATCCGTGCTCCGTACGCTTATTAGTGATGTATTGGAACGATAGATCGCGCAAGTGTTATATATTATGTCCAATGACCACATTTTTGACAAAAAGATTAATGCTGGATTGCACAAAACATTTAATGTATCAATAGTTAAACAAGATTTACTGGCCCGTGATTGGTCCATTAAATTTTTTATGCAACCCAGCAGTAACATCATTGATTATAAATACTAGTATTTATAATATGCACATGGGAATTAGACGTTACAGCAGGGGAAGTCGAGTCCTATGACTTATTATACCCAGTGATGTATTGGTAATTTTTTTCTAGGGTATACGCTTAGCACATAAGCTCAAAAAAAAATTTTTCTAAACAAACAAAAAATTAACTTATGGTGGGTCGTGCGGTATACCACCGCGCCTTTATATGGCGATTTATTTACCTAGCCCCCCCCCCCCCCAGAAAAAGGATTTTAGACATATTGCATCAGGATGAGATGGAGTTACAGTGCTTAAAAAGTTCCTTTAAAAAAGGAACTAAATCCTTTACCATTCCTGCCTTGAAGATAGGAATTAGTTCCTTTCCTCGTCCCTTTTTAATGTGACTTAAAATAAAAAAACATAGGTACATCGCACATGTTTATACTATAATTGTTTTAATTTTAAAATTTTAAACATAACACATTGTTATTTAGACATTTAGTAATAGTTTTAACTTATATATTTAATAAGCTGTATAAATATCTCTGCTACAGAAATACAGAATTTATATTTTGTAAACATTATCAATAATATCGTATACATGTTTATTTTTATAGCTCTTCATATTAGTTACTAAATTTTAATAGAAGCTATACATTTTTTTCCTTTTAGTTTTAAAAATGATTTAATTACTTTTATTTAAAAATAAATGAACGAAGAAAGGAACGAAAAAAATCGTTCATGTTCCTCTAAAAAGTGAACGAAATTTCAGTACGTTGCTAAACATGAAAAAGGAACTACGTTCCCGATAAGTTCCTAAAAATGGAACGAAATCAAAAGAACGGATTCCTTTGAACGAGTTTATTCCAAGCACTGAGTTAAAACTTACTTTTTGTTACATATTTTCGTTCTGTTTGCTATGTAAACAGTAAAAAAAAATTGATCTAATACATTTTTCTAACGATTATTATTATAAGACAATTGGTAATTAAATAAAATCTTTTTTACTAAGAATATATTCTGAATAGTAATATATTACATAATTTCATAAATATAAAATAATTGACTGACTATAGAATCTGAAAATCCTTATCAATGTCGCTGTTTTCTACCAAATCTAACTGATTGTGATAAGGCATCTGTGAATAAGTGTTTTTTTTTTGAAGCCGCTGTCGATACAATAAATACAATATCATTCTTATAATCAGCAGTCTCTCAAGTCAACCATAACTATCCAGATAATATTATAAAAATATCTGTGGACTGTGTCCATTACGTTGATAGTTTAAAATAATTGTATCCATAGCCGTGATTATAATTGTGAATATATGCATTTGATATTGATATGATGGTTATTAGTCGATTATCATTAAAAAAAATTTGATAATTTTCCATCGTTGAAAATAAAGATAAAAATATTGTTTTGGAAGCAATTACTATTTTATTTTACTTAAGTTTTTTGAAGGTATACGTGGGTATACGCACGTATACTTGCGTATCTCTAGTAATTTTACAGGGTATACGCTAAATCAGTAAACTGGTGATAGGGTATACGTCGTATACCCGCGTATACCCTCCAAAACGCCACTGATTATACCCATGTATGAGTAGTTAATTTTTGAATTAATCTTTAAACATATTAAACAATATACACAATAAGAAATAAATCATCGTAGTAAAATTCAAAATAATATTGCTGGCTAAGGGAATGCGCAAAGGCTCGATTGAAATTGAAATTTTTTTCACCTAACAAAATATGCGTTAATAATTAATATATTACGTATTAAATATTTTAATATGAACAATAGCAATTTGGTAAATATCCATTATACATTTTTGGATTTCAGATGTATGTTATATAAAACGAAACACATTTTTGTCGAATCAGATTTTGAATAATATGCTGCAGCTTCCTAAGAAATATGTAAATGCATGAAGTCAGAAGTTCCTAGTTATATGGGGGACAATAAGTTTTACAGCTGAAGGTAGAGATTTTGACACAACTGTAGGGGGAGGGTATTTAGAACCATGACACAAAAAAAACAAATGAAAAATTGTTCACATCCTCTTAGATTATACGTAGATTAATAAGTTTTATTCTTGTTATTTTTTAGGACTTTTATGTTATTTATTAACTAATTAACTGTTAATAATAACTGCCATAAATTATTATGTTTAATATTTACATATTAAAGGGAATTAACCAAATGTGGATTGGAATGTCTATACCATGGCGCACTCGTCGCACTCTATCTCAACCGTTAAACCAACACCGACCACCGAATCCTAATAAGCTCTGATACTGGGACACTGGGTATCTGATGCTAGGTAGGAACTAGTTTACTAATGTATGTAAGTAGTTATAGGTATAAAAAAAAACATAATTTTTCATTCTTTATGTGTACGAATTATGATTTATTAAGACATTTATAATTAATAATAATTAGCAGGCTGTATAAATTATTTTATTAATTTGAATATTTAAAAAAAAGAGTAAAAGTGTATTCAATAGGTATGTATGCACATGCGATGATACAAAATGCAAATATTGTATCCGTGAATATAATTTTTTATTAAGTTAAAAATAATACGCACCGGCTACTCCACGCTTATTATCTACAAAAACGGAAACTGTATGCTATGCGTATAGCGTATTGTTATATCCATGTAGGTAAAAATGTTCAATTAAAATTTCATAATTTTTTGTTTTACAATCTAAATTAATTTTAGTAATTTTTTCCCACAGGTCTGATACTTTGATGTAGATATAGTATACCTGTATGAATATTGTATGTGATTGTATCGGGTATGAGTACAGAGTACTTAATAAATTATTTTATACTTATTTCTAGTTCTTAATGAAACATTATAATATCATGTTAAATAGGATTCTTAATTATTATTTTTTTATAAATCTTATATTATTCTACAATTTGTGTAGTCTACTTTTACACATAAACATTCTTACTCTAGTCTTATAGTCTTAGTTTTACATCATTAGTTGTTTTAGTCCTGGTCATTATATTATTATCATTCTGGGGCTTGGGTCAAAAAGAGCCAATCTCAATTTTGTATAATTATCCTTTTCGATTGCGTATTATTTCGGTAGACGTTCTATTTATAGAGAAGATTTATTTATTATTTTATTCATTGATCATTTTATTTATACAATTATACATAACACATAAGTATAGCACGCACTTAAAGTTATATTTCAATAAGAAGGTTTATACGATCTAAGAATACAGGTTTCCCCATACACATTACACAGGTTCTCGACGAAACGCGTTAGGAAGGCATGGTAAGCTAACCAGTTAAAACAACTTTTGTATTTTGGGATTAGTGCATACCAATATTATTGCTCGATACTCATTAGGTACATTTAAGGGTCAGTAAACCAATACTCATTGGATATAATATTATCTTAGTGGCTAAACACGACGGATATTATCCACCACGTTTTTATTTGCGATTGAAAAGGGAAAACGCGGCCAGTTTGCGTTTTTCCGCCAGAACGCCGAAGTAATAAAAACGATAACACTTAATTTTAATGTTTTTTAAATTGGGATGGGCTGGTGACGGAAAACCACGTTTATACTTTATACCATAATTGTATATAATTTAGGCGGTGGAATACGTCGATGGATACGCCCCGTATGCAAAAAAAAACGCTGCTGAATACGCGGTGTACAAAACGCGCCGGAAAACACCGTGTATTGCTATAGTTTGGCCTCGAAGCTAAAACAGACATGAAAATAATATTTTTGTCCTATAAATTGCATAAACATTGAATTATAAACATTTTTTCATAAACTATGTATGTGAAAATAATTTAAAATTGAAAACTCATATACTGATATACTATATTATATTATATCACAAACATTTATTTACATACATTACTTACATACATGACATAATTTTAGTTTTCGAGAAAGGTAATATTCTTGCATTTCAAATATTAATAAATAATAGCAGCCAGTATTCTATAATAGAATCGGCCATCACGGCTTTTATGAAAGGTCATTTTATTTGATAACCAACATACAATAGTACGAATTTGAGTGATACCTACGTCCTACCTACAGACGTAATCAAGTTTATCGGGCTAATCGGTTCGTTACCCTGCACAATACTGTTTGGGATAGTAAGAGGTTAGGTGCGTCGCCACAACAATGATGTAAAATTGATAAGGATATACCTACTTTTATAATATACTTTTACAATATGAACGATTGTAATTTATTTTTATTATATTTAAAATAAGTGCTTCAATTGTAGGTACATTTTTATTTTATTTATGTAGGTAAAGTTAGTAACTGAAGTTATACTAAATATAATAAATATTATTTTTACTTATTTTAAATTTAAATGACTAACGACTATTATTTAGTGCAATATTGGTATTTGGTTTATCAATCCAGAATATGGCCGAGTGGAGAGTGTAACAGGTTTCTCGACCTTAAATATTTTGAACGAAATTGACAATTGGTGTATTGAAAAGGTAATTTTAATTTTAATGGTAATCGGTAAACTGGTAAGCTCTCAACATGGAACAGACATTTCATAATATGCAATATGCATTGAAAGTATATTACAAAAAAGCTAAAAAAAAGTTGTAAGTTGTTGGTTTTTACTCCAGCTGCAGCTACCCCTTTGTACACGTCAACAATGAAGCTACAGAATGGTCTTAGTGAATATTATATACACTATTGTGTTATAACAATTACATATATGAAACTGATTTTTGGCAAGTGATCGATGATTCCCCCTAAACCCCTACCAATTGTGTTCCTGTTCACGGGGAGGAATTATTGCTGAACATTTTACTTCTGAACTCAAATCTTTAAGTAGCGACAGCATCATTACGCTATTACTCTTGTACATATTAATATATTATTCTAATTTATAATATAAAATAAAGTATCTTAAATTCTAATCTGTATTATAAATAAACGAGTGACTAAATTACATAATACAAGAGTTCTCATACCACGTGTCGTACACAATGCATAATATATTAAATTATCGATAATGTACAAATAAAGTAACACTATAAGTAATAAAAGATAAACATTGTCGATTTCACGAACCCTGGTCAATCTTATCTAAGTACAGTACTAGACAGATGGATAATGGATTGTATATAATATATAATCCTGGCTTATGTTTGTATTATTAAACTTAAATTGTATAAAAACATTAAGCAACACTTTTTTTCTAAATTCATTAAAATGTTTGGGGGTTTGAACGCCCCCCTACTGCAGGGGCAGAGTGGGAACCAAATCCAGGCCGGGAGTTTAAAATTTATCCAGGCCACCCACCAAATTTTTTGTTTCTCGCTACGCTCGAATTTGGTTTTTATATTTGCCTATTCTAAAATTACTTTCAGTATTAGAAAAGTATTTCAATCACTATCTTGCTATTTCTTTTAACTTCTGTCTTCTAACACATTGTATTAATATACCACTAAGTACTAATACCTGAAAGTCCGAAAACATTATAACAATCTATAGAGATTTTAGATTCTAAATTATTACTGTTTGATGTTTGATCTGAAAAAAGTTAAATTAAATTAATACTAGTACATTTTATTCAAAATATTAAAATATAAGAGCAAGATAAATTATCAATGAGGAAATGCACTAGGCAAATTAATTACATTTATTACAAATGTGTTGGAAATTCTTATATATTTTCTTAATTTTATTTATGAACAATTTAAATAATAATAAGTTGCTCAATTTTTTTTAAAATTAAAAATAATCCCAACATAAGTCATAACTAGTAAACTAGAACATTTAACTAAATAGTAAATAAAATACTTTTAAGGTACACAAAATTATTTAAAAGGAAAAACGTGGATACACCATAAACTGCACCGTCGACACACTCAACACCAGTGACCAAATATCAAACACTAATGAATAATTTGTTTGGGTTTATTACAGATATTCTTTATAAAAATAACAATGACCAAAGTAAAGTGACCAATAATACAAAATTAATATGTATTAATGTATTATCATTATTCATTGATTGTTATAAAATATTCAAAATACTAGTATTAGACATTATTAGTACTTATCATCAATGGTATTATTAGTTATTATTAGCCATTTGGCATTGCTATATTCGTCGCCACTCAACAGCCCTACAGGGTACAAATAAACAACTTGCAGGTTTCAACATGCGGAAATGCGTCGAATCAGTAATTTATAATTTCTTAGTAGGTAATTAGTTCTGTTGGATTGAACCGAGACCACACACTATCTGGGTGTTTTTTTATAAAAATAATCGACCCATATAAATATTATATTGCTTTGATTTTATTTGATATCTATATTTATGTACCAAATATTTTGTAATTTTTTATCCAAATATTTCTCATAAGAGTATACGATTGTACGAGGCTAGTAAGTTGTACTTACTATTATTTCATTAATAATATTTGTAATACAATAATTTAATAGAAACAAATTTTTGATGCATTTAGTATTAACTAATATTTTGTAAATTAATTTAAATTAAAAAAAAAATCTAACAAAATGGCCAGGCCACCAGGCCATAGTATGGTCCAGGCCATCTGGAAAATTCCCATTTCCAGACCGGCCACTCCGCCCCTGCGGCCTCTAGGTACGCCCCTGATACTAATAATTATTATCTTATGTGAATATATAATATCATATAATTCATAATATGGTTATATTGCCACAATGTCACTTAAAACAGCCAAAGGATAAGAAGGGTTAGATATGGATACCAGAGAATCATACGGACAGTCACGAAATGAAAACCAGATAAGTATGTTCAACGGGGCAGCATATAGACAATGATGGGAGGATCGCGTTAAAAAAAACTTAAAAATATTTTAATTTTTAGGAGTGCATAATGAGGAAGAGGTGGTACAGAGAAACAAGGAAATACATTGTGGAAGTACCAATAATGAAGATAAATAGTCTAGAATAAGTTTAAAAAATAGTAAAATTGTCACTTAAAAATCATAATTTGTGTGCAACTGGAATCGCGTATTGAAGTGTTTAAAACTATAAACCGGATTAGTTTAATGGTACGTCGTCCATATAATATCCTATACCATACTACCATAATATATAATACCTACATTAATTATATCTCCAGACCTCCAGTTTATAATTCATATACATATTTGATATGCAGAAGCGTGTGGGGGGGAATCGAGGATACCTCCTATAACTACATACACTCCCTTATAAAATAATATAATTATTGTAGTTCACCCACTACTGTCTAGATCCACCCCTGTTGATATATTGTATACTATTACCTTTGCTGCTATACTCACACCACACAAATATATATAAATTATATTTTAAGTATATGCTATATGATAAAGATTCTAAATTATCTGTCGAAAATGGAATTTGTGAAAAATGTAGTAGGTACAAATAGGATTATTGACGATGTTTTCGGTAACTTGTTTTATATCGGTATACCGGCTAATGCTGAGATGCCGTTTGAATGGTAGGTATACCGTAATACCAAAGTACCGAAGTACCTAAAATCGTATGTACTATATACAATATTTGCTAGAGCCATAGTAGACGAAGACGAGTACAAAAATACCAGAATCCGATTTCAGTACCATCATTCCTATCGGGATTGTTTGGTATGACGGTATGTTCCGGTATTACGGGTTTTACGATATGTACTGGTATTACTGTATGCCGTTCCATACCGGTAACGATTCTAATACCGCAAATACCGATATCCGATTTTGATCCTGTCAATTCTAAGTAGTAAGTGGTATACAATGTAGTACAAGATAATATAATTATTGTATTATACCATGTAATTATTCCTGTTAACATATTAAATTATAATTAATTGATATTAGGGGTTTTAACTTATTTGAGTGAGGTAACTATATTTAGTGTCCACACTCCACTGTCCCACGCTTATAGAATTTGTTAGGTAATACATATACTTCACTGGTTGTTGTCTGTGGTGACTGGTGACCTCTACTCTCTAGATAGGTATATATAGTATTTATTTGTTTAAATAATTTTTAATTGTGTACTTATAATTGCCCACTCCATATATAAGTTGGGAGAGAAGGGTGGAGAAGAAGAAGATAATATAACAATGTAGGTATATAGTAGTTATTTTTATATGTAGTCTTAATAATAATAATTTTTTTTTTTCAAGTGGTTCAAAATCACAAAATTTTATACAAGGGCAAAAGAAGTGGTTAAAATTTTAAAAACGTTTTTAAATGAAAATGTTCAAAGTTTGAGAGTTGAAAGAGGTCCAATTTAGTTCCATGGGCCATGGTATTCCGGGGCACCATGGGTCTTAAATCCGGAATTGTACCTGCAACGAGAGTAGAAAATCGTTTCTCTAAAATTATTTACGAAGCTTCGTTTGCGACTGAGCGAGCAGCCACCGTCGCCGCCACACTGCAATAATAATAATAATAATATAATACAATATACGTCGAGACTCCCGTTATTAAATCGGCCGCCGCTGCCACCGCCCTTACCCTTCAGTCTCGTCGCACGCAGTCTCTCGCGTTTTATAGGATTTCGCTATTTCGGTGGTGCGGGGCATTATTAAACACCCCCCCCCCCCCATCCGCCTCCTTCATCCTTTGCGAGCGTTTCGATTACACACAGCCGCCGCCCCCGTAGGCGATTTTCCGAGCGTGTTTCCCCTGGCGGTCACAGCGAACCCTGTCTTCACACACCTCGTGGTCACGTACTCACGTCCCCGGCACGACGTGGACTGACGTGAAAGAAAAATAAAAATCGTCCGAGCACACGTACACTGCTTTAGATATATTATAATAATAATATGATGTGTGTGAAACAGGAGAATTTATTATCCGGAGAACGGAAAACAAAATCAAACTCATATCCCAATCTCGGTCGGTTTATATAACACCCGCGAGGAAACCGTCAGATTCCGGACGTACATATATGCGATCAACGCACGGATGAGGTAATATAATACATCCCTCGTATATCAGTTAATACAATAATAATAATAATAATAATAGTATGTATGTTATATTCGATCGAAACGCTTTTAAGAGAGCCGCGTACCTATATAATGGTATGTTTCGATAAACTATAAGTACGTAAACATATTATTATAATCAATGGCACTGCAGTGTTATCGTTTCATATAATATTACAGTATTACACCTTATATTAATATATTATGTGTATCAAATATCAATACTTATTATTATGCATTATAATTAATATTAATATTATGTGTGCTCGTGCGTGGGTGTGTCGACATGCCGTTTGAGTGAGAATCGCGAGATGATGTATAGTGTACTCATAATTTGTAACACAATAGTAAAATACTAAAATGTATGCCAAAGTTCACGATATAATTGTTAATGATTTATATTTCTGAAACAAAAATTTAGGTCTGTGTCAAATATTAAATTAGATTGGTGATACTCGGTAGTATAATCATAGCAGATTTGTTATTAACGACCAATAGAAAAGACTCCAATACTCGTCAAGAGCTGTGTATGTACAAAGTTAAATACAAATATAGGTAGATATATCGAGTTATTACTACCTACAGTATTATTATTTTGCTATTGTAATCTTCTAGTAGTAAAGGCAGAAAACTGGCTACACGGATTAAAATGATAATCTAAAACGGTGAAACTTAAGTGGATAAAAAATCTACACTATCAACTATGAAAATGTTTGATATAAGCCACGAGGAACATGGATCAATTTAACCGATGTAAAAACGATAACAATAAGTTTGTGACAGTAATGGGCAAAAATACGTACAAAATATAGAAAGAGTTATGCACACTTCCAAAACCTGATAAAAACCAATAGAATAATTAAATGAATGCTTATACGTTTTTAAATCAAAACCTTACTTTATTATCGAACGCATCAAATTCAAATTCAAAGATAAAAGTGAATCCATTCAACAGTATGTTAAAAAAAGTAAAAGTCTCTCGAATAATTGTAAATTCGGCAATAAATTGACGGAACAATAATAATTATGAGTTTATATACGGCAGGGGTCTCTAACCCAAGGCCCTCGGGACCGATTCCGGCCCACCAAGCTTTTCAAATTTTCGTCAAGCTATTGATGTTTTGAAAATATATTAATGACTAAAAAAAAATTTTTATTAATCTTTAATTTCATTAACTATATATTCTTATCTAAAAAATGTTGGCCCGTGATGCTGCAGAAGCATATCACGTATTTAGCAGGCCGTAAAAAAAGGTTGGAGACCCCTGATATACACTAATGAAATAAAACGCAAATTTAAATTGGAGAAAGATGACAATCTGACATTTGACAACGCATTTTTCATCTACACAAATAGAAATGGCCTTTAAAGGTAACGGCGATGTACAACAACTAACAAGGGGAAAAAGTAAATTACATGAAGAAAAACATGAAAAACAACAAACGAAAAGGTGAAAACAGACACATAGACAATAGAAAGAAAATGGTAGACAGCTCACGGGAAAGAAGAAGGAAGATCGAAATTCAATGGGTCAGATTAACATGCTATAGGAGTAATGAAACATGTTTTTAAACTGGTAGAATTTTAATTAGACAGATTTAAGAAAAATGTATAGCCGTATAGGTAATAAGTAGGTTAAGGATTTTAAAGCAATAAAAAACTAAAAAAAAAGCAAATAAAGCTGTCTAATTCTTCTAAAAAAGCTTTAAAAAAAGCAATAAAAATAGGTTTTTAAAAAAATATTTATCACAAAAAAAGAGAAGCTTTAACACCACATACTTTGCAAAAAAGTACAGCATTGTCACAAGAAAAAATGTCTTCACCAAATTTTTGTACAAAATTGCGAAGACAAGCACTACAATTAATAATTTTAGGCATTTTTTGAGTGACAATCGGTAAGAAATAAGAATAACGAACTATACGGTGTTACAACGAAAACTAAACTGTAATTCTGAGTAGGTAGATAATTTCCAGAGCAAGAGCATATTTTTGTGTTTATTGTCGTTTCAAGATAAAATAATCTACTACTATATACGTACCTATCTAAATTACATCGATAAATATATCCATAAATCAAACATAACGAGATAAAATCGATTACAGATTATTACCTTGGAAATCACATTATTTAATATAAAAATTAAAATTAACATTTCAAACACGATTATTTAGAACACATTTTGAAAAAATGTACCAAAAATTCCCAAAAAAGCATAAATATACATAAATATAATAAAAGCAATATAAAATTTCTTGCATAGTAGTATAGTAGTATAAATCGAATTTGTAGCTGATATAGCTTCGTTTTAGAGCAATAGAAAAAAATGCAAATGCCTTCAAAATCCATAGGTACTCTACTAATAGGCAAAGTAAAATATTGTGTGTGGGGACACCTATAGACCAATCATTGAACCATCTGAAGACATCTTAGAATCTGTGGTGACTATAAAATACCAAACTTTTAATTATCACTTAAAGTTAGAAAGATCAATCGTATCAAGAATATAAGAGTTATCAGTAAAGATTAAAACTCGTGGTATATTTTCAATAACATATTGAACTTAAGCTTAACTGTTACCTCCAATCATCACTAAAACCTGATTCAATAGAAGTAACAACAATAAGCTCTTAAGGGTGTTGATGTGTATTACTCCGATCTGTGACTGCAGAGTGCCATTTGGCATGAATGCATATGCATCTCAAAACTCTATTTTCAGAAGTCGTAATAAAAGTCTAAATAATTATTAATTGTGAAGTATTTTTATAGCGTCCACAGCGTTATTTAATATTAATTAAAAAATCGACCTAATCAAAGATTTACTCTTCCGAATAAAAAATTAATCCGACCATTCTACGATGTCCGATTGTTTTTCCTGTAAATTTGTCTTTGATATTGGAAATAGATTGTCGAATTTATTTTATTTTCCATAAAGTACTACACTTATTATAATTTATGGTCACTGGCGGCCACGTAACTAGAAATTTCCTAAATTTTTTTACCCTTAATAAATAACCGGCTCCGACACTCTTCTTAGGTGTCTTTTACTCTAGTGTATTTTATTAACTGAGTGTTATAAGGTATATATTTTAATATATGTAATATTTTACCCATGTCTTAATTCTTAAGTTAAAAATGTTTTACATTATAGCTTAACAAAGCTTAAAACTTAGTTCTATCTTTTATAATCCCAAGTTCCAATTACTATATGGCTCTGTTGAATATTTCCATTACACGGTTGTGCGGTTACTGGATTACCACAAAATTACATAGTTGTTGACTTAAACTAAACTATAAATATTAAATTTAAATTATGAAGTAAACTAATTGTTTTTATGTTATATTATATAACTTATACGGTTGTCAGTTATAGCTAAATAGAAAAATAATAATATTTGTACACTGTACATTTGCATGTTTGAAAAAAAAAAACAATTGTTTTTTGAAAGTAAAAAATACAAATTATTTCCCTATATACTTTATGTCTAGAGAAATAAATGTAGATAAGGCGATATCTATGAATTATAATATATTTAAATATTTACAGTCTCTGGTTTATATTTGGACACAATGATTTGAATGCGCAATGCGCATTGTATAATTGTTATGTATAGTATAGACTATAGAGTATTGTCGTATAGAGTAAATATAGACTAAATTAATATATTATAGTTACCTGACTACCTGAGTATCAAGTATATTATATTTATAAAATTAATATGGTTTGTGTATCATGGTATAATATAATCAGATATGTTGAGATATCTGCAAAATATGTATGATTATAGAAGCGAGCACAACATAGTTCGACAAATATTGTGAGAGTATATAGGTAGGTAGGTATACTAATGGCAAATACACATTGGTGTTGATAGGAAGGTACTTTAAGTACACTCAGTTTATTATATTATTATTTATTTATAGCCTAGCTTATACACCGTGTGTACCTGTATTATATAAATAATATTATAATCGTATAATATATAATAATTTGGATTAGGAGTTAGTGAATAGGGTCTTATATATTATTGGCGTTATAGCTCAATTAGATAATACAGTATACAATATGCATGCAGTATATATGCACGATGCACTTTAAAATACCAATAAAATATGTGCATTAAAAAAATTGACTGAATTATTGAAGTTTTATTTTATACTAATTGTATTCCTCGGATATTCGAAAAAAAAATGATAGAAGTCCCTATGTCTCTTTATCTGTATTATAAATATTATCTACGTCGACAGCATGTATATTATGAATACGTTAATGCAATGATATATTAATTTACCTAAATATGTACATGCGTGATGCGTGTGGGTTTGTGTGTATTTTATGCTGTAAATTGTAATATGGATATAATTTATACGGTTATACAGTATATTATATTATAGAAATGCCTGTGTCAATTTTATTATATGATACGTAATATAACTTTATTTAAAGAATAAGTGCTGTCCTATAATACTCCTATATATAGTACCTACATGGCTATATCTGTATTGTATACGTAACATAAACACAGTTTCTGCGGTGAAATTGAAACCGTATTTTTCGATTAAGTTTATTAAATTTTAAAGCGTAATATAACAGCAGCAACAACAACAACAAAATTACTTTGATATTGGGTAAATATTATATTGTATATATGCTTGGTATATATGGGACTGTTAATGTGTCAACATCAAATAAATAAGCTTATTAAAACTTTTTAAAATTCTTATTATTTCTGAATTTTAAGTCTCGCATAACATCGAATATAGGTATGTAGTGAAGCATAATAATAACCTAAATCGAAAGGAATAATTATAATTCGATTTGAGTTAATTGAAAAAAATATTTATTACTATCACTAAATATATTTGACACAGAAACTTAAAATGGTAAAATTTATTCACCTGTTAAAAATAGTAATATATACAGTCGAACTTGGTTAAATCATTTTTTTTTTACTCTAAATCGTCGATACCTCAAATTTATCGGTCCCTATTATTTCCCATTATTGTATTATCCTTATGGATAACTTGAATTCTTGGATTACTCGAACTATTTGGCCTTTAACTACGAGTTAACCAAGTCCGACTGTAATAATAACCAGTAAAGTATTTTATTTTAATATTAACTGTGCGGTTCGCAATATTAATTTATATGAAAAGAGATTAAAAAATTTTAAATATGTACATATATATTGGCTATATTGCCGGCATCCTAATTAAAGTTGAGAACAGTCGTATATAATATGGCATACCTATATATAATAAAGTATAAATGTACTGGAAAGTGTATTTAGAAAGATATGTGGATAGAATTTTTATATGCCTAAATAAATATCTACATATTTTGTTATTTAAGTGTATATCATTCACAATGATAAGATGTTGTAAAACTTTTCCTATACTTTGAACAGTCTTGAATGCTGGGAATGCTAAATTCAACTTCAACTTCAGCATCAATTTCAATTCCACAAAAATATTTGTATAATATTTCCAGTACCTAGTAACAATTTACGAGGAACCATGTATTACATTTTCAAATCTTTAGTTTATAAATATTGAACATTGTAAGAATTTTAAAAATATTATTATTTAACTCTATATAGTGTGTAATATGTGTACCTATACAATACATATATTATAGTCACTTAAAAAAATATATAAAATTGTTAAATATTTACGTAAGGGTTCCCAAACTTTAAAATTCTATAATTTATAAGGAAAAAGAAATTATGTTTTTTCTAATTTGGCGGAAAAAGGTATTGGCGGAAAACGGAAAGGTCATTTTTGGCGGAAACCGGTGGCACCCAAATACAAAATAATTTTAACGATTTTGATAAAATTCTAATCCAACGCACATAAAAAATGGTTGTAAACCACTTTAAACCCTAAACTATTTTTAAATTCCCCTAAAATCAACTTATAAAGAACTTTGTATTACATTTTCTAGTATTTTGGCCTAGCGAAATTTTTTTTATCAACAATTATTGAAACAATAAAAAAAAATCTAAAATTTCACATGTCTATTAATATCCCAAAAAGATTCGCAATATTTCACAAACTTATACCATTTATAGAAAATGATAATATAAACATTTGGTGAAAATTTGAGGCATCTTTAGTTACCTATTCGTTTTTGAAGTAGAACAAAATATGAAAATCAATTTGTTCAAAAGCTGCGGTTATGGCTTAAAAATCCGGTTTTCCACATAAGAAAGGTACTGAGAATTTTTTTTTTTTTTCGATCTTCAATAGTTAAGTTCTAACTAGATGACCTAACAGAACTACTAGGGTAAGACAGGGCTGGTGGACAATCCGCGATAAACCTATAGGTTGCTAGTTTATGCTGATATGAAAATAATAAAAATAATCCAACTGAAAATCGGTTTGTCGCGTGTGCTTATTACCGTAGCGCACTACAGCGTTCGAGGTAGGAGAGAGGTCGACAACCGGCGGTCGCGGCCCGTTTTTTTTGTTTGTCCCGGCGCGAAAATAATATTATTATTTTTAGATACAACCCAGTGGCGTTAATATGTATGTATATAGATCATACATGTGCCGTGTATAATACATAAGACACACATGAACTCCGATGCTGCTAATGCGTCAACCAAAATGGTCACATCGTTGTCATTTTGTTTTTTTTCTTCTGTCCCTTCAGTGTTCCACGCATCACGCGTCAAGCATCACTAGCATTTATTTTTTGTATATAACAATGGAAATGGTTATTTTTACAACATTTTTGCAAGTTCCTACGAATGATAATTGTTTAAGGACAATGTATAATTTTAAAATGTGCACGATGAAGTACTTGCTATTATACATAGTATACATCAAGTCTTACATCAAGAGAATAGTTGTGATTTAAACGTGATGTACCCGTGCAGATATTTTAGACTCAATTGCAGCAAACCTAAACTTCAAAAGTGGGTTTTAATCAATGATCATTAATTCTGATTTTATCATACTGGTGCTCGACTGACGTCACGTCATATTAACACCACAAAAAAATATTAATTTTTGTGAAAATACTTTTAGGTATACAGGTATACCTACAGATGATTGCAAATTTAGAGTGCTATGAATGAGAAATATTGGTTGAGCAATGTAATAATTTTTTAATGATATAAAATCATTGTACACAAAAAACAATTCAGAGTAATTCAGCCTATAATATTAATGAGTATACTGTATATTTTATGATTTTTTTGTTATTAAAGTAATTTATTTTAGTATTAGATATCTATTAGTAATACAGAAGGTATAGGTTGAATTAATTTTTGACAACAAATTTGCATTTGAAAATGTCATTATGTGAATACAATATAATATTTTATTATTTTATAGACATTTGAAATTCAAATTTGGACTAAAGACTAAACTAGTTATTTAGACTAAGAATAACGATTTTAGCTTTTATTAGGCTGTTGCCACAAAACATAAACGAGTTTTTTATGCTTCGATACTACTAATTTGTTTGGTAAATTAATAGATTTTTTCGATTATAATATCGTAAGGTATTATGTATATTTTTATCAGTGTTATTCAATGTTTTTAGTAAAATTCCAACTATACGTTAAGACTTAAGATTATGAGAATTTACTGACATATACTTTTTTTTTACTACCGATGAAATATATATTTATTTCTTCATCCTCCTATACCGGCTGAGTTGGCGAAAAATACCTATTATGATTGTCAGAAAGTTCGTCGGTAACGGCGGCCTACAGTGATCATGATGAACTATGGTGGCCGGTGCACTTGCTGCATAGTTGCTATACGGGAATAACGTGCGCAAACATTTATAGCGTGCAATGTGCATAACTATCCGTAACTTCTATTGATTTTAAAATCAATGGTTACATCCACATCCACATCTCCTTAACTGTTATAACTTCTAAGTTAATATAATATAATCACGTACTTGTGTAATGTGTATAAATATACGATCTTGGCGAATGGTGATAACTGATAAGTATCATTAGTAATTAGTATCAATATATCATTACTTGTACGTATTTATAGGAAATTAACACAATTATAGTAACTAGCAGTTGGGGATTTAACGGTTCAAATGAAGTCAGAAAAATCATAAGATGTGGCCTCGTACAAAATGTAACAATAACCTAACCTAACCTAATTGTTGTTTTTACTAACCTTACCCAACCTAACAATGGCAAATTATAATATACAGTATGCAATATAGTATATCTTTTTTTTATGTAAAAATTGAAAAAAGTAAAACTATAATTTAGGTATACCCAGTATAGTGTATACTGTATAGTGTATATACATATTAGGAGAGGGTCTCGTCGTCGTTGGCATTTGCGGAATAAACGACCGTTAAATCCTCCACTTCATGTAACTAGGTTACATATCGAAATCGTCTGGATATAGTATAATAATATATTAGGATCTACATTGGAATAATATACATTAGTTGCAGTCTAAAGTAATATTTTGTTAACGTAAGACACGTCTTTGGTACCATCATATTTTTTTTAAATACCTACAATTTTTTATGAAAGTCCTTATTGCAACTAAAAATAATAACTAATACCTATAACTAAACAAAAATCAAATAATAAAAAACTATTGGCTCAGAAATCAATATTTACTTAATATGCCGGAAATGCCGGTAAAATGCTTGGGATTAGTGGGCCACCATAAAAAGTAGTTGTTAGTGTGATCCCCTTAAAGTAAAAACATTAACAAAAAATGTGAATCGTCCAAGCGCTTAATTGTCGTCACAGCGAAGATATCTTCACGACTGTGTGGTTAAAGTGTCGCTGAGATTTTTTTTTGTTGAAAAAGTTCAAAGTTTAAAAAAATGTGCCTCGTACTTTGGCACACTTATAATTATACGTTGCGTACAGTGTTATCGTTAACAGTATAATATTATAGTAATAAAATAAATTTTAATAACCGATAACCATACTGCACAAGTATAATAATAACGCTGGCGGTTGAGCGCGGCGCCCATGTGTGCGTACTGCGTAAGCGACGCGCACACCGACTATCGGCGGCTTCCGCAATCGTTTCATTGTTGTTCGCTTTCTTTTCGTACGTCGACCACCACACCACCACGACCGCCGCGCCCGTCGTCACGTCCGCTCGCCCGGCCCCCCACCCCCACCGCCCGCGTTGAAACCCTTCCCACACCGCCCCGCCGTACGATCCGGTGCGCCCGATCACTGATCAGTCGCCGCCGCCGCCGTCGTCAGTCGAGTGGAGTGAATCGCACCGTGCGGACCGACGTCGTCGTTCGCGTGCCACGTACACACACACATACACACACACATACATGCACACACGCGTGCGCGCGCACCACACACTGTCGTCCGCGAAAATCCAACGCCCGCCGCCGCGATAGTGAATCAGTGAGACGCCACACGGGTCAGTGTTTTAGGTTTTTTTTTTTTCGTCGCAATTATTTCGTTAAAAAATTTTTCGCACTCGATCGTGTCGTCGTGGACCGTCGTCCCACTCGGTGCCGATCGTCTTACCGTCGGGAAATTTTTTTAAAATTTTAAAATAATAATTGCCGCGCTCGCCCCCCTGTGCTTGTGTGCGAAATAATCTCGGTCGCGTCGCGCTTGTGGTTTTTCCTTTCGACCGCGACCAAGGTATAATATCAATCGCTCATCTTACCCGCCTACCGTCCGTTTCGAAAGTGTCGGTACCGGTGAAATCCGGTCGAGTTCCCATCGTCGGCATTTTCGAATAAAATTCTTCACCTTCGTCCAGCTGATGCCTGCCGACTCGACTTTACTTCTGCCGGTAAGTGACGACCATATTATTATTACCCATCCACTTCGTTATTATAATTCTTCAAATTTATAATTTCGTCATTGTTTGTTGTCGATGTAGGTAGGTAAGAATTATACCCGACGTTCTGCCTAAAACAATGAAATACTATTGCCACGCGGGAGTTTTGTATTGCATTTTTACGCGACAGCGTTTTTTTTATCGTTTTTGTTTTCGCGCTGCCTTCCGAATAAGTAGACCGTACCCACCGAAGAAATTATGCCTTGTCCGCCGTTGTCGTGTAGGTGGTTTAGTGGTTATAATATTATAAATTCGTCACCGTTTTCGTCCGGAGAGAAACTATAGTGTTACTTTTACCGTTTTCTGCTGTGCTTACGCCGCGTCTAGTTCGAGATTCAATTCTGAATTTTTCGTGAAAATATTCCTTTTAAAACCTGTTGTTATTCGATCACTTTAACCAACCCCTGGATACTCTAGGTCCTATCAAAATAATTCGAAAATACTTAGGTTTATCGTGTGAATCAATTGATGTACGACATTATTGGGAATATATTACAATCTCAAATATAATATACCTACTCGATAATATATTTGGTCAAAAACGGTCTGATAAGACATTTTCTGTTTGTAGTCAAAAATACTGTCAGATTTCGACCGATTTTTGTTGTACCTATTGTTTGTTTCTGGTTCTCTTGAGAATGGTAATATGATGTGGTACCTAGTGTAAACAATTTTGATCATGTTCAGTTTTGCTTGGCCTGTTCGATCTGTGCATATCTTATCTTAATAAATTGGATAATAGGCAACTATAAATCTTTTTGTTACTTCCGCTGCTAATACAAGTGATAGAATGGTGGTAGAAGCTGTGGTGTTATAAATCTATTAACTAAAATAGAAACGTATTATATTATTACGAATTTTAGTTATTCAACCCTATTGTACGATATCGCTTGTTTTCCGATACATTTTCATCATAGTATTATTATTATTGTTAGTTGAATACCAGTAAAATCGCATAGTAATAAGTATTTTTTTTATTTTTTTATCTCGTATTGACGGCTTCAAATTTTGAATTTCTGTTAAAAGGCCATGTACTATTTTTATAGGTATATCTCTATTATAATATTACGATTTATAGCAGTTGTTTGGGTAGGTTATAAACTGCAAATATTACTATTATCAGTAAATGTTATGTATTTGACATTTTTTCTGTTGTCCATAATCGTTGTTATACTGTAATACTAACACAAAAATACTCAATTTATCAAATTATATACTTCCCTATGGAATTATAGATCAATATTGTTTGAACTAATATAGGTACCTATTGCTATTTATTAATATTAATTAAATGTAGACTTATTAGTTTGAATTGGTATTTGTTTTACGTGATTTGCAGTGAGAAGATATCTCGGAAGATATTTAAACGTGAAAATCATTTATATAATACCTAATGTATATTCTACTGTTTTGATTGATGTTGTAAAATTACGTTCGAATGTTTGTAAATATTATGTTGTGTTGAAAAAAAGATTCATTGGATGTTCTACTTCAATTAAAAAAAAAAAAACAAAAACCTTGTTAAAACATTTCTTAATTCTTTCACATGTTTTGCATTTATTTATTATCAAACAATTATATAATTTTACCAACAAAAAATCAAAGAGAACTTCTGCCACACACGTGAAACATTTGAACTCAAATTTGATATACAACAAACCAAATAATATCAATGTTTTTTTTAATTTAAAAATATTTATTTTAGTGACGTGTGAATACTGTAGTACCCCCTACCTAATTCTTAAGATAATATTTAAATGTGATTGTAATGTGTTTCACTTACAAATTATGAATTTAAATTGTAATGAATTAAAATAAACTAGAAAGTATGTTTTTAAATTCGAATAAAATATTTCTGGTAAATAACTTAAATATACCTAACCTGATAATATTAATTTTTAAAGTCTGAAACATGATGGTTTAAACTATACCGCTGAGACGTAGAATTCTAGAACATTTATAGTAAACTTTATTATTCGTTTAAATTGTAATTTTTGTTTTGAATTAAAAATCATTATTTATAAAAAAAAAAGTAAAATTCATACTAGCATATAGACCACTGAAGTAGTGATCTAGTATTCTAGTACCTATCTATTGTTACTTCAAATTTTGCCAATTTTATTTACATAGGTATTATTTATTAATAGCCGGGTTGCACAAACCATTT
Organism: Macrosiphum euphorbiae; assembly: GCA_949089665.1. Lineage (NCBI taxonomy): Eukaryota > Metazoa > Arthropoda > Insecta > Hemiptera > Aphididae > Macrosiphum > Macrosiphum euphorbiae. The sequence goes on along the minus strand of CARXXK010000003.1, from coordinate 21,267,651 downwards.
AATGAATCAATGGTAAGCTAATGGTCCCTTAAACAAGATTACGTGGCCCACGATTGGTGCATTAAATCTTTTGTGAACCATTAAATTTAATAAATTGTTTATGCAACCCAGAAACTCCATTTTATTAATATTGTTATTATGAAGATTGTCATTGCAATTTGCGTTTATAGCATTATTTAGTATAAATTAGTAATAAGGTGGACAAAAAGCTGTATGTAAGCTGTAATAATTGCATGTATACTGTAAACAAGAGAATTCAATACACACCTGTTGCCCTGCTTTTTTCTCGGACTCACGCCGGCGTCATAAAATGTAATAACTCATTAATTCTAACGTATATATAAATTGTAATAATTATACGCTAGCAAATAATCGAACTAAACTTCTATAAGGTAGTAGGGTACTACATTATACTATTGGTACTATTATACACAGAGAAATTGTTATTTGTATATTCATCATATAAAACTCATTCTTAATAATATTGTTGGTGTAGATAATTACCAAGTAATTACTTAAACCTAATTAAGTTCTAAAGTTTAGATTTGTTACCAAAATTAAAGGTTGGGGTATTTTCAAACCCTATTTTAACTTGACTATAAATCAATATTTTTATCCTTATAGGCACCTATTGGAGATTAAATATTATATAATGTTGATAAATATACCTATTATTATTTATTAGCTATATTTAATTATTTTCTTTCGCTTAAATAATTGTATTATTATTATGTCTGCAATAATTTCATGTTTATTGTTTATGCTAATTAAAAAATGTAATTATTTAACTACCTAATTAAATGGCACAATTATTATTACCATTATTATTATCATTATTTAACATAAGGTATTTACCTAAAAATTTCCTCACTCACACCCGTAAATGCATTTGTATCACTATTTAAATTTTTATAACATTTATTTATAATAAATAATATTCAATGTATATATTGTAAATACAGCATTTATTTGCAAATAATTTAAAAATATGTACTAAAGATATATACGAATTATTTTTTAACCAATTATGTATGATGTTCACAGTCTTTCATTTTATATATTTATTAATAAGTATGCTGACCAATGTATTTATTTATGAAATAATTATACTTTCAATTTAGATCATAATTTATGTCTTTTTCGAGTTAAATGTGTGATCGTTGTGACATTGTCCAATGTTCAGTTTATTGATAAAATGTGTTTACAACATAATACTCCCCAAGGACTAATACATAATGTGGGTTTATCTTGGTTTCTTTCTCGGCGGGGTAGTGTCATCGACATTGGGACTTCTTGGGAAGAGCGTGGCTGTCGCTGTTGACGGGCAATTTGACGGCTTTTGTTGAAATGCAACAATTTTGTAGAGGTTTATTTAATAGCATAATTATTGATAGGTTCACTGATAAAAACATAATATTATTAAGTGTTATTATAAGGGCGTGTGGTATAATCTGGTATACCTAATAATAATATGTTTAAGCTGATATTTTTTTTCCACAGATAGTTTATCGGTTTCAGTAATTCTTATTCAAGTACATATTATTATCATGTGCAATTCAATATTATGTAAATAACACGTAGGGATATAAACGAATCTCCGTCTTGCCCAGTGTAGGGTGTATCAAATTTGTGAAAAAAGAGTAAATAGAGTGTAAAACTATTTTTTTTTGATTTAGGAAAATAAACGTACCTATGCGTGTCTAATTTATAGTAAAAGAAAACCCAACGCGGGAATGGAGAATCGTTAAAAAACTATTTTCTCTCATTCGTATAATACGGGTCAATGGCCGCCACCCTCTTTGTGTGCACCGTTCTTCTCGTCATCATATATACAATTATTACATTATCCTCACCATATTTCATAAACGGGGTTATAAAGCACATACGGCAATAATGCAATGCAAGTAATCTTGTTTTTTTTTCTTTAGTTCTCACTCGTAGTTTTTAATCAGTTTAAATTATCATATTGTAATCAGCTAAATAAAATCGTTTGTTGTTTTCGTTTATGTGAAATGCAAAAAATTAGATAGCCAAAGGTATACCTAACGTTATATTAAAGTATTTAACAGATTATACATGATTAAACAGTTCGAAGGGACACCTATTGTAATTTGTTGGTGACAGCTGCAGGGTCGGACTGGCCCGGACCGCAGGTCCGCGATGGCGGACTTGGCCCCCAGCTAGTTTGGGCCCCCAAACTTCATATTCATAAATATAAAATTAAATTAAAATAAGATTACCATTTATAGTAACTGTATTTAAACATGTCTTAATATTTTAAAGGGCTCCTTATTAATTTTAATAATTTACAAAATAAAATTAATATTATTAACGTTTATCTAACAACTGAATCGTAATTCAGTATTAACATTATAAATTATAATAATAATTATCTTCTGGGTCACAATTTGCTTTACAGTTTAATTCTATTACTAAAACTTTTGAAGCTACTTTCACATATTTAACTGAAGACTCCCAATTTCCTATTTATGAACATGAACTAGATTTAGACGAAGATCAAGCATCTGTAATTGATCCATCCAATAATTGTAAAACATGCAATAACTGTTTACGTTGTGCTTTCAATGTGTTACATAATATAGTTCAACAGTCTGGTTGTTTTAACAATATATATTATGCATATAAATTTGTATTAACGTTGCCATGTACCCAAGTTACTTGTGAAAGAACCTTTTCCAAATTAAAAAATATCAAAACAAAACTAAGATCAAGTATTTCCCAAGAAACAATGGAAGCATTGTTATTGATGAATATAGAAAGAAATGTTGAAATTGATAAAGAAAGTGTAATTGATTCTATTGGAAAGAGTTCTAATGAACTTTCAAAACTTTTGTTAAATTGAATTGTAATTTATTTAAGTTTTTAAATTATTTACATTTAAATGTTTATTATCATGTTATGCACCTATGTATTGTTTCATATTTGTTAAAGTCAAACAAATTGTTATAAATAAAAGTATGTGTGTAAAATATTACACTTTTATCTAAAATGTTTATCATTATAATCAGGGGCGTCATTTCAGTTTTTTTTCCGGGTGTGCGAACTTTTAGGCAGGCCAATTTTGACATTTCACCAGGCCATTAAAAAAAAATGTATATACATACATATAGGTAACCCATGCAAACCTATGTAAATATTTTTTTCTTCCCTTTTATAATTCTAATTGAAATTACTTATAACGACTAATGCAAATTTTAAATACCTAGCTAGCAATTTAAAGAATTAAAAGCTTATAAACAATAAAAGCAAGCAGCTAAAGCCATTTCACTATTATTTGAAAAAAAGTCAAATAAGGTATTATGAAATACACTTAATTTCCAAAATTAAAAATCATTAATACAAAATATAAAAATATAAATTATTTTTAAATTTAAATTAGCGGATATCTGCGGGTTTTAATGTGTGCAAAAGCATTTACAGCCTCTTGCAAATCAATATTACTTGCTTCTTCCTTCTCAACTGCAATAACCATAAGATCATTTTTAATCTATTGTCGCCCATGGTGGTTCGTAAATATGTTTTTACTCTTTTGAGAGATGAAAAAAATCTTTCATTTGAAGCAGCGGATATTGGTAGTGTTTTTATTATAGAAATAATTTTTAAAGTTTCGCTAAATGCTTCGGGATAATCTTTAAGACATACTGTTATAGTATCTAAATCTATATTGTTTTTATTAGTTAATAACGTTTTAGCGGACGGAAATTCTGAATCAATTTTAATTTTGTTAAATTGAAAATAACTATAATGATTTATAAATGATGATATATATGGACTATTAGGATTGAAAAAATTATTGTTAGAACTGTCAAAAACTTCAAATAACTTAAAAAAATCTGTAGCTTGTTGGGAAAATCTCTCATCCAGTTGCAAAACAAACCTGAAAATAATTATAATTTATAACTAACAAGCAAAGCATATTATTTAGAATTAACCAAATTGTATACTAATTAAATATTTTTTAAACAATGAACTTGAGTTATATTCTAAAATAATAAATAGTACTAATAATATGTACTTGAAAAAATATTAACTGATAAACCAAAAATAAACAAAAACTTAAAATATTATTTTATTTATATTAAAATGAAAATTATGAAAACATGATGTATAAGTTAATTTTAACGGCGCATTGAAGTATTAATGGCGGGCCAGTCAGTAACATTTTTTAAGTTAGTGGTGCCGTTGCACACCCTGCCCCCCCCCTAAATGACGCCCCTGATTATAATGTGTTTTTTTTTATTACATATAATTGTTATCTTATTTAAATACAAAAATGGAGAAGTAGAGAGCGGACTAACAATTTATAGTCCAACTTTAGTAAGGCAGTAAGGGCCCTTTCATCAGATCGCAGACTGGGTCTTTTGTTGCCAGTCCGACCCTGGACAGCTGGTAAAATCTCAAACTTCGGTAGTCGGGTCATAGGCTAGACGAACTTTTTTACTTCCATGACTTTCCAATTCGAATACAATTATTATATGATTATGATATTTTATTATAATTTTATAAATGGGGAAAATAAAGCATTCTAAAATTAAAATATTAAGATTAACTGTATACGTAATAATAGAATAAATAATTACAAGCGTATACAAAATAAGTTCTCATCATGACAGCACCATCACTAATAATAATTACTTATTTTATTAAATACTCATATTTTGCACATTAAAGTAAATATCATAATTCATAATAAATTAAAACCGAAATATAGAATGTTTATTATAGTTAATTATTCATTAATAATTATAAAATATACTATACATTACAAAAATCTATATAATCGATGATATTGTGAATAAAATGTCTTTGGATATTATTGTTCTGGCAGATAGCATACGGCACGGCTAGCTACAACTGACATCTGTTTACTCAAATCTTATATTCAAATTTCAAAAAACCACTTGTCCTCGAGTGCAGAACAAGTGAAGACTTTTATTGGAATCGCGATTTCGTTATATTTCTTGTCTTCTTGCAGGCAATGGTTATTTGTCCGTAAAACCGTTTATCGTGTTTACAAATCTGACTGTACCCCATTAAACTTCGTGTAAACTTTGCTTTTGTATGCAAGTTGAATCGTGAACATTTTAATTGTTAATGTAAAATGCATTATACTTTCGACTTTCAATACTTACGAAATAATTGTATTAACGATGATAAAAAAAAAATCATCGGTCTTACATAATGACGGGGAAGCGCATAATAATAATAATAATAATATATTGGTTTTCCCGTTCGTTAAATTCAGGGACGTTAGGGAAAAGAGGGAACGCCGCCGCCGCATCCGACGCGGAAACTTGATCGTCCACCGTCATCGCGTCGGGTCGTATTTTCTCGTCCCCCTCCCCGCCCTTCCCAAACACGTGACAGCTACGTCGGCGGTGGTGCGGTGGTGCCGGAGGAGATATTATATTATTATATTCCTCTTCCCTCTCCGACCGTCCCGCCTTGTGGTGTGCGACACGTCCATTGTCTTTCTCTTGCGCGGCGAACACGGACGGTGCATGCGGATTTACGCGGGTGTTCCCCAGATACATTTCGCTACGACAAAAGAATATAATACTGTAAAAATGTAACGATGCCCGAACTTTTTTTCCCGAAATCGTAATTCTGCTGTCGTTGTCGTTCCCCTTAATCATAATAATGGTGTACTGCATTGGAGCAAACGATAGGAATGTTTTTACGGGGAACGAATTTACGAAATTTAGAAATCGGTCAACAGATATTCGAATTTTCAAATGTGAATCCTGCGCAGTTGGCATTTTGATTAAACACAATATATCATTATTATTAATCGAGTGCCGGTGTAACCGCGAAAATTTACCTCAGTGATATTTTACCCCACTAAGGTAAAGTATCACTAGCGATTATTTACCTCCGGTAAAATTTCGCTAGGTATATTTAACCCAGTAAATATTCACTAGGGATATTAATCTATATTTACCTCCAGAACAATTTTGCTAGTGAACATTAACCCCCTGTTAAATTTCTCTAGTGAATATTTACCGGGGGGGGGGGGGGGGTAAAATTTAACTGGGTCAAAATACACGGTTCCACCCCACCGTCAATACCAAACCGAATGATTAAACATATCCGAAAACCCTGACACCTCTAAACCTCTTTTGGACCGAACATGATGAACATTCAAATCATCATACAATTCCTAAAACTCACCAACTTATTCAACATAATTTTATACTTAGGTACCGTACAAAAAAAAATTACTCATCTAATATTATAAAATATTTCATACATTTTATTTTTTCTCATGATTTTGTATTATTTGCTTATAAGTACTTAACCACATTTGGTTTAATATTGTAAATATTTACTTGACACTGTCACAAAACCAATAATTGGCCTTTTGCCGCTGATGTTTTTTTCAAGAACAATAAAAAAAAATATAAAAGAAGATATTATAATTTATAAATAGATAAATATTCGAATTATCGAATGGTCATTGAAACTTAATAATTTAGTATTATGCTACAAATTATAATATTGTGCCTCAACGAGGTTTTCAGGTCGGCACTGGGAATGGGGAATTACAATGACTCCGCGAACATAATAAATAATGATACGTTGGAAAATGTATTTTATCGTTAATGATTCATTACTTTTCGTGGTAAACAAATCGTTAACGTATTTTTACAAGTCCGTAAAAAAACAAACATTTTGCTTGAACTCTATATTTTAATAAACCGTATTAACTGCATATGGACATCGCACAATATGCAAAAGTCCAACGAGGAAAAAACCATATTTTAAATATAAGGGCCGTTTCACATAGACTCGTATCGTACACGTTCGTTTCGGTTTACATTGGTTTCTCATACGTGTCACTCCGACGATGAAAAAGCACTCGTACGATACGCTCGTCCATGTGAAACGGGCCTTGTTTTTAGCCTTTTATTTTAGCGTGTAACATGTTCAATCTTCAATAGGTATATTAGTCTTCCAATTTGCAATTATTATATGATATAACTGATAATGTTTAACGCAGCCCAATACGTCTAGACACTAAAATTATTTTATAAGTACATATTATTATAATATATTATAATTTATAATATTATGTTTACATAGAATTTAAAGTAATTCAAATTTTTCGTTGACTCCGTATCTTTTGAATAATACGCTACGACAATATTTATAATGATATTAATGTCCCAAATACGATTATAATTTTAGGTATACGACAATTATTTATTTATACATTTATAACATTGGTCACTGGCCGCGATATCTCGGCGGTGATGCTATTATTATAGTTACTCCAGTCTCCCCTATATAGCTGTACAAATTTCGATGCGTTGAAAACCATGAACGAGTTATTGGTAAATGGTAACGTATGTACTTGTTTATATATCAATATATGTTGTACCTATGTAAATATGTAATGTGTATGCAGTCAATATGAAGTGTAGACGATGAATATCGCTCACGACTAATGTTCAAGGACGCGCGACGCGGCAGGGCGGCATCATAGTCTGTGGCCTACATAATATTATAGACTCCGCCGCGACCGCATTGTAAAACATCCGTTTCGGTGGCGTGTGCGCGCGACGCCAACTGCAACGATCCACCGACTGCAACGTCTTATTAATATTAGCGATGCAGTTCGGAGTGTTGGGCAAAAAAACTGCGATTAATCGATAATAAATTAAAGTGCATAAATCTTATATCTCACACCGACGCCATGCCGACGCGCGTTTGTCGGAAGAATTTATATTTATAATTAAAAAATGCTGTTGAGTTTATTAATTTGTCGTCGCTGTACCTATATTAAGTATTTACATAAATATACATATAATCAGTATTTATAAATAATTAATAATATATAATATTATTATCTAAAATAATTATATTCATGGTGATTCCGTCTTTAATGCCCGTATACTCCTAAAAATTATATTTATTTTTTAAATAATATATTTAAAAAATTTAATTTATGTTATGATAATAATAATGTAAATAAATTAAAAATTTAACGGATGCCAAAATTTTCAATGGAAACAAAATTAGTTTTAATATGCCTATAACCCATACATACACTGAATACTTGAATCGCGATCAATGTTTCCTTTTCTAACGCCAGCTGTGATGATTAACCTTTACCTCGAGATACCAATATTATGTGTTCAGACATATAACGATCGAAACGTCAGCCCAAAAGGCCAAACATTACACTACGTACTTATACTATACAAGACCAGTGGTCTTCAACCAGTGGGTTGCGACCTACTTTTGGTGACTTCAGAACTGAGTCGTAATATACTTTTAATAATTTAAAATGAATATTATTCAATTGTAAGGAGCAACTAAAATAAACATAGGTACCTATTCACAATAATATAATCCTCAATTAATTAAAAATTGTATACGCAGTATAGCGTTAGCCATGAAAACTAATCAAATTGACTTCAGTTTGATAATCGACAAATAAAAACTAAATGTATTGCAATTCAGTATGAAAATATTTTTTGTCAACTATAAAAATATTTTTGTCTAGGATTTCATTGATACCACTTTCATTAAAAAAAAAAACATTTATTCATTGTATCCATAAACAATGAATGATAATTTCCTAAAAATACGTAGAAAAAATATGCTTTTGTTCTCGTTACTTATAACATTGTTTACATATGCTGCGGTAAACGTGATATTTATTTTATTTTTTTGTATACTTGAAATTTTAAAACCAAATTGATATTAGTACTATTTAGTATTTACTACTGGTGTTTACTATTGATACTATTTGGTAGTACAATCATTTCGAGGTCAAGATTGTTAAAACGCATCACCGAATTAATTGTTGTTGTTTTTTTTAATATCATTGCCTTTTACCTTTTAATCTCATATTCAGCCCATGTACGAGTATTTTATAATTGAGTTGTATTTAAATTTAATAGTAAGTTAAAAATAAAATAATTAAAATTGTAGCTTGATTTGTTTGATTAATATTATACTATTATGTATAGTAAATAACTGAATTATTTATCAATAAATTTGAATTATTATGTAATAAATTACTCAGTTTTTAAACTGTTTATAACAAACATATTATTATATATATGATTAGACTAATTAGAGTAAATATACAGCTATACCTACGTAATAAGTTTATTGCTACACAATGGTTTATATAGAATATGAAATTGTTCTACCCCATTCAGATCATCCAAATGGACTAAATGTAAAGGTACATTCAGCCCGTCAGGCATTCAGCTACATGTACACTATTCATATTTTATTTAGGCAACAATATTAACCATAATACGTCCACAAAAATAAAAGATAGAGACGCATAGTGTATAACACGTTCTATTTGCTATCAAGAATAGCTATATTATATTATTGTTATAGCATTAAAATGTTTGATAAAATTCACGGACTAAGATAATATAATGGACTGGCAACTAGCAGCTTATCACGGCCACGAATGTATGTACAAAAGGCAAAGTGCGGGAGGTCGCAATGTGTTCCTAGATTTTGCAGAGCCCTCTGTATAAAACACGGACTAAGATACAAATTGTGAAGCCAAATAAAACCACCGGTAGCGCTGAAAACTTCAAGAACAGTATTCTTATCAGCTAACTGACACCTTTTCGTGGCCGTCCCCCGACCAGTCGTTTCCAGTTCATTATAATATTATCTTGGTCCGTGGTAAAATTGAATATAATATACAATTATACAATATACATAATATAACCATTTATAAATTAAAATGTAATCAGTAATAACTCGCAAATCAATTTGATAATGCTAATGTGTTTAATGTTTGGCAGTTATACTTATCGTGAAAACTGGTATCCACACTGTTAGCCTTATTAATAATAAGTTATTATCATTACTGAACATTTTATTTTAAAAACAGAAGATTAGCTTTCGGACGTGGTATACATGGTATAATTAATAATATGCGACAAAATCATATTTTGCTGCTATAGTTGATTCAAATATATTATTATAATATTGCTTTGTGGGTTTTCTAATTGTTTTACGAACGAGATATTTTCTTGCTATATTCTATAATGTCTCACGGTGTAAGAAAGAGCGCCTGCAGAAATTATCAACCGGGGGGAGGGAGCAAACTCAAAAATCTCTGATAATCTGATAAGTGACAACATAGGCACATACCACTTAATATTATTTTGTTTTTACAAGTAATAAAACAATTAATATTAACTAAATAGCTTAGGGCTAGGCCCTCAGCACGCCCATGAGGGGTACGTTTATTATTCTAGATTCTAGACCAAAGCCGTTTTCACCGATATAGGATGTATCGTTGGTAAAAATATTATGTTGACGCGACGTATTAACTAGAGTACCCATAGGCGTGCGCAGACCTTGCTGGCAGGGGGGGCAGAATGTAATAATGTACCTATTGGTATATTATATAATATATAGGTAAGTAAATATTATTTTGGTTATTAGTTCAATTAATGTAAGTGATGGAAGTATTTTCATTTTATGTATCATTAAAACTACAAATAACTACAAATTTAATATAGTAATTGAAACTCCAAAGTTTTTTTATATTATATTAATATACATGAACAAAGAAAATTATTACATTCATACAGTGGTGGATCCAGGGGGATGGCAAAGGGGGCATTTGCCCCCCCCCCAATAACCGTAGTTTTCCTTTGTTTTACACTGTGTTTAGCTAATTTTGGAACTTTCATATACTTTTGAGACCCCCATGCCCCTCCCAAAATTAAGCCCTGGATCCGCCACTGCATTCATATATATTTTTATGCCCGATGTGTTGGTGAAATCTGAATTTACTAATTCTACTTACTTTTTATTTACAATTACAAAAAAAGTAAGTAAGATAGGTAAATTATTATTTGCACCAACACGTTGAACATATTATAAATATCAACATTTTAAAAAAAATTTAAATCCTTAGTATTGCATTTACATGATTTTTCCAAAAATAGTACCACTATTATATCATGCATTAATGTATCAATAATATTCTATTCTTTGGTAATATTGAAATTTATACATTATTGTAGGCATGTAACCTATTATTTAAACTGTTTTATAAATTATACTTTATAGGTATTTAATAGTATTAGGTATATAATAAACAATTTGATTTGTAGGTTACAGTATAAATAGAAAATTAATTTCAATATAAAACACCACATTAAAAAAAAGATAGGTATATTCTGATTTAATCAACACGTTGAGCATAAAAATACTATAATACTAAAAATTCCGAAAATTGCTTCGGAAGTAAAGAGCTATAATATTTGTTCGTATACTGCATACTAATTATTATAATTATTAATTACTAATTATTTAAAGAACCGACCTTCTTAGCGCTTCGGGTGAACGTTTTTCGCATTAAATGCCGTCAAATTACTACTCACTTTCATGTCTCATCACATCTCAATCTACATCATGCTATAATAAGATTATAAGCACTCGTTATCACCGCGGTATCGCTTGTGGTTCGCTTAAAGTTGGACAACATAAAATCATCGTGCACTGTACATCGAGCACTCAATGTTTACATAATATTCATTATATAAAACTGTATTATAATATTTTTTTTAAAACTTTGTTATTTTGTAAGAAAACTTGAGCCCGCAGGAGGGGCAGCTGCCCACCCTGCCCCTCCCGTGCGCACGCCTATGAGAGTACCTATACAGCGAATAATATACATCGGTTAATTTATATTAAATTAATATACACCTGAAAAGCCGTTAAATTGTTTATACCTACATCTATGTGCAATTTTTTTGTCCGTTTTTAAAAATAAAGTTAAAATACAAATCGTTCTTCGGATAATAGAAAGCCAGACTTCGACTATACGTTACGTTACGCATCATCAGTCAGTATAACAGTGAATGTTGTGAAACATTTTTAATTGCCGATCGACTCGACGTGCTGTGTTATTTCGTTGCGATTTTCTCCTCGGCTGTCAGCGGTGGAAAAACTCTTGAAGCCGATTCGTAGGTACTGCAAATTTAATTCGCAACCCAATTTCGAACAATACTCAATTCCTGCAGAATTAATTTGCACTCATACATTATGTGTAACTTCTTAATAATAAAAAAAAAACCCTTAAAATAAAAATGGAAAAAATTTTCAGAAGCTGTGAATATTTTCAAGTTAGTTTTAACGAATAAAATATATATATATTCATTCTACCTAAACACATTTTTTATTTTAACTTTTCTTTATATTAGTTGTTTTGTTTAAAAAAAAAAGAGGGTAAGTGGAAGTCGCTCTCCTGTACAGTAGGTTACAACTTACAAGTGGGTCACTGTAATGGATGGTGTTCAATTTGAATTCAATGATATAATATTGTATAAGAAAAATGATTATTTTTGTTTAAATGTAGGAAAACTTAAGGCAAATCTTATATTGAATTTTCAAAGCTTAAATATAAATAGAAAAATGTTTATGAATTTCTAACTCGAAATAACGTGCAAATTTTCATGTTTTTGATGAATTTTTCAAAATATTGACATCAGACGCAAATAAAAAAATATTGTGGATTTACTTTCACCTTTTTTTCAAATGTCCATTATCACCAGCGTTTATAATGAACGTTTTATTACATTTTCAAGTTTACAGACCGAACAATATTGTACCGACAATAGTTAAAAACTAAAAGAATCAAAAATTGTCTTATGCCCATAAACAACTCAAAATAGTCGCAATACTACGAAAATGTTTTGGGGCATAGAAATTATTAATATAAACATTCAGTGAAAATTAAATTTATATTCTGTTATTTTTTTTAGAGTTACTATAAAAAACAAAATCAATTTTAAAAACTGGTTTGGCGTAGAAAACTCAGTGTATCCTTGATTTTTGGTTTGTTTTTTGAAAACTATTGGAAATTATTTACTTTTGACCTCCCAAAGTACCAAATAGATCCATTTTATCATACCAGCATAAATACTGTTTCATTTATTGAATTTTTACTGTCCCAAAAAGGTGACGACCGACACAAAAAAGTTACTAATATTACTAATTTCTTATTATAATATTAAATTAAAAATATATTTGGTTCCTATAGGTAATAAATACAATTTAAACATGTAATATAATAATATTACCTATTTATAATAAACAAATGTTTATTTTATTACTTATTTAAAGCGTTAAGTACTCAAGTGGGTGTAAGTAAAAATTATGTTATAACTATATAGGTGTAGTGCAGCTTTAATCTCATCACGTGTCACTTGTTCTGTATGTTTTTCGAAACAAATATATATTGTACTATTGTGAGCTAAGCAGCAATATAAATTATTATATATTATATGCTTAAGCAAATACATTTTTTATATAAATAATATTGAAGCGTTGTTAATATTTTTTTCGAGAAACTAAAAAGCTTAAATAAAACTCATCATAATTGACTGCATATCATAAATAATAGTTTTCATACGACAATACCAATCAAATTGAAAATATTAACCTGTCTACGAGTATTATTATAATTTATTAGTGACTTTATGAAGCTCGCCATAAAGTCCGGATGCTTATAATATTTAATGGCGGTTTTCATTAATAAGTTCAAGTTCTAGTTAGTTATTCGTTATCAGAAAAAAACATTTTATGTATATAGTCTATTTTATATAATATATATATATAATTATACATATTATAATTATTGCACTGCATTACACGTGGTGATGTATACACTATATAGTACCTATATAGTACTGTACAATACGAACGTTTAATGTTAGTTCGGATGAAACTAAACAATATATGTACAGAGGAAACAACATAGTTTTTCTTTACGGTTTTTTTTTTTTTTTCATTAACTTTGAGATTGGTACGTTTAACTACGACGGTGCCATAAAGTTTTTATTATAATTACCAAAGTTTTCATTATGAGCGTAATAGCGTATATTAAATTTAATTAAAACGACCGTATACGAAAAATAAAAACAAATTCCTTCAATTATAAATATTTCTATATAAAAAACGTATTACATTATAATTTATAATATGCAAACAAAAATCGAGCAGCGCATTCTAAACGTATGGTTTGGAACGCGAGTGAAGAATATATATTTAGCAGTCGGCTTGTACATACCTGATATACATATATGGACACTTCATAATATTATACGAACGTACCTACACATTATAATATTATAGCATTGGTTGTGTCACTTACTCACTAGTCACGGACATACCTACCTATTTTATTTCGTTTTCTGAAACTTAGGTTTGCGAAACATTGTGGCCTACGTTTTCCGTGTTTTTATCACACTTCACGCGGCATTACCAGCTCTTCTGGCCACGGCCCCGTGCGATTTCGCCGGACGTACCTGATTATTGTTATTCGCACTGTTCCGACCACGGGGATTGTCAATGCGAACTAAAAGTTACAATAATATGATGATAATTGTTACGACGATTGTTTTGCGTACGTTTTGAAGAAAAACTATGAGAAAAATAATTATTGATAATGATTCGTAATGTAATTATATAATGTAAAAAAAAAAACATCAAACAACTATCATCGTTTATTGTATTGTATAAATCAAAATTATTGTTCACTCACAGTATAACATTATTATGTTATTATTATTAAAATCGCCTTCCAGCGCGCGCGCGCAAAAACGCACACACACGACGGCCATTATTAACTTACCGCAGTTACCGCATCGCCACTACCACCCGCCTACCATTGTACCACTTCCTATACGTCATCGACGTCGTCGTCGTCTGTAATCGCGTGTGTGCGTTTTCATACGACAAAATGTATGAATATTATGACGTATACCTACACACCATATTCTATAGAGAAACCCCGTACGTTACGTGTTGTTTTTACGACGGTGAAATATTATTTTTTCACCTCGTTTATTTTTATTATTTTCCCCTCAAAATTTCGGTGTCCTCCCGCCAGGCTCCATTTGCCGACGTTTTTTTTAACGTCGTATTATTATTATCCCTAACTTTTAGGGAATAAAAATAAAAATATATACCTATATACGTTTTTTTCCATCCCCGAACAGCGACACTGATATGCGATCATTGTCGCACATTCAGTTAAAAATTAACGGACACTTTACTCTCTTGATCAATAATATCACTTTGAACATTATACATATTATCACGCATAAAGAAAATATTATTAATATTATTATCATTCGACACATTTAGGTTAGGTGTACAAAATAAAAATTATTTCACTTGTACCTAATTGAAACTTTTTAAACCTTATGACTTATGAGTAATATACTTATGATAAATCATTTATAAAATATTGATGATATTTAATATAATCCGCCCAGAATATTATATTGTGTTGAAGTTACCTATTCTGTTTAATAACCTAATCAAATTGACCTTAAAAAAAAAATTGTTCATTAACAATATCATACGTTGATTGGATGGCTTATCTGGATGATAAAATTTTCATTTTTGTTTTTCAGGATTGACCTTCGTAAATTGACAGCAAGTGGATTTTTGAAGAATTCTTCTACATCAATAACGTGGTACGTACCTACTTACTCGAATTAAAATTATATTTTTATAAAAGTATAAGAGGTTATTAGTGCAACATTTAATAATATGTTGTAAATTGGTCCAATATCATTGTGTATATAACCTTTACTGTAAATAACATTGTAGTATGGATTACGACTTTTGGTAAACACTTGATAGTTACTATCATACCATGTAAAACAAAGAAATTCAAAATGTAAAAAAAAAATGTATACTTCTCGCGTTTATGAATAAATTCTTCGACAAAAAAGGTGACGGAGTGACAAAAGAACTTACCAAAATAAAAACCATTCAACATTCAATGCTCATTTTTATTATATTTCCTTACCAGTTACCATTATTATTTATCGGTATTATAATATGTGTATTTTGTAGTTTATGTTCTTCGAAAATAATACTAAAAATATACTGGAATCTGTGAATCGGTTAAAATTTTAAAACTATAAAAAATCATACATTAGGTACATTATTATAACCAGTAACCACATAGGTAGTCAATGTATAGATAATTCCGTATGTTATAAAATAATGATAATTTCTTCAGAAATTCTAATAATTTAAAATAAATATGTTATTTGCTAAAATTTTTTAATATTATATATTATTTATTAGTATCATTATACTGAATGTATATTTTAAATAGCATATAACTGAAAATCGAATTAAATTAATAGTGAGCTATGCTATTTTAGCTCTACGTACCTCATTTTATTGTTATTATTTACTACACGTGTAAAATTGTATTTGGCTTTAAAATCTAAATATTAACAATATCCATATTATGTAAATGTGTAAGAGGTAAATAGGTTTTTAGAGATTATTTGATAATTATAACTCGAAATTAAACTCTCGTGAGAAAAATATTGGTTACTGCGAGTAATAAGTACCTAACCTTGTGGCTCGTTATTCGTTTTTAGTTTAACCGTTACCAAACTAAATTAAACGTGTGATACATTTACAAAGTACCTACGTACATTTGACTTAGGTGTACCTACGTATATATTATATGTAGTTTGGGCCACGAGTACAACTTTGTTGGGTTGGGGGCTAGGAAATGTTGTATATACATTTTATAACATAACCCCTTAATCTGCCCCCTTACTTAGAGGACATTTAATTGTGCTATCGTTACGTTCCGCGTATAATAACACCGCGTATGTCGGATAATGGCTGTAATAAAATGTATAACTTGCGTTTTATTCATAATCCAGCAATTTAAATAAAATCTAACTATTTTATATTTTATTTTACACAACCGACAAATTTAGGATACGTCGTTTGAAGTATAATGTGCATTTATAAAATAATTGCCGCACCCCATGTATGCCAATTACGTGTTGAATGAAAATTTTACTGTACGAAGTGTCGTTGGATTTAATGACTTTTTTGACTTTTTTGACTTGATGGCCTCGAAACAATTGTAAGAGAACAAGTATATGAGTCAAATAATCAAATATATTGGGAGTAGGCTATAGCCTCACGATGCCTACATTTTTAATATGCAAATTTATGGGGCTTTGCGGCCTCCCCCCCAAAAAAAATATATAATTACTCCATACGCCTAAAGTTGTTTATTCCCATCTATATTAATCTGTTTTACAATCGGAAATGATCTCTTACGTGTCACGTTATACTGAGGAATAAGGTATATACAGTCAAAGTCAAGTTGAAATTTGAATAACATCGGAAAAGTAGATGTTTTTGAAATAAACTTCTTTGATCAACATATTTTTAAGTTTCTGGAGGGCACACTGGAGGCTAATCCCTCAAACAGTGGCGTATTTAGGCCCCCTAGGGCCTCGGGGCCCTCAATGTATGTCCAAGTCGGGGGGGAGGGGCACACGATCTTTATCATAAGGTAAATAAAAAAAATACTGAACATTTTTTTAGAATTTAAATTATATTTATGTTGAATATAATTTGATTTGAAACACGAAAAAAATTTAGATTGGGGGTGTTTAATATCTTGGACTTACCTATATTATCTAACTAATTATTATACACTTATATCAATCAATCGTTTGTTTTTCAATTTATAAAAATAAATTAGGTTTATTATAAAATCAATGCTTGTACGCAGTAATTGCAGCACAGCTATTCTAAGAATATTATTTCGAAGGCAGCCACCATAATCACTATCGCCACTGCCTTTTTAAAATCCCCCTTAAAAATGCCTATGGAAACAAGTACCTATACCTATAGGTTTTTGGTGAAATCTTATTAATTCCATACTAAAGAATAAAAATTATAGTTTGTAGTAGTGTTACTTATTACACTCGTTACATATGTTTGCGTTTCGTATTTAAAATGTCGTAGTTGGATAAGTATATTATAGCCGCTGACCTCTCTGTTGGTGGTGTGTTCGCTTCGGACGGATGCACACATACGCGTGTACATCATTGTTAATGTATACTGTTTATTATTATTATTATTTTTTTTTTTTTTGGCAACCACGCCCGATGCACTTTTATTGGTTTTGGTCCAATGTATATAGGAGCAGGGGTAATACGGTAACGAAAAAAAACACATACGCCACGAATCGCATTCTCCTGTTATAAAACGGTCGTAGCGCAAAAACATCGTATTTTAGTTTTTTTTATACATACACGCATGATATTATAATATATACACGGTGGTGCAAATAGTAACGGGTCTCGTGTAGTCATGTGTGATATATACCTATTTACGAGGCCGTGATATATATATACGGCGGTCGATTAATTAGTTTCTATATACCATTCCTATAACAACGTCAGAAATAGGTGCTTACTACATTTTTGTTTGCACGTTGGCATTAGGATGAGCGAATAGAAAAGTTCAAGATCGCTCATCTGCTTCCGCCTACCGTACGTCTATTTTATTATCGTTGTTTAATAACATAGTATGTATTATAGCAATATAAAATAATATCATATATAGATTGAAAATATACCGCTAATGGCCTAGCACTCGAGCTCGATAAAATATTATTATATTATATATTACCTATACATGTCTACGTAATAATTTATTCGCAATTTGATAGTTTCCCAGGCGTCCATCAGCTTTTTATTCGAATAATCGTTCATCTATTAATATGTTCAATCCAAATTCCAACTAGCCGAGTACTTAGAATAAATAAGTATTTAAGTACTGCAAGTATTATGAATAATGATAGATACTAGTATAATAATTAATTATGTAGCGCACGCGGTCATCATTTTGACATTTTATTAATTTTATGGAATAATGCTAAAAATGTGCATAGGTACCTATAATATTATACCTAATAAACAAAAAGTCTATAATATGATATCTAATATACCTATTACCTATAATGTGCCTAAGTAGTTTTCGTACAGAATATATGTAACAACAATGAGTGTGGCTAATAAATTCGTTGTCAATTACCTACCTATGTATAAACTTTTATCTTACAAAACACTGTTTTAAATAAAGTTATATAAAATACAAGTACAGACTATGTAGGTACCTATATTGATTATTGATTACTATAATTTATGTTTGTCTGATATATAAGTACAAGTTCACCTCTGAAAAAAGTATAATCCCAAGTTCTGTATAATTTCAAAAGAAACTTCCATGATTTTGTTGCCAATTCGTATCAATTTGCAAATTTTTAAATTTGTAAAATGACAATCGTTTTTTATTCTACGTGTTTTTTTTGGGTAACTTAATGTTTTCGTTTTTTAAATATTATATTTAATAGGGGTGTGTACTTACAATAATGTTTTCGAATTCTATGTACTTAAATTAAATTGTTGCAAATGTTTTATCTTTATGTGGTGTAGTTAAATTTGTCTGTTTATAACTATACATTTTCTAATTTTTTTTTCTCCGTATACATTATGCATGCATGATTATAAAAATATTTAATTTTAAAATTTTAAAAAAGAATCTAAGGTAGGCTATAAAGTATAATAATGAATAAAATATAATACCGAATCATCTGATTATCTATATTTTTCTTAAAAATGTGTAAGCAATATATATGGTTAACCTAACATGGTTTTTGTATACGATTTATAGCGTACAGCAGCTAGGTAGTAGTTATGAGACCATGCATTCATACAAAGTACAAATGAGTTATTTCTCGTACCAATAACATCAAACAAAATAATAAAATAATGAGTTACCTTAAGATGTAAACTAATTCGATTAGTCTTATCTTCTCTATAAATAATTTTAATTCCAATTAAATAGTTTATGAATAACTGCAGGTTGCTGATGTTGAAATTTGAAATAGGTAATGCTCGAGTAATCAAATCAAGTGGTCAAGGAAGCTGTTTTTTTCGTTTTGGGCACGTTTATATTGTTGCACCAATTCTGGCCAATAGTTAGGTTAGGCTTATAGCGTAAAATGTAATGAAAATAATATAATATAATAATAATAAAATATAGCGTATATTATTATCATGCATATTTACTTGAGTTTTTATGCTACACAATGCGTTGGTCAGATAGAACTTACATTAGCACTAACATTAATCTTAATATTCGTATTCAAATAATACTAAAATTAAAACATTTACCTATTAATAGTGAAATTAATTGAGTAATTCGAAAGATTTAAATTTTAAATTGTTGTGTTCAATTAAGTAAACTCATATTTTGTAAAGGATAGAAGACAGTATTAATTATACTAAAGTACCTAATAGGGGGACGGAGTGGGCGAGTGGTCTAAGGAGTTGGCTCGATACCTCGGTCATGGGTGGCATTTTTCTTCGGGCAAGTCATGGTGTCCGGAGAACAAGTCTTGCCATCCCCCACCCGGGCATGGCAGATACCTATACAGATGCCCAATCAAAAAAAAATTCTGCCAAACAAAACACATACGTGTTCCTCACCCTACCGACATAAAAATCTACAAAACCAAAACAGCTAATAGCCATAGTCGCCGGGCTTAAGATAAAAAAAAAAAGTACCAAATAATAAGATACTCTATACTGAAATGCACATGTGTTATGAGTTATGTTTGAATGTTGAGATTCATACTTTTCTTTCAGTGTCACTATATAAACAAAAAAAAATCTACCAATTTTTAAACAGTTACTTTCGTTTAAAACTTTATTTTTATTTTCTCTGAATTTCTCTACTCCGTCCTTTCGTTTTTGCACCTTATCTCATAACGAAACTTTTATAATGTCTTATATCTGAACAGTCATCTCAAACTGCAACGAAGTAAAAACAACAACACTTCTTTAAGTATTCACGTAGGTACTATAATCATTAATAAGCAAACTCGGAACTCCCAAATCTTGGTCATAACGGTGGTCGGTAAAAACAGAAGCAAAATACAAGCATGTTTATTGTCATAGCCTATTGTATGAATTACAGGAGTCTTAACTAGGAAATCAGTTTTATCTCTTGACAATAATATTATGATTTATGATATTCTATTTCTAATCAAATCGTTTCCGTGTATCAAAAGTCCCAAAGTAAATCCTACCGTTTTTTTATCGTGTCAGAAACTCAGAACTCGAGCCAGTTGTGTATAGCTGTTTTTTTTTAGGAAGACCGACTTCCCGATATGCGAATCAGCCCCTGACCGGATCCGGATGCATACACATAGCGGTTCGTGTAATATTCCCGTTGGACGATTCATCGACACGTAACTATGTAATTTGTTACGTAAGTACATTGTTCAGTCATTATTCTCTGGCGTTTTTGTATTTTATGATGAACGCCTGTTAATTTTTTATTCTAAAAATGATGTTCTTTCAATGAGTAGGTATTCTATTACACATATGAGAATCGCGAGTTTTCAACAAGGCGATTTTAGATTTTATTATTACAACAGGATTGAAAAAATAAACCTTACCAAAACAAAAAATAATCGATTTTGAAAAATAATGTACATTTAATATTCTAATATTCTATTTAATCGTGTGATCTAAATATAGTAAGTTATAATATAACAATTAGTGTCCTTATTGTTTATCGATAAGTAAATATTTCAACGACTTTTATCACGTATTCAGGTGATGACGTGATGTTGTGGGTTTCTCAACTTAGCTGTGAAAACAAACCTTGTGTGCATAATCCGGTCGTTTACTTACGAAAAATTTCCATTCGATCGCCTTGCAGTACCTACGTTTTATTAGAAATATGGACAAAATGCTAGTATAGACTCTACAATATTATAAAATATTGTGATATTGCAATGGATTTTTTATGCTGTCATAATTATGGTTTTTTTTTTGTTAATCATTAAAATGTATTTTAGTATATTTAAAAGTTGCTGAAATTCGAGTCCGCGGTTAGCATCGATAGGTACTGATAATCGCTCGTTAGACGAACAGCCGTTCGAAAACTATAAGTGTAATATTAGTGTATTTTGTTTCTTATAATTTTTCGATTTTTTTGTTCTCGCCTCAATGAGTTACGAACTATGGTGCACCGGTGCAGATATCCCTCGGTGCAACAGCCTTTCGCGGAATGTGCGCGTGTGGTGCCTCGGAATAATCGGACAGTCAGTGTGGTCATAGGCATCAGGTAGTGGCGACGGCGGCGATCGATACCGTCGCCTTGAGCGCTATCTGTACGCGCACCGTGTGGTCGGTGAAAGCGTATAAAAATAATTATTATTCACATAATATACGTTTTTATTACGTTTATTATACTCGTGTGTGTTTGCGGTATATTACAATGTACATAATATTTTTTATCTCGTTTGCGGTTGCTTCGCGTATTGAGTGTGTACCGGGCCGTCGGGTTTTGCACTGCTACAGGCATATAATATACGACAGCCGACCGACGTCGACTTACGCCTCTATTCGACTTCGACTATAACGAAAGAATTTGGGTCATTGTCAATGCAAAACTATTGCTCAACAGTGGCATCGACGATGGCGGCGTACGCGTCACTGTCATGATTACCGCTTGCACCGCTTTCATGTATCGACGTGGTATGCCATCATCTCGGCCGATTTATCATTATTAAAATAATTAATATATTGTAATATATGTATTCGGTCACTTTCAGCTTAGCACCGTCTACCACTAGACTAGAAAAGTCGAAAACCGTCATGCGGATAATATTGACCTTGATGTTTAATATTATTATCGTATATTATACATTATTTCTGAGTTACAATATCAACGAAATTGTACACGTAAAGTTGAGATTAAGAGCACACGTGTATTATATTATATCGCTTTTGCGAGCGTAGAATGTTCAATCATTTCGATTATTATTTTGTAGAACTTATATTGACTTACAAATCGAACAATTGGATGGTATAGATTTGGAGGTCACTAACAAACTACTATTTGTTATTGACCTAGTTTGCATAAAATGTGATACCAGCACTACAGCAGCTGATATGGTGTTTATTGTCGAAAACAGCATATTCAGTATATATATGTTCCCCGTATCAATAAGTATAATATAGGTACAGGGAAAGGCGTGGTTCACGAAAATAACTAATGACGCTCGTAGATGGGTATTAAATCGTTTTGCAGTTTAGAGTAAAATGCCCATTGTTGCCAGTGTATTAAAACATGTCAACGAGCAAGCATTATATTATTTGTTCATGGTTTTTTTTTTTTTTTTATTCAAAAATAATTTATTGAAACGTTCTTTGTATGTTTTAATTTGTCCTCTACGATTTTATATGCATTTTTGTAATTATTGAGATAAGTGTGCTCATCGAGCTCATGTACCTACTTCGTAAATCGAAAAAATAAAACCGTTTGATACTCAGCGGCGAGGATTTATACATACACAGATCTGTACAATACACCATATACCTTATCTGCAAACAACACATGGTTTCCAATAATGAGGACCTATGTCCATCCTATTCCTAACATTGCTATAATATGCGATGGCGAAATGTTTGCTTGTTTGTGGCTTTATTCCCATCTATTATTTCACCGCCCCTTTTCCTATACACAAATAGACGACTTCGCTCGGAACTTTGACCTTTCTTCGACGTCGATACCATTGAACATAATTTCGTCTTACAGAAGTGTATAATTAGAACACATATACCTTATCGTCGCATTATATTAAAATAATTATTATCAAAATTCAAAACCATGATTCGTTCGATAATAATATTATATTCTCCAAGTCTCTCTGTATACACCATTTCATTAATGTGTATTACGTGTATTATCAAATGTCAGCATTAATGTTGATTATCCGTTGTTCTATAAAATAATTACTCATCTAATATGTTATAAAAATAACTAAATAAGCTCGTTTATCTATCGATTATCAATTTCAATTACTATTGCAGCGATACTTTAATTTTCGTGCAAATATACTTTTAGAACCGTTTATAGATTAACACAAAAATGGTCTACACGTCTGCAGCATAAACTAACGACGATACATTTACCGAATACATACGACCACTGCTTACACGACGATTCTGACGTTTTAGAGATAACTTCAGTGTTGAGATAAACCATAAGTCAACCATAACACAGTTAATATCTGGTGGTTTGGGCGACTGTTGCCTGTTGGGGCGTGTATAATGTAATATGTATATTGTGCGTTATCGATAATCTTTGGCGAAAGCACGTGTTTTCGGGAAACTAATACGGTTACACTTGGATACACAAAACTCATAATATTATAAAACATTATAGAGACTACCCAGAACATGACATAATATAACGCTCGGATGGTTTATAGATGTGTTAAAAGTTAAAAATGGAATAGATTTTGTTTGAATAGTTCTCGGCAGACACGGAGTTCGGATACGAAAAAATTTTTAATGTTTTCCCACCGATCACCGGTGGAAGGTTAGTTAAAATGTTTTGATTTTTCATATACCCTAGCCTAGAGACAGGGACTGCTTTTGACGTAAAAGCAATCGACGGAAAATACCACGCATACCGTATACGTTATACCGCATTCAATTATGAATGCTCTTAAATAAACGATATTATTATAGAACTTATTAATATATTGTTTACTAATAGGTAGAAGGTCTGGTATAAGAGGTATCATACAATTTATTGCGTTCAGTTCTGTTGGCTGTTGATGGTAGAATTTAGCGATAATATTGATATCACTAATAACAGGATATAGTGTTATATAATACTTCTAACGATGGTTATTATTCAAACTTCAAAGTAATATTTTTTAATTCTTAAATCATATTCAAAAAGTCTTATTTTTAAATATTTTAGTATAGGTACTTTACATTAAATATAGTATATAATCAACAATCATTTATCATAATATTATATTGCTTGAAACATTACATTTAAAAAAATCATAATTCATAATCTTGAGCAAAATATTTATACATACCTATAGGCGCCTATAGCAGGTTCGTTGTTTATACCCCATTGTCTGAGATAGTTTTATCTCGAATCAATAAAATATTTAATCAAATATATAAACGTCGCAGTTTTTAAAAATCGAATAAATAAATAATTATAATATATTTATGTGCGTCTTGTTCGAATAAACGTTTCACTGCAGGAAAACAACGTAGTGCGCTTACTTTTAATGAGAGTGTCAGTGCGTTACAGCAATAAGAGATTCTTCGTCTATGTAAACGACAATATTGGATTGCTTATATTGTTATATAATATATTCCTCTAAGGGCCGTTCTTACAATGTCCGGTAAAGTGTCGGTTAACGCTAACCGACTGATAACAGATTTTATTACCGGCAGAATTCTTCCGGTTAAGTGTCGGTTAACTTTAACCGGACGTCGTAAGAACGGCCCTAATTCTCTATAAGATTATAGACCTCAATAACCTCAAAATATTTTCATGTTCGATTTCGTACGATAAGCACAAATTACCTATCCATCCTTTAATACAATCTATGACTAAATTTAGATTGGTAAAAATATTATTAGGGAATTACATAATCTACCTCAAATAAACTGTCTTTATCGACTTTGTATACATGCGGGGACCCAGGTGCGATGAACTGTTTCTATACCTTCTGCTAGTTTGACTAAAAATAGACGTTATACCTACTGTTATGAGTTTATTACTCTACGGTTCATTAATATTGTTAATATATTTGGTCTCGGAATTTTTCTCCAGATTGATCAAAAAGTTTTTTTCTGCAATTTTAATATTTTATACATTTTTATCCGTTGCAATCAATTGTATAAAAGTGTTTTAATGCAATAATTTCCGTGCTCTACGTGGTTACTTATAACTCATAAGTTATAACATAATGTACCCCATATATTAATTATATAATTAATATATTATTATTATATTATCATGTGAATTAATAGTGTTATTAAATTTCGATCAACGTTCGGGAACAAAAAGAGAATCGCCTTGACGCTTAATGTAATATGTCTGTAATATGTTCTACATCTCGTCCTGCACAAAATTATGATTTTCACCAATAGATTCTGTAATGTGAGTAAATAACGTTTAAGTGTTGTAGTTTGTTTTATATTTATTTATTATTCTTTTTTATTGAACTCGCGCGAGTCACGTCGACTTCTACGAATTCCGAAACGCGCGCACTATACATTATAGCAATAGTAGCAGCGAGCTATGGAATTCCTGGTTCTGCCCGTTGTATTGAGAGAAAAAAAATAATAAAAAAAAGTATGGTCGTTATATTATAGGTACATTTTATTCTTTTATGCTTCGCGTAAACATAAATTATTATTGCTATTGTCTCGTTTGTATATTATGATGAAAAAAAATGATTTCGTCGTTTTTCTGGCTGTATCGTATACCCCTCCCCGCTTTGCTCATCCGACAAACGCTCTCACCCGCCGAATCTTTGTGATACGTTAAAATAATAATAATAACGTATTTCGATGGAAGCCGCCGTTGCTGCGTCGTCGAATGGATGTACCTCTATATATATATTATATATATTATTTTTTATTCGTTTATAATTATTGACAATCTTTAATGTTTACAATAAGTCAATATGTGAATTTGATAATCTTACTACTAATATTTGACAAGTTGTGTTTACATAGTTTTCTTTCAAGTAGATCTCAAAGCCGTGTATGATGTAGACGCCGGTTTGGATTGTCCGGTACAGACTTTTGGTATGAAGTTGAGCGATGAGACTTTACTAGATATATCAAGCGTGTATCACATTAAATTACTTCTCGTGTAACGGGAAAATAGTGATAAGTAAATGTACATGAATTAGAATAGGGAGACGATGTTTTTTTACTGTTTTCACTTTACGGTCTTCTCGTAACCAGTCGGAGGAGTATTTAGTACGCAATAACGAACGCGAAAACGACGACGGTGGTGGCATGTTGTATTCCCCTCCGAAACAATTTTTCGCAGACCATAATAACTACTACTACTACTACTACTACTACTACTATAACTACTACTGTATTAAAAAAAATTATAATAATAATAAAAAAAAAAATATATAACTCGCTACCGCCGCAGGTGCGCCAGGGATTGCAGACTCGATACAAAAATATAACAACGCAGACAGGTGTTGTCCCGGTAGACCGTCGACGAGACGGCGGCAACGACCCCACCCTATTCGTACTTGTATTATATATTTTCTATATATATAAATGTATTATGCACCTTTAGCTATTACTTATACAGACGGATTCACTCACACACACTCCAGCGGAATGCGACGTAGGTTTTTCTCCGGGAGGGTGGTTCCCGATATATTCACGACCCGTCGTATATACCACGTCGTATTCTTCCGTGATTTTTTGGCCGAGCGCACGTACGCGGTGTTTGTGACGAACAAGTCGGCGAAAGTATACACGGTGACGGTGAAAAATCGAAAAAAAAATTTCCAATGGTATAGTATTGTAATGACGAAATAAAATGGCGTGTGAAATCAGAGATTTGTAGGTCAATGTCTGTATAAATAGCGACACGGCCGCCGAGAATAGACCGCGCTGTTTTATATATAATATATTTTCGACGTGAATGTACGAAAGCGCGTCTGGTACTCGCTGGTCGTCTCGAGTATTTATGTATAATATGATATACTATAATAATAATTTAACAACATAAATATTATACCTATACTGTATACGTACATAATACGATGAAGGTTTACTAGAATAAAAAATTTAAGGTCAGTCATGATGTAAAATACCGCGCGGGGCTTATGCTTATAGCGCGGGTATTTTATTTACGAACGCATTTCACGTAATAATTATTCGGAACAACGATTATTAAAACGAATAAATCATGTTATATTTATCATACCGCGCATAAAAACGAGTATAATTATAATATATATCACGTGCTTTGCTCAGCTTACATATCAAAATGTGAATAATAATTATTGTATATGTGATAAAATAAAATAATATTATAATGCGTTTCATCGAACGCTACTTTCGTTATTTTTACACTGTTTTTTTATTTTTAAATACGGGTTTATTTGCAAATCGATTTATTATATTTTTTTTAACTCATCAGTTCCACCTTCCACCAAAAGAGCCTTATGGTTTACAGAATGATATCAGTGATGATCAAAGGATTTTTTCATTGTTTGTATATGTATGAGGGGGGAGGCTGATTTTAAACATTATAGACACAATATAGCCTTAGTACTTAATAAGTAAAAGTTAAATAGTACCAGCTATATAAATAACAATGAAAAAATACCTAGCAAAAATTTCAATAAAGTATAACAGTTGATCAAAATTGTTAATTTTATAATATTACACTAATTTCTAATACGATTGTCACCACTAGTCAGACTGCTGGATTGCGTTGCGTCTACCTATCTGCATTATTTTTTATCTAAATCCATAGACATGTTATGTAGGTATCATATGATGATAAATTGATTTTATGATACCACTGGGGACTGAGAAACAAGAATAGCCACCTATAGGAAACCATCGAGAGTTTATTCTCTTCATTAGGTATCGAAATAAAAATAATTTTGATTTCAAATAATGGGAAAAGTTTTATCAGATGATATTGTAGAAAAAAATATTTTTGACATCATTTTTTTTTTCAATACGTAGGATAATATACGCATGTCGTATAGACTACAGTGGATGCAGTGTGGGCTGCTGCCTCCCCGGCCAGATTTGTGACTTGCGATGTTTTATATTTTAATAAATCCCGTGTATTAGATTCCAGAAACGATCTATCCTTCAAATATATTATCCAATTCCCCGGCCATGAAGGGCCTATGATAAATATAATATTATTGTTGTTATTATTATCCCCCTCACTAGCTCGTTTGACCGCCCCTGCGTGATGCAATGATATAAGTATTACATAATAATTTAAACATATTATATGCATATAGTGACCGGGGTTGTGCCGCTTGAAAACTGTCACAAAAATCACCGCCGCTGTGCAACCATGGGCCGATGGTGTGTCGATTACTCGTTCAGACCAAATAACACATTACGGTTCAGCGTCACCTCCTACACGAAATATATTGTAATGTACGTTTAAAGATTTTTTCCCTCGGCGGTGTATCGTCGTCGTATATTTAAAACGCGGTCTCTAAATCCGTCTGACGGGATATCTATTTTGGCTTCGCTATCGATCCGCGCGTAAAAACGGACGAGGGTGGACTGCCGCCGCCGCTGCAGATTGGGCACATCGACGAACGGAGAGAGGAGAGCCGCACACGATAATATTATACGCGCGCGAGTCGTACGAAATATATTCGCGACGATGACGTCACCGGCGGCTGCGACGACGTTCCGAAACGAGATTCCCATCCCACCCCACCGCCGCCCACCCTACACGATTTCTACCTACGCCACCAGCTATAACCTCCACCGAAAAATTATGTCATTTCGCCCGAAATCTCGTCGAGAGCCGAGGGACAATATTATAATATTATACGTCTGCAGCTGATCCACTGACAGCGTGACGACTGTAATATCTTTAGTGTTGCATTATTGATGATTATTTTTTTTAATGTCCTTTTGTCGTCTGCTGTTTTAGTATTAATCATTATACACGTGTTATCGTTTTACATTAAAACAATAATGATACGTATATAATAATATAGTTTGCACGTATATCGCGTAGTACGCGAATATTAATCCGGCGCTGTGCT
The DNA here is from genome assembly GCA_949089665.1 of Macrosiphum euphorbiae. NCBI lineage: Eukaryota > Metazoa > Arthropoda > Insecta > Hemiptera > Aphididae > Macrosiphum > Macrosiphum euphorbiae. Next base: position 21,238,145 of record CARXXK010000003.1, on the reverse strand, counting down.
GTGTACCTATCGTCGTGTCAATAATAATATTATAGATACCTCGTCCAATGGCCAGTCTTATCGACGATCGGCAGTCGTTGGCAAACCCGTAGTAATACGTTTGCATAAGCCGATCAGTTTACTTACCGTCTACCCCGTAAACGATACCTGCAAAATAAGATGAAAACCCGTCACGTATAAGTCACGTCACGTAAAAGGAGTACTGCACATAATATTATGGTTTCTTTGGAATTCGTGTGCCAGGTGATCTACTAAGGGATTTACCACAAAATTCAAATACACACAATATTTATCATTAAAATTATATAATCTATTTTTATTGATTACATAATTAAGGATAATAAGAATAAAACAAATCGTCAAATAAAAATCAATTCAAAAATACAATATTACAACTAATAAATTCAAGTAAATAGGTAAAATAAACTTTTTGCTTATTAGTTAAAAATTGGATGAACATAATATTATCTTTGATATTATTTACTGAATTCCTATACACGATAAGATATGACGAGTTAAGAGTTAAGAGTTTGGTAGTAGAACCATCATCATACAAGGTCAACTGTTGAAAATATAATATAAAATTTGATAGTTCATCAACTATCTTACCTAAAATTAAAGGTTGATCATTTGCAACCTGCTACACAAATGGCGTTTATTTTAAGGAAGGCGTAGGTTCCTATTTATAGTATTTCTTCGTTTGTTTCCCAACAAATTTAAGGTTTTTAGAATAATCGTCATCTGCCGATCGCGTAAACATCAAGTGTTCAGACTCTTTTCAATATGACAACATATTTTATCGTAATTTGTAATAAAAAAAAAATGGTGTAAAAGGCAGTTGAAAAGAGTTTTAAAACGGTTATTTTTAAATTAACGTTATCTCAACGGTTTTGCCAAGAGATCTAGAAACCGGCAGCAGAATACAATACATTTTAATAAAATGGCACTGAGGTGTTTTTTCATGCCATCTATAGAAATCAATATAATATTCTAATACCAGTTGTGTCGGTAAACGCCCGGCATTAAGTAATCTACAAGTATCTCAAACTTGAGAGTGTAAAACCACGTTTGGCTTTGATGCAGTATAACAACTGTCGTGTACACGAAATACGCGAATTATGAACATTTAATATAATGTGTATGTACATTGAACTTGTTTCCAGACGTTTGGGTGTGTTGATATGTGTCAAAGTAAATATTTCCCGTCGTCGACGTAAAATAATATATAATATATACTATTGACAAAACGTCATAAAGTAAAATACGAATATAATAATATAATATATTATGCATCAAAGAACCATAAACACACGTGTCGTGCGATATAAATTCAAATTCGAATACGTTTCGCAAATAATATTACGACTTGACACAGGTACCTGGTATATCATATATGGTACATACCTATATACGGCAACAGCCGAGTCCGATTTAATCTGCAGGACGATTCGTAGACCTGCTCCTATTCCCGCGGTGATTTATCGACTGTGGTCTCCTCAAAATATATAATGTATATTATTTTCGTAAATCCCGAAGATGTATATTTAAACGCGGTATGTGCGGTAAGGCTACGAAAAGTGATTGTGGTAATGACGTCTTATACGCAAACATCTCAATTCTCGGAGCAACAATTATCCAATGACAAAGTTCTTTCATTCGCGAAGCGTTGAAATGAAATAAAGTATAATATAAACAACGAGCGAGTTCAAAGGTTTTTTTTAGTTCGTTTATATACTCGTACATTATTGTATAGATGTGTGTATTCTGTATGGGTATACGATATAGGTATAGTGTATATAAATGTATAATAATGTAATGTGTAGTGTGTAGTACTATTATAGTGTGTATAGACGTATATATAGTGTATACTTAGTGTAGTCACCAGAACTTCACGTATATACGTTACCCCAGAACTCATTATTTTCTCTCGAAACTTTGAACCGCGGTCCGGGGATTTATTATTATTTTTATTTTCAAAGGCAGTGCCTTTTATACATTTTTAACGTGGTTATCGTCCGTAATACGGTGTGTGCGTTTGTACGTATATATACATATTATGTAGTATGCTGTATACATAACTGTACATAATAATATTATCATTTCGTTGAACAACAGCATACACATGTTGCAGTGATGCAGTCCGTGACGACCACCAGCAAATAATACTGGCGGTACGTCATCGTAGATCAATATAAACGTTAAAATAATGTATCGATACAATATCATAATTATTCATACAATAATGATTATTAAAAATACCAGTCCGTATAATATATATTTCGTTGTACGTTAAACCGCCGAAAAACATTTGAAAAAAATTTACTAAATTTTCTTGTGTCTCTCGCACGTCAATGATGGCCGATGTAATAATGATTATATTATCATACTAGTATGTATTATTAATAAACGTCATAAATTATAAGTTAAGTATATAATAATGATTTTATTTTACATACGTTCGTTATGATAAAACGATAACTGTATATTATCCGTCCAGGAACACTATGTATACGACGACTATTTGATACCGCATTGCATTTTATACAACGATTGCCATTCGAAAAATGTGAACACTTTCAAAAATACCGTAATTATGAGCGTGTGTGCGTGTATAGATATCTCGTACGCTTACTTGGAAACCCGCGGAGCGTTTTCCCTGGAGTTATAATATGAAGGTTTTCCGCTATATTCGAAATTCCCGGGCGTACGCTTTCCGTGCCGCGTTTATGCAAATTCGCTTCTGGCAAGAATTTCCTTTCTGCCCAACTTTTTCTCTCCCCACATGCCCCCGGTTTCGTTCTATTCGCTGTCCGTCCGTTGTCTGTTTCTGCGCACATTATTATTTTTTCATTCGCCGCGGGTGACTGTCAGACACTCCAGGCGAGTCTTTCCGTCTATATAGATTGCGCACTAGTCAAAAGTTAGTTGTTTACCCAGGTATATACCGTACCCCCCGGCCCCCTCCCAAACAAACTGTCGCCACCACCACCACCACCCCATCGTATATGACACACAGTTGATGTGAACCTGCTATTGTGGCGTACGTACCGTATAGAATGTATATATATTACAGGTGTGCCGCACACGCGTCACAGTGTGCACACACCGGAAACAAGGGTTTATAACCAAATACTATATATATATATTATAGTCTTTGCTATACGACCAATAACATCTTATAATGTATATTGCAATCCGTGTGAATCTAACATATATATATATGTGTTATTCCCACGTCATATATTGAGCAAGCGCGAAGTTTTCGTCGAGCTTTGAAAAGAAAAATAAAGTCTTTTCCTCCTTTGAACCCATTTAATAACGAACTGCTGCAGCAGAGTTTCTCGGTACAGTCGACGTATTATGCATATTGTTGCATTATTCCAATATAATTATATAATATGTTATGATATAGCGAACGTTTTTTTTTTTAGAGCGTCATCGTGCGCATCGACAAATACGCGACAATGCCATGATTGTGTGCCATTCGCCACGCTGTCGAAACTTTAGCGTAACTGCGACGGTATATAATAATAAGTATAGTAACGATAACGACAACCCCGCTTGGAGTATAATATATTATTATTGTCGTCTACCACCTACACATGACGTATAGTAATAATATTAATATTATGTCGCCTGCACTAGCTGTGCCCGCGTTTACGGTCACTACGGTAGTAAGTAATAATAATAATTATTAATCGACGGCGATGGCCCAGGCGGTCGTATCACCGCCGCCCGTCGAAACGTCGTCATTAACGCTGCCGCCGCCGACGTCGCGCGCGTTATATAGTTTTCAGTTTTTACGAGCGCGCGCTCGACGTCTACAACAACGCCGTACCGTAACAGCAACCCCCTTCGCCGCCCCTACCCACACAGCTAACCACCACCACTCACTCACCCTACACTACCCCCGCTTACACACGCAAACACCCGCGCACGCGACTCACAAACACACTCGCACGCATAATTTATACATGTTGTAATAGCCGCTGAAGGTTTTCGCCACGCACACACACACACACTATAATATATTATATTATATATACACCCGACACGAAAGGGGTCTTGGCGATTTTTATCCCTCGCCCCCGCGACCAAGGCTGCAGCAGGAGCAGGGATGGTCATATTATATAAAGCGCACGGGCGGGGTGCGGTGGAGCACCGGAGCGGCCATTGTGCCCACCCGTGCAGTGGCGGTGACGGCGGGTTTCCCCTCGTGTACGTGCTCGTGTGCTTGTGTGCGTGTGTGTGCGGCGCGCACATCGATCGGCGAGGAGGGTATATATAAACGCGCGCGTGGTGCCGGCGAAGCGGTGTGGCGTTCGCCCCGGGAACGCGTTCCGGAAACGATTCCCCTCTCGTGTTTTTGATATACATAATACATATACATATATATGTATATACTTATAATACATTATGTGTATATATATATATATACGTGCGACGTCCCGTCTCGACCACTCTCGCCACCACTGACGACGACGACGACGACGCTGTGACGGGGGCAGCACCTCCCTGAAATTAGAATCGAAACGCCACCACTCCCAGTCCTGCCGTCAAACGGTGTATGTATACTTAGGATACCGGAAAATGGGTTGGAGCGTGTGTGTGTGTGTGTGTGAGTTGAGCGACATGAAGGAAACTCGAACGCGTGTCGTCGTGCGTGATTCGGGCGGATGAGCGAGACCGTCGTCGGCGCTATGTTTTTTTTTTTTTTTATCTTTTTGCGTACCATTATACACCATAACGACACGTTATGACACGAGAAGAGAGCAGTACTCTGTGATGTGTATACAGAAAATGGAGACGAGATTCGCGCAAACTAGGTCACCGCATTTTACGCGCCGGGTGAGGTGTATAATAGTATAGTCGTCGTATACGGACTCCGAATCTGTTGACCCAAAAACAAAAAAACCAAGTCGCACCATTTGAGTTCGCATAATATTATAATATTACATTTTATATTCTTATTAAAGTGCTACCTATGCAGTACACTTAACGATATTATTATGTATAGGTACACTCACAAACTCGTGTGCGTCCGTTTTCTGTTAAAACGATACGATAAACACTCGTGACTCGCGCGCGTCGGTCGCATGTGTGCGCACAGCAGTGCAGTCCCCTCCCTCCCTCCGCGACCGCCGCGTTCTGCGAAACGACACGAGAGTTTCGACGTTTCCGCCACCGCCCGCGCACCAGATTAACCGCGATCGGCAACAATAATAAAAATGTCTCGGTACGTTACATTATAATAATAATATTATTACGGTACCATCGTTGTTATTTGGGTCAGCCGTTTTCGATTCGTTCGCGTGTGCGAGCTTTTCCGTCATTATTTTTTAATATTATTATTATACTCCGCGTATATCCGTGGCGGTACAACACCGTCGCCCGAATTATATTATTATCGTGTGCGCGACTTCGTCGTATTACATCCCCGGCGTTGTAACAATATTATAATCATGTTTCGTGTCGCGTTTAAATGTGGACGGGCGGGGTGGGCGCCCGGGTGTACTTTTCGCGTATACCGCGCAGACTAGGCAAATGCGAAATTATAGCAAAACAACACCGCGAATATACCGTTGTTACGGATAATACCGCTTGGCAGACAACAATAATGTGAACCGTGTCCGTGAATAATGTTCCACGACGCGGTGTATAATTCATTAATTATACGCGTCGAAAAATAAACACTAATTATTATGCTTAAATATTATATATACTTTTACAATTGCCTTTATACGAGTTTAATATAATGTAGTCTATTATATTATTATATTACAACGTTGTATCACACCGCACGACGACTCTCATTTCTTCCAGCAACACACTGAAAATAACAGTCAGAAAATTGTTCGGAACACGTGTGTTCGAGTACCACTGTCCGATATAACACGTGACACATCGACAATATTATTATACGACAATAACTGCAGTGTGCGGTTTAAACATATAATAACAATATAATAATATATAACGACTTACTATTATTACAATTATTTACATATTATTATAATATTATATGTTCAGCGATTGTGTACGTATAACACTGCGGGTGAAAAATAATCCACCAATAATGATGTTTACTAAAGAAAATACGTCGTGTGTCAGGAACAATGTTGTCGTTTGGTTTCGGTGCAGTGTGTCTACTCCGTGCGCGCGCCTGAGTTGATACCACACCAATACACGAGCACACGGGTGTTCGCCAGTACGCAGTCGGACTGGGATCCAATTGGCACGCTGTTATGACAAAAAACATGTAAAATAAACATCGGCACTACCCAAAAGCACATTTTGCCAATTTTTTAAGTTTCGAATTTGTTAAAATATGTTTTTATCGGATAATTTAAGACTTGGCGATTTGAGTAGTTTGACCCATCTTAAAATTTAAAATTACAATTTTTTTTTTAATATTTGTATATTGATTCTATAAATTATAATGTATTATTATTATACGTCATTACCTATACACATTATTACGCAATACGAATAAATGCATAATAATTTGCTATACCTAGCAATAATTTATACATCAATAACACCGTTTTATTCAAATTTTGTCATAACTAACTTGTTAACTATCTTTAAATTTTAAATTTATTAATGTAAAGATGAAAACATGATTAATTTTGGCTCAGCCCGCCCCTGCCCTCGTTCGTGACGAGTCAGTGGCGTCCGTCATTTGAGGGCAAGGTCGATTGTCGGCGACAAAACATAAACAGTGCCTACAATATTTTTATGATTTAGAGGAAATATAATAATACACGTTTTTGTGCAATGTGTAAAATACTCTGAGAGTGTACCGTGTAATCGCCCGTTGAAATGCCATCGGCACTGCCGACCTCGGCTGCCCGCTCGGGCTCGTAACACTAAGCGGCTGCCGAAGATTAACGGCTTAATTGATCAATAAGCAATTTATGTTACATATTATATACAATTTTCCGACACCGGCTATTGTACGAGTCATCCGGTGCGTGGCGAACGCGCACACCTATAACAATAATAATACGTATTGGTGTATATGTGCATTGTGCGAACTATAATGCTCGTGTGTGATCGATACACGTGGTTTTCGCGCCGACCATTGTCAGTGAAAAATAAGCCCCGATTGACAGCATTGCGGCGGTCTTGCGGACCTATAATATTATACTTTATACACTGTCGGACATATAGTAATAAATAGCTAATAATATATATTAATATTATACTTAAGGTGTATTTCCGTTTGTCGGGGTCAGTTGAACGGACGATGATAATATAACAACGTATAATAATAATAATAATATGTATATGACGTGCGTTAATAAGAAAATATTAATTATTTTCACCTCACAGGAAATATATTATATCGATCTCTATATAGCACCACCCACAAACCATCCCTTACCGCAAACACGCGGATGATCCACTGCTGTGCGTTCGAGAGCATATAATTTTTAATTTTATATTATATGCCATCCTCGTGAGCTATATTATACTGTAATACTACTTTTATCAAAATCTAGTTCCGTTCCATTGAAGATATTTATGATGGGGGGGAGCTGAGACAATATAATATAGCATATTCTGTATACCTACTACATCAATAACATAAAATATTATACTATATAATAAATCTTTTATATGTAATATTCTGTTTGACGAAATATTGTTGGGAACCAAATCAAATTTGTTACGATTTATAATTTTTCAATTATCATTATTTACACTATAAACATCATACTGAACTGATCAATTTAGTATCTAAAACAGAAAAACACAGTATAGAGGCACCTACTTGGACGTTTAATACGTATGACCTGTGTCAAATTTGCGCCGAAAACTAGTTACCAATTATAATTCTTTATGCATTTTGCGGTTTTCGGCAATTAAAAAAAATCCACACAATTAACGTTTTTTTTGATACCACCGTCCACCGTATATCACCGCGTATTATTTATAGTCGAGTTTTATGTGTAAAACCGTAGAATGTATGTCACGCGCGACGTGACGTATATAATATAATAATGATATTATATAACAATATGTGACGAGTATAAAACAAACAGACATAACTAACAAACGGGCACGATGTTCGGAGTATACAGCTACCCACAGCTGCAGGCGTACTGCTGCGACGAGCGTGCAGTTACGGTATTAAAGGCCTTCGATCGATCGATCGTCGTCAGTTGTTATGTCCTTCGTCGCCGTCAAGGAAAAAAGGGGAAAAATATTCTTAAACATTTCTGTCCTCCCGTATATATACTGTCACCATGATATTATACGTAAAAACGAAGAGATTTTCCGCTACCGCCATGGTTTTTTGCGCGCGTTTGCATATTATTATTACTATATTATTATTTATCGTGAAATATTACATAATATTATAACGTGTAGAACACTTGTGTATAGATACTATTATTGTACACTTCAGTAGAGCAGTAGAATTAAAATTGTACAGGTTTTGCACGTACGACGTGCGCTACCTACTACCTGGTATCACATTACCTGCAGCGCGCGAGCAATATCGACTATATTTTATCCGTTCGGAATAATTATAATATCGTTTGCAAAAACACGCGTGGCCGGTCGGCGCCCGTTGCAGGTTTTATGCGACGTTTAACGATTTCCACGCGAAAATGACACATTATAATTAAAAACACGCTGTATAGCCTATGGGCGGAAATCCATTGACATTTCAGGGGACGGGGGGGCTTACATTATTGACATCATCAATTTGAGCGGGGGAGCTTCGATCCTACAAAAAATGAGTGGGCTAGGCCCCATTTCCGCCATTCGCGGTATGAAATTCGCAGCTCTTCCGCAAATACGATGTGCAAACTGTTCGAAATTTTATGCACATGCTCCAAGAGGAATTAAAATGCGATTTTTTTTTAATAAAGGCGACAGTCATCTTCGGCACACTAGAAGTCTCTTCTGTTTTTAAATTTTATTTCGCTCCACGCGTACCTACTCCTCGGGTCTTCGGTCGTCTCGCGCCGCTGCAGATCCGGGCGAGATACCGATCGAGTTTCTCTCGTTTATTGCACGCGCGTCGTCGTATAAACTCATAAAGTCGTACATTTTATTGTAATAATAATAATAATAATAATATGCTGCGTGCCTTGTTAGACGGACGACGCCGTTACAGTAATAATATGCGTGATGTGCTCGACGCGCATTAATGACAAATTATTTCGGGAATGTCGAGCCGGAAAAAACACAAGATTCTTGGTCGACTTAAATTAAATCCATCCGAACGATTCTTTTTTTTAACCCCCATGAAATTATTTGAAATTAAAATAAACTATATTATGCTTGTTTGTCATCTCTCACAGTCGTCCTACGGAAATCGAATTCCAAGTGCTTTCGTATTAATAGTTGCTTAATGACTAAAGATGTATAAAAATATTCGGTTGTGTTGTAAAAATGTGAAATCGCAGTCTGCACCATAGCGTGTTTGGTATTAATCACATCACCGCGTGTGTTTTATAACAACAAAATAATTTCGATCTTTTGGCGACATTAATAATTGTTATAGAACCGTAATTCGACTCCAACCTTGACCCTAATTATCGGTTGCTAGTTTGGAGAAAAAACGTGTTCACGCGAAAAATAACGTTTTTTTAACCCGTTGTTCCGCAACGGTTTAATTTCCAGTTTACGACCAACCGATAAAACCTCTACTATACAATAATTAATTACACGCAGTATTCGTAATTTTAAACATAAATTTATATTTCATCTTGTCAAATCTTTCATCTCTAATTAGATAGGTACTATAATGTAGGTACTCGACTTATTATACCATAATAGTGTATAGATTGTAAAATGTTTACTTTAAAAAAAAAAAAAAGTCTAAATTAATTAACAATTTAATATATCGTAGAATTATAGATAGGAACTAAATGATGTTAAAAAAAATATAATACCTATATAAAATTATTAATTTATGCAATACGTTGATGTGTAATTAATTAAAAATATATATTTTGTTTTTTAGGTTATGTGAAGTGGTTTCATATAGAGCCTATAGGAGTTTTCTCTGCACGGATACTGCACAACCCTACATCAAAGGTAAGAATTTTAAACATATTATTGTCCTTCTTTCGCGTAAAAAAGTTACGATTTCCCAATTCAAAATCGTTTTCGAAGTGCGAGCAATATTATTGTGGATTGCGATTGTTTCTGCAAAATATTCGATTCGACGTGTTCGATTTAATGTCCGTGGTTCTTATTTAGGTAATGCATGTATTATAATATACACGACCTTATGACCAGTTGGTTGTAACTACGTAAAGTCTATCGAGCGATGACAGGTAAAAACGTAAAAAAAATACGAACACTTCTTGTTGAGTATTATTATCTCAGAGTATCCGATTGTATCGTAATAATGACTGATGATCATTGGCGGTTTCTATTGCATAGACCGCACATTCCACTGTCGTTTATTTTCCGTGCAACATTCGCAGGGTCGTCGCGGTCGCGTTCGACTCAATAATAATTTTTATATAATACTATAAGTTATAACAATAATTTATAATAGGGTATTCTTCTTATTATTTTGGGTTCGCCGTATTTTTTTTTTAGTTTTTAACTGAACGTTCGCTGTCGAGTAAAGATTTTGGTCACTGCGGGTACCTATAATAACACTATATTATTATGCCGTCATACCGATAACAGTAATAATAATAACAGCTTACTTAGTTCCCTTTCCGTATTTGCGATTTGTAGGATATAGACCTACTACATTTAATATGCTCCAATTATTTTGTTTTATTCAGAGTTCCTAATCTAGTTAGGTGTAATATAGAGATTTGCGAATATTATACACAATAATATGATAGTATGATGTCTATCAATGTGAAATAACAATAATAGTAATAATAATAATACGATTTATAAAATATTATACATCCTCCACGTATAGATAATATACAATACACATAATAATATTATACGCTCGGCCGCCGTTTGTCGTATATTAATTCGTATTAGTTTGATATATTTATTGGTTTCGTAATAATACGACGGCGACGTCTCTCGCCAAGGTTAAATACAAAACCTCGATCTTGTGTAAATCATTCTTTCACCTCGCACGTGACGCGAGCGTATATGGTCGTCGTCGCGCAGTCGCCCGTAAAGATGACCGCGATTGCTCGTTTCCCCTCCCCCCACCGCCAACCACACCGCTCTTCATTCTCCGCCAAGCGATTCGCTCGCCGTATGCCGTCCGACGACGGAGTAATAATATAATAACAATTATTATTTTCGTTGTATAAAAAATAACAAACATTTTTTTTACTTTTCATTGATGTTCCCACAAAGTTTTTTCGAAAGTATACCGACCCGTCGAGTGTCGGCCGATACACTCTGACCGTGATGGATATTTTATATTTTACTGGTCGAGAGTGGCCAGAAATAAACTTACATTTTTTAATGAACCCTCTACAAAATATATATTATACGAATCTGTGAATCTCTTTGAAACGATCGACGGGACGGTCTGATATTTTATGTCTTTCGAGTTACGTCTAGGATGTGATAATAATTATTAAAAAAAAATTCGCACATGTAACGTGTATGAGTGCAGTGTAACCAGCAGTTGGAGCAAAATAAAATAATCGCTAATACGTAATAAATAATGATAATAATGTATACGTGATAAATAACAAAATACCGTCACCGTTCAATAATGTCGATGCGACGTTGCAGTAAAAGTTCGCGTTATAAATATTTTAAATGCCTAATAATAATTTAGTAGTATATTCTCGAGTATTTAGTGTATACGCGTGTACAAGTGGATCGGATTGCATATTATCATTGCTAATAATTATTATAATGTAGAACGTACACACGCGTGTCCACTTCCTAAAAACAATTCTCGTCGGTTTCAAATCGATTGCACTACGACCAGAACGGCGTGAAATACGCGGGATACGGACAAAAGTAAACGCAGACTGCTGCCGGTCGCGCGCGATCGTCGTTATTTGCGTGACAATGAACACGGCCCGACGATGTGGCAGGTGGCAGGTGCGGCGTAATATTCCGCATAGATATACCGTTGTAGTTCAGTGGTAGTAGTGCTCAGTGGCGTAATCGAAGTTTTTTTCTCGTTGCGGTGGACAGTACTGGCGTACCAGTATCTACATTCGATCGGGGGGGAGGGGTGGTTAAACACGAAATTGGGTGATCTCAACTGACCAAAAAAAAAAAGGATATTTCGATCGGAGCTTTATTGTGTACTTAAACGTATACTATTGTAATTCAAAAATGTTTCACTTTGCGAATAGTTTCCACCCTCAATCACAACACTACGACGTTATGTCTTTGTAAGTTATGAGTTTATGCCCATATATTGAATAATAACCATGCGCATCAATCGATTAATACCACAATATCATAGTATATTCATATCCACCAGACTGTATTATATTTAATAATTAAAATAGCTGTTTGTCGGAAATGACAATAATTTGATGTTAATGTGTATCATTATTTTGTATCATTACATTGTTATTATTATTTGTATAGCGTTTTCACCGTGTAGTGTATGTTGTGTTCGGTGCCTTGGTATTTAAGTATTTTTGAAAGCGACGTCGATGACTAGTTTTCCGTCGCCGATTTGTGATACTAATAACGCCATATTATTTTTATATACCGCATGCTTAGGTGTATGTATACACATAATAATAATAAGTAATAATAACGATTGCGGCCGACGAACGGAAGAAGAATATATACGCAGCGCGACCGTGTAAAAGTTGTTTTCTACCCATTCCGCGAAAGTGAAACTGTATAATATTATTATTGTAACAGTATATTAGGTACTACAACGACCGACCGGATCGACCCGCGCGCGAATATTATTCGCAGTTCGTCCGGATAATAAAATATTCTCGAAACGAAACTATAGGATTTCTTCCATGCTCATAATTTTTGGACGACAAGTCATGGTATAATATTTACCTACCCAGGTTATACTAGTACAGTGTTGTTGGCGAGATGACATTATAAACGATGTCGTAGAATGCGTTTGCGATGTCGTGGTCGTCGATTATCGAAATCGTGTCATTCCGGTTCCAACAAGACGTGAGCTCGCCATGCATATTATTAATATACTTATCGTTATAGTTCCAACTCAGATTGTATTATATATTTTAATTTTTTTATAAATTAATTGTGTCAGCGTCTTAATGTTTTTACAATGTTATGATATGACATATTATTAAAGTGGGTTTCCACTACCAGTGGCAGATACGAGGGGGGGGGGCAAAGGGCGGCGTCCCCCCTTGGGCTGTCTTTTTAACGTTATTTTCTATTATAATATTTGGCTAAACAAAAAGACAATTTAATTTTTTTAAATTCGCCCCCCCCCCCCCCCTTGGGTGGATCCTCTATTGTCCTCTACATAAGTGTACGTGCATAAAAATAATTTTCTGTGATTGGTTGGTATACATGGTAATCTTTTGGCATACCAGAGTGTTATACGTTCTTGCCACAGGCTTGACCATGATACCATGAAGTTGGATCCAGTTCAACTTTTCACGTGTACAAGGCTCTATATTGATAAGAATATTTGAGGTAACTAATATATGTTACCAATTCTAACCGATCTATAGGCGGGTTTCCACTATATACGTATGCGGGTACGTGCATACAAACAATTTGCTGTGATTGGTTGGTTAGGATAAGTTACCACACGATTAACCACGATACCGTGTTGTTGGACATAGCTGAACATTTTTCGTGTACACGGCAAACGTGTGTAGTGGAAACCCGCCTTAACCCATATTAACCGATGGGAAACGTTTGTGAGACAGTTCATAGCGAACGTATCCGGTCAACATATGCACGTTAACGTACACGTATGTAGTTGAAACCCACTTTTATATTCGGATTATGGTCGATATAATTATTATTAATGCTAAATATTAAGATACATTTTGAATATTAAAAGAGATCAATTTGCTTTTTAAATTGTCTGGTTGTTCTTTGTGGTATTTTAGGAATATGGCTTGAGGTATAGCCGTGGTTTAGCATAGGTATTTGGATGTTTTTTTTGCAGTAGATAATAATAATATTTTGAATGCATGCAACATAATTACTTATACTGTGACACATCAGTACATTATTGCACTTAATATACTATTACAATTAACTATATACCGCCCTCAAGTGACAAGTTTAGTAACTACCGAATTGCCAAAAATTAAATTAGAATGCAGTAGGTACTGTAAATTTACTGCATCTTATTATATTTATTATTTAAGTAAAAAGCAGAAAAACTATAATTTATATTTCCTGAAAATATAAAAATAAAAAAGTTGATTTGTTCGATTATAGTAAATTGGTAATATTATTTTCATACAAAAATAAACATGGTATAATATTGAACTTACTACTTTTTCTATTAGAATATTATGTACTTACATAAATTTTTCATAATATAATATAGGTATTATAACGATACTCCGGTACTGCAGTTTAAAGTAACATTTTCCATACTATATAAAAATGCAGTAAAAAATTAAATATCATATTTTTTTTTGGTAAAAATAATAATTTTATTGATGAATAAACTATTTTTTTTTAGAAATTTACTGGTTTTTCAACATGAAAATATTCATAAACCATAGATTTTATTATCAGATATATATATATAAAGAGTGGTATAATGTACATTTCTAGAAAATTTACTTGGAAGTAGGTAGTGTACTAAAAAACTATAATATTAAAAAGTTGTTCGACAAATCTGACGATCATAAAATATTATTCGACTCAACTTAATTTATTTTCATTTTTTCCCGTTGATATTTTGAGAAATATGTTTGAATCACTCTTTAATACTGAGTACTGAGTTTACCTATAAACCTAATTATGGCTGTGTCGAATTTTGATATTTTTAAGTATGTCCTCGGAAACATTCGTGTGAACACCGCTAAGTGAGACCGAGTTTTTTCAAGTGGCGACTCGCGACTGTCGAACGATTTGTGTCGTCATTCTAACTAAAAACTCGACATTAATTTAACGTCTCTGGTCTCTATAGTTTATATATTGTCGTAGTGGTTTGGACTATTGTTTGAGATTCAGTTTCAATTAAATGTTTAACTTATCAGCTGTACAGTGCACAATTCACCTCATTTACACAGACATTGACTGCATTGTACGATTACGTTAATAATGACAGTTCTAGTAGGTATTATTGTTTCTTCGTGAATATCAAAGTCTAAAGATACGAAATAATATGTGCAATTTATTATTAGATGACGATTTGCATTTTTTTCCTTACTCGTTAGTCTGATTCTAAGCCAAATTTAACAAATAAATTGGATACCAACCATTTGTTTTACGCAGTTATTTACTAAAATCTTTTTCTGTTTAATATTAAATATTTTATAAACGCGAGTTGTTGACGATTTTGAATAATTCATAGGAATGTACAAGGAAAAAATTGTACAATTTTCCTGCAGTGTTATCAAGTTTGTTTCCATCTGTGTATGCTCGTTTATTATACAGTATAGCAGCTTTCAGTTATCAGGATCAGGTATCAATAAAATTACTAAAATCCTGTTGCATTATATAACATAATGGTCAAAATACAATTACCATTCTGAGTTAGTCGTATCTCTGCGACAAAAAACCGTTATTTGCGTAGACACCCATCATAAATTTCAACCCGTTGACCATATTTTGGATAAAAGCTAAGAAACTATTTTCGGGTCACGACTTGTTTAGCATAATGTTTACCTTGTTGTATGTAGGTATATTATATACAAATATGCATTATTTTAAACGGTGCATAATCAGTAATTGAACAATTTGTATACGCAAGCAAAATTCAAATTCAATCGCGTATAAAACAGAACGCTGTTAAATATAATATATGTGTTTTCTTAAAGAAATAATACGATAAAGGTTGACCTCGAGCACATGGGACTCGAGTAAAGATTCACAACTCGATGGAACTTGTGAACTTTGCTATGAAAAGAAGCATGACGAGAATTAGTATCGTATAAGATATAAAAGTGACTTGGAAAAGTTGTCCGTGGTTATAACAATAATTCCATTTGAAGGCCGAAGAAACGAATGTACCTATTTCGCACATGGTAAATAAACACACAAAGGAAATGTATTATTTAATTTTACGATATTCGCGTCCATTATGCGTTAGACCGTCTTTAACACTAGGTACATAATAATATGAGGTTCGGTTAAATTTGTCGATTGAGTTGTATTTATACAGTGATGCACGAAGTACAATTTTTGTATATAAATATAATATTATATCATCATCGAATCTCGTCTGTTATAATAATATTAATATCGTTTTAAAATCAATTTAAATAGTTTAATTTTATATTTTATATTCTTCTGACGAACGTTTTCCATAATCGTAAAGTATATAATATTATATTTACAGAATACATTTCCGCCTAACGACGAACATCCATAATAATATCATTACTGCTTACCTTATAAGCTATAATAAGTACACAGTCTATTAAAATGTTCCAACACTCATATAATAATAACAATAATATGGTGTCGTCCTCTATATTATACGAATCATAATGAGATCAGCAAATAAAATTATTCCAATAAGGCAATAAAGCATGTCAATCTATATTGCAATATAATATAATATTATAGTCTACACCACTACACGCCAGGCTTGCCCACCCGCGGCCTGGCTCCGACACTCGGAAATATTCCAACCGGCCAGTGACCATTTTATACAGTTAGAAATTTCCATAGGTTTGAATATAAATACAAATAAAAATTATAATCTAAAAAAAATGTTATTTAAATAGTTGAAGCATTTCAGTAATTAAAATATAATTAAATATTTTTTTGCAAACAAGAAATGCGAACCTGCAGTTTTGAAGAATGAAGAAAACTAACTAACGACTATAGCGTAGAAATATGCAGTACTGAACACACACGATAATAGTCATAAATTCTATAAGTGATCAAAGATATAATATTATATTATGATATAAAAGGTATATCGTAAATCTATATTGTATGTTTTATAAAAATGAACCATTATACCGCAGTATAAAATTTAACATAGTTCAGAAAATGTACATATCACTCTATATCAGCTTCTGCCATCATTCCACAGAAATATAAATTTCAAATGTGACCCGCAAGTTGAAAAAGGTCGGGCACGCCTAGTTTACACCATCGTGTCCAATAATGAACGCCAAGCATTTTCCGCCGTCGTCGGTTCACACCATATTGGCATATTATAATCTATAATCCCAAAGGACAAAGGCCACACAAAGTTTTCGTGAAATAAAACTGTACACTTATTACTTACTTGCTCCAACGCTGGTCTTGAAATTGATCGGTTTCAAAGCCCCAGCGCCGAATATACCTGAATTTTTTTTTTAAATGTTTCTTCGACTAACGATTGAAAATGGCCAAGAACAACAAACGCCGCACGTTTATTATTATTATTATTTTATTACGCTCTATTAAAATGTAATAAAATCGAAACTCGGGGGTGACGTGGGCGATCGATGATGGTGTGCGTGTGGCGAGAGGGGGGGAATATTCTCGTATTCGCGACGGCGACAAGAAGAATAACGCCTCGGCGAGAGGGGAAAATGCGTTTTCCTTGCTATAAGCATCCGATTACGATTTTCATCCCGACACCCTACTATTACAGTAACATTTGTTACACCCTATATATAAATCAAACTATAGAATTGACCAACATAACATAAACACAAACACAATTGACAGTTTTTGACTCCGTCCAAATTATTGTATGTATTGATGCATTATTAAAATGATACGCGGTAGTTCAACATTCACCATCAACACTAACCAACTCAAAAGTGTAGTTATTGTCAGTAATTTTCCAATAAACAGTTGAGTACCTACTAATTTAATTAATTTAATAATAAATTTAAAGTTGTAAAACAAATGTGTCTTCATATTGATGGAAAACTTATCCTTAGATATAAAAATACTTGCCTGGATAACTACTAATATCGTTACTATAATATGTCTATATGTCACCCACGACTCCTGACAACGTTACAAGTGCTATACGTCAATAGTTGTACTAAAGATTGTTTATATATTTTATACAATATAGACCTACGAGCACACGTATGTACCACCTGAACACGCATTGAACACGTGTGTACTTATATCGTATTGGCGTGTTATATACAATGTAATATTAATATTGATTTGAATAATAATAATATTTACTGGGCGAGGCACTACGTTTTCCCGTTTTCGCGTAAACATGACAACTGTCGCATCTTTGTTTATTTTATTCCAATATATTATACAATTTAATAATTTCAATATTTGAAGGCACGATCAAACACGTCGATAAATATTTTATAAAATACGTCGACTAGTAATACGAAAAGAAGCATTGTGCTCGAATTTTTTTAAATTGTTAATGTATAATATTATTATACACCATATACCTACTTGTATCGTGTATTTTTAGATATTATATACGTCGTAGGTTTGGGTATATAATATCTTGGCTGGCGCATAATATTATACATAAACATAATAATATAGTGTATAATATAATGATATTACGTTATATTGTATAGTAATAACAATAATAATCATAATATTACAGTCGCCGTAATGCGTTTTGTGCGATCGTATAAACGGCGCGGCGGCCGAGTCGTTACGGTCGGCGTTCCCCTCACGTCGCGCCCACCGTTCGTTCACTCTTTACACGTGGCAGCAGCGGCGGCAGTGGTTTCTATATCACCCGGCAATAGGCCGCCAACGCCGCCGCCGCCGCCGAACACCACCACCACCACCACCTACTCGTCCGTCTCAACCACCTCCATTACATCCTCCTCCTCCACCTGCACCTCATCGGCGTCGTACCGGTGGTAGAGCGACGAATGTCGAATGCCGTCGCCGCCGCTCGTCGGGCTTTTGTGTATTTTTTTCACTCCTCTCGTAAAGAAACACTTTCTCCGAATTATTCGCCGCGTACTGCACCGGTCGTTACGCCGCTGTGGCGGGGTGGAGGGCGTTGCTTTCACCCGAAAAACCCACTGCACACGACCTGCCGCCGTGCCGTTCTCTTTGGCGCGAGCGGCACTCGCGTCTACTCCTCTACTCTCCCCACCCCGACGACGTCGTTCTCATTTTTATACTCTCCTTACAACTTTACACGGCGTACGCGTGTGTTAACGGGTGAATAAATTACTGCAAACTCTGTACCTGCGTCGTCGTCATCGTGGAGAAAAAATAAAGTTTCCCATTATAATTACACCGTCGGCGCGCGTATATAATATGTACGCGAAAAATATGTGAACGATTTCCGCTCGGAAATATTATGGCGAGTCGCGTTTTTTTTTATTCATACCGCGTAGGGATTTCTCTTTCGACGGTGTTTTTCACGCGATATCGTTTCCTCTCGTCCGAAAACGACGCGCCGGGACGATGGCGTGCAACGATTTTCCACCGTTTCCGGCGCGCGTGTGTAGTGGTGCACGGCGGTCAACAGTGATCTTGTTCGATTTTTTTTTTTTTCGCGACGAGACGCGTCCGTCTTTCCGGTCAAACGGTGCACCCGATAATCGCGCGCGCACGCACGCACACACGCACGCATACCACCGATGCGGTGTCGCGGTCCAGCGAACAACAGCTGTACCGCCGTTAGAGTATCGATAGAACGCTCGGCCGAGCTCACGCATATTATAACCGAGCTGGATTCTCGTCCCGTGGAGGCAGTGGCGTACGCAGTGGTAGGGTTCTGACCGAACTAAAATCCTGGATGGAGGTACATAATAATTGTGTCTACACGATTTTTCCCAGTGGCTAAACTATATACTATAGTGGTTGCACCTTCGTTCAACTACCCCCAGGATCCCGTGTCCTGCAATATTTTTATAACTACAAATAGTTCAAACAAAATATATCTTTTTACTTTATAAGAATTTATTATCAGTTTATATCATAATGTTTAGTATTATTGAAAAAATAACAAAATTAATAGTCTTACCATTTGGAAAGTGAAACTGTTGACGATCCCGATCCAGGACTCGTTTGAACTTGAAGATCAAAAGTGTTGTCAATATAAATTTGAGTACCTATATGAAATTTCAAATTTAATGTTAGGTAGTTTTGAAAATGAAACATACTACCCTATTTTAGCTGTAATTATTACTACCTAAGTTTTATTTTATTTTGTTATTTTGGGTACTTATATGAATGAAATATTAAATTTAGATAAACTTATTTTTTGTGATTATAACATTAACAACACTTCTATTTTGTATTCGAACTATGCCCTCCACCCTACATCACCAAATTCGTTAAGTCAACTGATATTATTTGAATACCGCTCGATTCGGGTTCTTAAATTCGTTCGAATGTGGCCGGATTGTTCGTACACGACGTTCATCATATTCTGTGCGGATAATGGACGTCATGCTCGGAAAAAATCTCACCTAGCTGATGTTTGGTACATTTTAAACAACGTGTGAAAAGTCAACCTCGATATCATGTGCTCGTTAAAGGTTATTCGAGGTGAAAAGTCACGAAAATTGCCGTTTTTTAATACCTCGCTCTTTTATGGCTGTACAATACAAAGTTTTAAACAAAATGTATAGGGAAGGTAATTATTTATCTACAAATAGGTAATTAATTATCTACAAATAAGGTCTTATGACATTTTCGCGTAAAAGTTATATTTTTTGAGCTGCATATATGGCCTACAAAGCATAAACTTTTTAAGAAATATGATATTTTCACTAAAATCAAGACTTGGCCTTGCGTCTATATCTCGCTTTATACTGGTTGTGACAAAAAAAGTTTCAAACAAACATTTTAGAGGAGAAAATTATCCACCTGCAGATGGTCGTATGCAATATATATGTAATCAAACTTTACGGATCCGTTAAAATTTTAAATGATAACAATACGATGTGGTGAAGGCTATAATAACTATATAGGTATTATATTGCGTATAATATGCCGAACACATTTTTTCGTCACGGCCGAGTTTCACTTTCGCCTAGCAGTTTTTCGCGAAAAATAAATCAGAAATGAGCTGTGCATACCCGTTCCACACATAATATTAATATAATATTCAAACACGATTTAAAACAATATAGTTTCGCGCGTTACCACGACACGACTTTTCTCCCTGGAACGCAGACGGTTATTCTTTTTTCCTCTCCTATCGTTTTGAAAATCGATACGTGCGGTGAACATATATATATTATAAATTATAATATAATATGCTTGTATAGGCGTATGCTGCAGGTACTGCACAGTGCACTGTCCATATTATAATGTATGTACTACGTATAATATAATATACAAATTGTGATAATAATAATGATACAGTTGTTGTGAACCGCGTGTTATCAGATATCGAACGACTATATTATAATATATAATAATATTGTATGAAATAATAACTTAATATACCGTAACATTATTATAATGGCCACGACTTCAGACATTAATTAACTATTATTTGGAATAGACGACGAAAAATGATGTCGTTCATCGTAGTTAACACTCTCGAAATGTATTCAATATAATATAATATTAATTCTTGTATTGTACCTATATATATATTTATTTCATGACTGAGGTATTGCGATTTCACTATATTATATTATATTGTTATCACGAGTAAGTAAAATGTATTCGTCAATCGTGCCACTATATGTATACCAAAAACTAATCCTTGTCCCTATATAATATAATAATATTGTTATCCGGGCGAATATTTATGAGTTGACGTCGAAATTAATACAATTTTATGTTATTTCGCTATACACGTAACGTTACAACATTATTAGTTATTATCTACCCCTTTAATAAAATATGTCAACAATATAGTTTTTCCGCAATCATTTGTGTTACGAATCTCCGTGATTACGATTTGAGTTTTTAAAACAGGAGTCTTTATTTTTATACTTATGTTCGTACTCGGTTCGTTTTTGTACAAAATGCAATTTATTCGACGTTTTGTATTTAAAATGCCGACCGTTGTATTTACCGTTTCCAAGAAATACATTAAGTATGAAAGTACAAAAAGACTTAACGCGACGTTTAATATTTATTATTATTTACTTTGATGACAATTTTTTGCCGTGAATCATGAATTATAGTTCACGTCCATACAACGGAAACCCTCGAGCCGAACAAACTATAATATACAGTCTGCAGTTATAAGTATGCTCTGCAGACTGGAGGAATATCGTATCGCGTGACACTATATTTACTGTACATAAATACATATAATATACTATATATACATAATTGTACATGGTTAAATATTTACAGGGAAACTATTATGCAAATGTCGTGTTGCTATTAATATATACAAATGCAGCGGAAAACGACGTGTTTCGATATAATTACACGCGTATTGTAATTGTAAGAATTTAATTTTCTATACTTTAAAACTCGAAAAATAATATAATATTAATGTCGACACTTCCACGCTGGTGAAAATGTACGTTAGGTATGCGTAAAAGTTTCCACACTGCACACGATCCGTAGTGTAGTCTATGGGTTTTTTGCGCCGCAACATGTATTTGCGGCGTAAATTATTACACAATATACATTTTTACCAGCCTGGATGTGGTTTTATAATAATAATAATAATAATAATAATATACTGTAATATATTATACGACATAATATTACGTGTTGTAGATTTTCCATCCGAAATATTGTAGCACTATTTTAAAGCTCAAGTCGTATGTATTAAGGTTTGATACATGCACTTTTTTAGCCAGTCTATATCTTAGAAGAATAGAATCTATAAATAAAATACCGATTAATTATTGTATAATATTATACCGAGCAGCCTACATATTATAATGTGGTTCTTTTTGACGGTATATTTCAGTTGCTATAACGTAAACGACTTAATATGTGATAATAAATAATATGCGCGTGGAAAGGATTTCTTTTACACTATCAGTATAGTTTTTCGTGGGCTTGCTGACGATAGTAATTTACATACGATGCGATTCGCAATATAGTTTTTTTTTTATGGATACTTGGCGTGGCGGCCGAAGCTGACGTGCTTGCGAGTTATCGATAGTTTTTCCGCGTAAACGGAATAATACATGCTGTATATATAATATATATATACAATATATTATATACGTGACGGTGGCGAGAGCCTGCTAAAGGGATGGTTGGTGGAGGAGGGGGCAGAGAAAGTAAATAAAAAACGACGCCCACTTTTACGAAAATCGATGCGTCCAACCTTTGCCGGACTTCCGGTTAACGTCATGCGTAACCCACATACACGCGGACAGTGTTTTGCAGAATTTGGCAAATACCTTTGTATAGCGGGGGGAGGGGTGGTGGAGTAGGTAGGTTGACTGTGATGTCAAAAAAACCGAAACCCATAACAATTGTATAATAATATATATAGTATATCATATTGCATATATTATTATATACAATTTGGTCTGCAGGCAGTTTCTGTGGCGTTGTTGTTGTTATTATTCTTGAGGCCGGTGACCCAATTCCGTCGTGTTTAGATAAAGAAAAACACCGCACGCGTGACGATTTGTCGTAACTAAATTTTTTTATTCATTACTTGGACGCGAAATGAACTTGTTTCTTTTATCTTTATACGCCACCACGACCTTGCGTTCGCTAATCAATCACAGTGTTATAAACTATAATATGTATATAGTATAATAACGAATAAGTATGTAAAACTAAAAACACCGTTCGCTGCCGAATACCGCGTCTTAAGGTCCCGTCAAAATGTTGGTTGGAATCAGTATTTGTTGAAAAAAAATTTCAAAAAAAAGGTTTCTCGAGGACAACTTTTTTTCACACGTCTGCGCCAACGCGATTATTTAGTGTGGAAGGATATATCGTCATAAATTATTATTATTTATCATAGTAACTCAAGCCAAACAATGGCCGGTGGAGGGTGTATAGAGAACATACAGGTACGCTGCGGACATTGTTGTATCATAATATTATTGTATTATTGTTGTTTATGTTCTACGTCGATCGGCACGCCACGGTATTTTTACTATTGTTGAAATTACAATATAAGTCGGTAATTTCACGAAATCGAGTTTGCTCCTAGCCCTGCTCCCCGGTCTAGCCATTTTGCTATCAAAGTACGCAGTCTCATATCCTCGACGTTTTTTAATCTTCTCAAAATCGTAGGTAGGATACGAGCTAAACGAGACCTCTAAAAGTCCAACACGTACGAAACGTTTGTTCGAATAAATAGTTTTATTTATAATACCCTCGCGGACACGAAAACTAATTTTAGATTTAGCTCGTATTCAAACTACATGTCTCGTGTTCGTACAAATGCTGTACAATTGTGGTACAACTCTTAATTTTAATTTAATGCATGCTTGTGTGTAACGCGTTTTATATGCTCTTTATAACATTATTACTATTATTATTATTATTATTATGGACTACCTACGTGACATCATAACCACGCACAGAATATAATATGTATACATACTTTTCTCGTTCAATAAAGCTCGGAGTATAATCTCTTATTGCAGGTACCGTAATAATAATAATAATCGTAAAACAACTAAAGCGAAATCGTGAACATATTTTTGTTATTTAGACGGGAAAATTGAAATTTTTTTAACATTTCTATCGTACCTGCGATAAAATGGTTGTAAAAAAAAGCAATAATAATAATAGAACAGTGTTCTACTTAGTTCTACCATCGATCGGATATCTGAAAACTGTTAGGTACTTATATTATTTATTATGGACTGTGGTTTTGCACTCACACGTCGACTATAGCAGAAGAGAGTACTAGATATATAATATACGATTACTAAACTCATGTAATAGGTAACAGTGGTTATTAAAATTTGGTTATCATTTATCAAGAAAAAAAATGTATTACTATCAAAAATTGCAACCATCATTGTATCTTTGGGCACACTTCATTCTGTGTATTATATAGGTATTAAGGTATGTCTTTATTATCAGCCATGATCCTATAATATTTTGTTTGTACTAGGTACACAATGTATAAAATTAATAAATAATAATACACTATTTTGGTTTGAAACGGGGAAACCTATTTATGATATTTTGTTTGCGCACATTTTAGATTCTAAGTGGGACGATGAATGTATTTATTTATTTTATACATCGTCGACCGCGTGCGTCGTTGTCGCCAAAGTCTTAAAATTCCAAACGTAAATTCTTACAGTAAACGCCACAGACCTCCTATATAATATACAGCAGATTATATTCGCGTTATTCCTCCGGTTGTTTATTAGTGAGGAACAGGTTTGAATGTTTGATAAACATAACAATATTTTTATACATTCGGAGGACGCAGGGGCAGAAACACGTGAGTAAACATCGGCGTACGTATTTGTTTGGTTTTTTTTTTGTTCAATAATTATTGCGAGCTGGTTATAATATGCGCTCAGATTGTACGGAAACGCGGTACCGCAATCAAACTGTAGTTCAATAATAATAAAAATAACATAGGTAGGTACCTAATAATAACGACGAGCGATAATAATTTATCTAAACTTCCAATGCACGTTTCAAATAATAATAATAATAATGATAATTAATAATTATTATCATTGTATTTTATGTGTATACTGCACTTCGTATCGCACGTTGTATTTCTCGTGTACGACAACGGTTTTATAATATTATTATACGATTACAAATTAATATTATAGCAATATCATATTGTGGAAACAGCAGTACGATTGCGAAATCATTGAGCGGTGACGTCACGTGTGTGTGCACATTTATACATTGTACGAGATTATTATCATTATGCTTTTAGATAATATTGTTCTGCGCAGTCGCGGAGAGCAGGAGGTACCTTCAGCGTGGCCTTACAATTTTTTTTCGCAGTCATCGTGTGGACTTCGCGAGATTCGTAAATTTCTAATATTATTATTAAAGGCGTGTACAGTTTGATGGAATATTATAATTTACACTATTGTTTGATCGAGAAAAAATAAACGTCATTTCAACAACTAGAAAAAAAAACTTTTCTATAAAACATAAAAGCCGTTACAGGCCACGTGTATAAATTGTTAATAGTTTAATCAGTAGTGTATGCCTGCCTATGTGCCATTCCAGTCTTTGTAACGTTCGTTTAAAAGTCGAATTCGTTCTCGTCCAATACCCATTATGCGTAAATTTTTGAATTTCTCGGCGTAGATAAAAATACTTTATTACACAGTAGTATAATATATCGGATTGTTGAAACATGGTCTAAAGTGTGACACAGATCCAGACCCAATTCTTTTCTTTCCTCTCATAATCTTTGACCACTGATACACTTTGTAGTTCGGCCATTCGTAAAAAAAAAAAACCAAACTCATTTTATTTGTCAATGGGACGATCGTGTTCATTTCCAATCGCGGGAGACACAGCCTGACATAATATTTTGTAGTTTGGTTGCACGACAAGTGACAATAATGACGTTATTATCGTGTATCATTGTGTACACACTGATGTAAACTTGCTAGTGTATGCAAAAATTTAGCAAATGTTCAAAGGACGAAAAATATGTGAAAGCTAATCGTCGTTATAAATTACACACGACTAGAACCATAGACATATTAATAAATATTATTTATATTATTTATATTTATTAATATGTCTATGACTAGAACTCTGTGCTCGGGTGGTGTAGTGGAAAATTTCTAGTCGGTTCTCCGCGGAGTATACGTCATGTTCAAAACGACATTAATGAAGTTGTTGTAAGAATTCAAATTATTCGTGAATTTTGTGCGTCTTTTAATTCTCAGTAGACGGTAAGTTATAAGTTATAACCATGTAGTATAAATATTCTATGTGTAACCTTTGTGTTTTTAACTTGAGTGCTTCAATATAAGGAACAATATCAAAACTTGGATGTATACAATAATAATATTATAATAATATGGTGCCTGTCTTGCAGGTCCGTCCGACGTCGCAAACCATGTTTCTTATAATTATATTAAATATATAAACGCTCTGAGATCGTCATTTCTCCCGCGTGCCTCTTATCGCTGCTGCAGTTTGTGCGGTATAGACGTATATAGTGGGTACGTGATGTGAAGTAATATTACAATTTTTCAATAACGGTGATGATCTATAAAGTTTTTTATAGGCGCGCGTAAAAGTTTGTAGGTACCAAATTTCCAACGCTGCCGCAGTACAACATTCCGACGTTTTCCGCCTCGGAATTGTGTTTTAACCGCCAAAGTGTGACCAAGTCGGTAATAATATTATTTTCGTCCCGCTCCGAGGATACACGGACGAATATTTTATCGTATTTATACCGTCGTCGTCGTCGGAGACCGGTTTCGAACAGACCGTGGTGTGTTCAACGACCTCTAAACGAAAAAAAAAAAAGTCTGAGGAAAAAAAAATGTTTTCAACGCACGTCGTATCTCCTCCACATGGGACCGGTTCACGGTGGTGCGGCAAGGCAGCGGCGGCGGCGGCTACGGTGACGACGACCCATTTTTATTGGCTTTACGTACTCGTCTTTAATACGTATATGGTTTTTTTTTCCATCCCATTCCCTCGTCGCACATCGTATCCTTTGTTTCCGCCCTACCTCTATTTTCTATCGGGTACACGTGTGCGCGTGTTTTTGTGAACACACGCATTGGGAGGGACCCAAAGAATTCCAAGACGAGGAAAAGTGAAATAATATTAAGAAGTACCTAAACGAAATGCGACACAAAACGTTTCGTCCGACGGCGTTGATACGTAAGATTTTCCAGGGCTAGGACAAAATCAAACAGCGTCGTATATACACCGTATATATCAGTAGTTTTTACTTCAATATCCCCCCTCCATCTTCCCTTTGCACCTGAGTCGTAAACAACGTGCTACATTTCGATAAAAAAGCGAAAGCATCCGATGAAAAAAAAAATAAATAATAAAAACCCAAAACCAAACGTAACACCATCGATGCGCGCGCCCGCGTGTGGGTGTGTATATATTATTACACGCAAAACGCGCTCGCCAGAGGATCGATAACAGCCGGGTGGGTGTGTGCGTGTGTGTTGTGCACGATTCAAGCTCTCCGAACTCCGTTTCCCTCGTCGCTCGAGCCATACATACACGAACGGGCACGTCGACACCACCGCCGCCGCCCCTCTACATCGACCCCTCGCTGCCGAAGCCCCTCCGCCCACCACAGGGGTGGAACGAGAGCGGGCAACGAAGATTCACGCTATCCGCGAACGCTTCTCCGAGCGTAAACTTGCCGATGCCGCCGTCCACCGTCGAAAAACAATGATTTCCCATACTACATAGCCGGTCGATGTAGGCGTAATGTGGGTGCGTATTACGAAAAGAGTCGATCTAGGGACGGGTTCTCAAAAACCTCAAAAAATTTGAACTGTTCTACTTTTCAAAAAAATAAAAAAAAATGTACGTTCGAACATCTCGACCTGCAGTTGGAATAGTTGGAGTGTATAAATGTATAGTCAAAATGTTCGAGTGTGACGGTTGACGACAGATAAATTTTTGATTTTTTGTCAAGTGTAAACTGCATTGTTATTTTATTACCATTAAATTTTAAAATTTCATATGGTTTAATTTAAATTAATATATAGTCGAGGTGTACCGCAGCGAGATGATATGTATATGCGTGGGCATATATCGTTATATTTTTGTTCAGACGTTTCGGTTTTGCGGGGAGACCGGACGACGGGTTTGAGATATATGACAATACTACAATAAACCATTCGGGGGTGGAATTGTAATACTTGCGATGGTGGTGCTGGTGAAATTGATTAGAACATAATAATCTCAGCTGGTTTACGACCGTATATGTGTATTGAATGTCCTACAGATCAATTCTAATTCGGGTTTACGATTAACAGTTATAACTTTTTTCGCCGATACGATGATCTGATTCGTTATTAAATAATAGATTTTTAAAACTATTTCCCTCCCCCCACTGAAAGTGTTAGTCCATTTCGCCCCACCGACTATCAACAATGCTTCAATATAATAATCATGTTGTATAAGAAAGTACCAAACTACCATAATGGTCATATATATATATGCGTTTTTCAAATTCTTGATATAGGTACGATAAACGGAAATAATAAAAGTATAGTTTTCAATTATTCTCACATAATATTATATTGCTTTTCTTCTCTTGAAGCATGAAACGGGTACTGCAATATTAAAGTATGTGCCTGCGTTTCCCATCATCGGAGTGGTCTGATGTGCGGCTTTACCTGCAGGGACTAAAGATATCGATTACTGAATTATTATGGTTGTCACCAATAAAATAAAAGTATTGTAGGTATAGAGGCTCTTATATTATAATATTCGGACCAACAAATGAAAACGAGTGTGATATAGATAGGTATAATATAATAAGATATCGTAATAAAATCGATTCATTTCACCGTATTTTGTTCGTTGCGCAGAAAAATACCTTCAAAAAATTACGTTTAGTTAAAAAAAAACATCTTCACCGAACGACGACAAGGCGTCACGCTCGAGAACATGATGCGGCCTTCGCGTGGCAACGTAGGAAATATATAAATTTTTTTCCACTTGAGATCCCGCAAGAGGGTAGTAGTCGACGATCGAAAAATAATATATATTGCAATTCACCCTCGTTTCCTCTTCGCCAGTACTCCCACACAAGGCACGGCACAGCCGGAACAATGAATAAAGGTAGTCACGCGATCGATGTCTGCGCGTACAACGAAATCGTCTTAATAACCAACGAGTAAACTACATAATAATAATAATAATATAATATCGTCATGAGCACAATATTCTTTTCGCACTAACGGGGTCCTCACGAAATAAGTATACGTTTACTATTAGTGAGTTTTACCCTTGGGAGGGGGGGGGGGGTGCACAAAGCCCTAAATCCGGACCATAATTTGTTACGAACCGTATTGACGACGCTGCAATGCGGTCTTAGCTCCTGGATTTATGAAATTATATTATGCATTATTTGAACATTATTACGTAAGTACCTATGCGATTTTAATTTATAATGTGTGTTTATAGTTTATATGTACCTAATGCTCGGGCCATAAGAAAGTTTTCCGACGTTAGTTCTTTTTCGTATTTCACGCCTACTCTCTAAACTACTTTTAGACACGCCGGTGCGCCCAAAGTCGTTATTACGTCTCGATCCGCGACGAGTTTATCGTCGTTTTCAGACGTCCCGTTTCAATCGGCTATATTTTACTATTATGTTTTTGCGCATTTCACGGAACTGCATTAATTGTATAATATCGAAGAACTTTATGCGTTCCCATTATAATAATAGCAATAATATATTCAGATATTCTTTGTCACGAGTCACGCGACAACATTCGGAGAATTTTAAGGAATTATAATCGCATTAGTGAGAGGTATTTTATACAGTTTTTAAGCGTGTCTTGTATAATATATAGGTTATTTAAATTTGTTTTCGTCGAAATTATTATTTTCGTTGTTTTTTTTTCAGCCAGCGCAGTCCAATGTATCTGTGTAAACGATTAATTGTACATTAAGTTGATAATCGTGTATTGTGAATGCAAATTACAATAGTCCAAAATATTTACGACGAAAAATGGAAAAAAAAAAATTAAATACGTATTGTAAAAATGAAAATTGTCTTTCTTTCACGTAACTGTGTCCATCACGTCGTCAGTTCGATCGTCTTAAAAAATGTCTCGTTCGATCGTCATTGGTAGTTTACGAGGTCTTATCTTGATACATATCATTAATATTATGCCACTTGTGACTTGTTTCGTTTTCATCGCATTAATAAATTATATAATACGAGCGAGTAAAACGATGTTTCCGTCGAGCGCGTTGTCGATGCCCGGCGATAAAGACGTCGTCGTCGTCTTGTGTCGTGTGACCAGAGATTTTAAATAACCTAGATAACTAACTATCAATATCACCTATCACATAATCTGAATCCAGCTGTTGTAAACGTCCGCCATTTGTAAAGAGGTCAAGATATTATGTCGCTGGATATAGTAAAACATAATATTATTATAGTAACTGAATTTTTTTATTATTTAGATTAAAAATGTCCTTAATTATTTTTTATACAGATTAGGTATAAATGTATAGTTCATATAGAATATCGTACTACACATAGTAAATTATAAATTATACACAATACATATTATAAAATATACATTATACAAATTATAAAATATACATTATACAAATTATAAAACATACATTAAACAAATTATAAAATATACATTATACAAATTATAAAATATACATTCCACAAATTATACATTTGTTACCTTCACGTTATAAATTATTGGTTTAGAAACAACACAAGTTTATTGAATTTATTTCTTTTACTAGTGCAATTTATAGCCAAAGAATGATTTTTTGCAAATGCATGAAATCTTATTTTTAAGTACATGCTAACAACTAATTTAATTAGTTCTAATTTATGTGGGCTTGCCAACATATTTTCATTTTCACAATCTAATTCACCAAATATTTGAGAATTCTGAGAAAAATAGTTTTTAACTAATATTATAATTTTTGTTGATATTTTTGTAATATTCATATTGCCTAAGTTATTAGTTAAAATAAAAATTCTTTTCTCAGTCTCTTTAATTATTTCAAAAACACTAGATGATGCGGAAACTAAACCACCATAATTTTTAATATCAACAAATTTTGTATAAAAATCATTATGAACATGGTTATGATCTGTTTGTTTTTGTAATAAGCTTTTTTTGCAGGAAATACAGAAGACTTTTTGTGAAATTGTTCTTACAACAAAGCCTGCTATATAATATAATATATTTAATTTTTGATCATATAAATTAGAGCTATCATTATTCATAATTGATATTTTATTTAATAACATCTCATCGCCTAGCTCATCACAATTGTTTTCTATACTCTCAATGCCTTGATCACTAACATCTGACTCAGTAAGGTGTACCTTTTTTTGTGCCCATTTAATCTCAAAAATGTTCCCAACAGGATCATCATCAAGAGCAATACTATTTGCACTTGGTGAAGGGGTAATGCTATTTTTTAAAATTATTTGCTTCATAGCAGTTTTAAATTGGAGTACGTTTGGGTTGTTATTTAGGCCATACCTTTTTCTTATACGAGAGAATAATAATTCTATATGATCCTGCGAAAAACGGTAAGTCAAGATATATTTCAAAAATTTATTATTAGGCAATAATTCTTTAGCAACAGAAAATACAGAAAGTACAGCAATAGTTAGTCCAATAATAAATGTTTTTTTTTTACCTACATACAAAGGATTATCATTTTGATCAGTTAGTGTGAATAAATACTGTATCAATGGTAATATAGATTTTTCCAGAGACTCTATTTGGTTAGCATAGATTGGTTTTTTATATCCTTTAGCAAATGGAAGTCTACTATTAAGAAAATCAAATAATCTATCGATTGTTCGAATAAATTTAACAGTTTCATCACAATGAGTAAACTCTGGAAAATTTTCATTTTTTAAAAATTCTAGGGCATCTGCAGTTGAAGAACTAAGTGTTTGCGCTGCTAGTTTTACCTTCATTTTATTACTTTCCCATTCAATGTGGGCTTTAGATAACTTGTTAGCAAACTTTAGGCCTATAGTATCTTGGATCTTATGTAAAGCTTCAATATATTTCCAATCTATTACACCATCTTTGCTTTTAATTTGCTTACAATTGCCTAATGCATTACGTGCTAGTTTTAGCATATGGCAAGCGTCAGGGATAAAATAAATCTTTTGTTTTTTATCTCCATGTAAAAAGTACGGAACCAAATCATTAATATTACCACGAATCGTACAACCAAGATATGAAAAAGAAGAAAAATTGGAAAATGTACCATCACATGTCACACTCAATACCCGAAGACCATGTTTTATCGAAAGATTTATAGCAGTTTTGATTAATTCAGCTTGAATATTTGCTGATGACTTAGTTTGTAAAAAATACCCAATTGGCCATTTCCATTTGCCATTAATTGATACTAACATAAACACTAGAGCTTCT
Source organism: Macrosiphum euphorbiae (assembly GCA_949089665.1). Classification (NCBI taxonomy): domain Eukaryota; kingdom Metazoa; phylum Arthropoda; class Insecta; order Hemiptera; family Aphididae; genus Macrosiphum; species Macrosiphum euphorbiae. The sequence goes on along the minus strand of CARXXK010000003.1, from coordinate 21,205,179 downwards.
GTAGCTGGAGTATCTACATTTTGTAACTGCAAATCATTTCCAAAGTCACAATATCCAATGAATTTTTCATTTTTTGAATCCCAAAGAATTTGTTTTCTAATTGACATCCCGTCGAGAACCAAATTACAATCTTTGTCTTCTGTTGGAAAAGACTGAAGAGCTTCAAAAACTTCTTTAAAAAAACCAGGTTCAGCGTTGACTGTAGATGTCCAATTAGAAATCGATGATGGGTGTGGCAATGTTATTATACTTCTAAAATAAATAATAATACAAAAAAAAAAAACAAGTATTACTTATTATAAATTATAAAATAAATAAATATTTTTTAAGTGGTTTTTACCAATATACCAGTATAAATTAACCATTGTATAATTCATATAAGCATAATACAAGCATAAAAATATATAGAGTTGTAATTGTTTTTAATTATTAGGTAGGTACTTAAAATAATAAGAAAGCAAAAAATAGCGTGTATTTACCTACAAAAGTTATAAGCCTTAGGGGAATTATAATGCAATGTTAAAGCAAACCGTTTAAACTCATCAGTATATCTACGTCCATGCGAAAGCTTTTTAGCATTTTTAAGCTGGTTCTTAAAAAGTTCTAATGTCATACCATCAAATTGATCAAGTAATACATTTTCAACTGAATCATCAACAAAACCTTTCTTTTTTAAGGATCTTGTTAAATCTTTCAAATTTGATATTCTTAACTGTTGCCTCCTAACTTTTTGTTGTAAAATTTTTACTTTTTGTCTCAAAGCAATAACAGTGTGATCTAGAGGCTTTTCTTCAGTTTGAACACTTTTATCAATTTTAAGATTTTGATTTTCAGTTGATACACTTGTACAATTTTCAACTTCAGTGTTATTTTCATTAATTGATGACATAACTTGATGGTTCTCATTACTTCTCAATACAGTGACTTCTTTTGATATTGTACGTTGAACTATACGTCTAGGCTTTTTAGGAATTGGTTGGTAATATGAAGGCATAGCAGGGAATACAGTCGGAACAGCATCTGGTTTTAAATGTTTTTTGTATGTACCAGGTCTATCTAAAATGTCACTAGATAAAAAATGTTCACTACAAATTTTGGAATATTGTGAAGGAGTAAATTGTTTTCTTTTCATTGCCTGTAACCACTGTTTTAATAGCTCAGGATTGCCCAAAGGAAACCTGTAAAATAAATATTTAATAATTAACAAAAAATATTAAATAATTAAAAAATAACAAAATCACACAATTTTTCCATTAATCACTCCTTATTTATTAGTATAATTATTAATATAATATATCATTACTAACTCACCCAAAAAATGACAACCCGCCATCAGGTTTACGCCTATTACTACAGCCATAAGCAGCACAGGCAACTGGCATGATTGAAATCGAAACTAAATTATTTTGTTTTCACTTTTCACTAGTACACAAAGATTTTAAATTATTTATTACTTAAATTTAAAGTCAGTCTCTGAAAGTAGGTAGGTACATCATTAGTAATGATTCATTACACATTTACACGATATTGACATATTGACCTTTTTGCAAATGGCGGCATTATCAGTTGGCCGGTATGTTGTGGCTTCAATGATAACGGCGAGTTAGTTATCTAGGTTATTTAAAATCTCTGCGTGTGACCGTTTATATTATTATTATTATTGTACTTTAATCAATGCGATCATTGTCAATGTCGTATATATTGTTATTTACCACTAGCGAACGAGAAAGAAAAAAATTAAACAGTGAATTTGACATTAGTTTTGTTGCCGTTATGCGGTGATCTAGTATTAGTAGGTATAATGATAATAACAATAATAATAACTATGATATTATGCAGTGTGCGCACCTGCCGTCGTCTGGAGGTTAGTTAGTATTCGGTTCATGAAACATCGCGTCGCCGTCGTCGTGTACATAATAATAATTATAATAATGTCATATAATATGTAATATTGTAGGTACCTACGCACGCCAAATAAAATTCGTTTTAAATTGTAGATGACCGTACTGGAAACGAGTTTGACGATCGGCGATTATAATATGCGAGTTCATTTGAATATAACATGCGTATTATTTATACACGTATAGGTATTTAATATTGTAATAATGCTCGTTGTAGTGTATAATATTATTATAATGTTATTGAGAGAGACGCGTCTTGATCGGAAACGCGTGTGTGCAAGGTTGGCTCGTGGTTGCAATAATAGTATAATACCTATATACAGTGAAACCTGTATATAACGGACAGTCACTGGACCAAAATAATTGTCCGTTATAGACAGGTGTCCGTTGTAGACAGGTTTCAATGTTTTTAATCTTTATTAATATTATACGTACATACATATTATATGTATTATACACATACACAATAAATTTAATTTTAATTATTTATTACAATTACAATTATTATTTTTACATTACACACATACAATGACACATTATATTTGTATAAATTTATTAATTATTTCTTAAAAAATGATTCTATTGATGTTTGTTTTTTGAACATCGATTTGGTCATTTCCAACTAGTGATGGATAATTAATTCGCTCATATATGAAAATTCTATGTATTTTTGTCCGTTATATGAAATTGTTGTATTAAATATTAGTGTCCGTGTCCGTAATAGAAGGAGTCCGTTATAGACAGGTCGAAATACATTAGAATGCCTTTCTTTTTGCCGGGACCTGGTCATTTTGTCCGTTAAGAGAGGTGTCCGTTATATACAGGTGTCCGTTAAGTCAGGTTTCACTGTACTATGGAGTACCTAACCTTACTAAACGGGCCGGCGGATCAATAACTAATATAATAATAATATTATAGCGCTATAATTTTGTTATCGCAGTTCGAAACCACGTGTGTTCACCGTTGTGTTCACTGTGTCTGTAATTATAATTATTATATTATTATTATCATTAGTAATTTATCTATCGGTAAATCGATTTTCGAACACAACGAATATCACAATATGCTTGCGTTTTCCTGTTTTGGGTATCGGCTCCTATTTTCGTGAGCAGTACTATTCTATAAGCCGGTTTATCCGTATTAAAATATTGAATATGACGCGTTTATACCTTAGCTACCTACCACAAAATGTTGACGTATGTACAGAAACAGTCTGCATTACGAATATTTAAAATACAATTCGGGACCATGTCTTATGCATACCTATGCATCGTGAACACATGTATATACTGTAATAATCTGTATAACAGTTTAAATTCAAATTATTGGACTTGTAGTAAATAATGTTCGACGGAGCAGTTCGGATCAGATATTAGTCAAAACTAGGAGGTTATGGAAACGTAAAAAAAACCCTTGATTTCCGAACACCATTCCAGTATAATAGTGTTTTACCGGAAAATCGAGAAACATATTTTATTCATCTCTGGCAGTAAGGCGTACAATGAATGTCGTCTGCATTATAATATAACTACATATTTTTATATTGCGTAAAATTCACGTGATTATGCTTACACACAATAATATAATATGTTATATTTTTTCCGGTCGGGTTTTATTTATTTCAGCCGTTTTTCTACGTAGGTACCTCGTATACATATTTGTTTGATATCAATCGCTTTCGTTTGCATCATTTTTACAAAACGGATCAGATTTTTTTATTCAAATATTAATATTAATTATTACGTCACGCTTAACCTGACCGTCTTGATTACGCGCATCGTCGCTGTCTTATACGATTATTATTATTTTATAGCTTGTTTTGTTGTTCCTCTTCATTTTGCCATATTCGACGGGCTACGCGTTCATAATCAAATTAAAACTTAACATCTCTCAGGCCCTCTCCGCCATCACCGTCGTCGTCGTCTAATATTAATGTCTACATTATAATTTATAACAATTATTTAAGTCTGTATGCGACGGTTATAGAGGACGTGCATGTCGTGTAATATATGTGTTTGAGTTCAATTGTTAATTAAAGACAATAATTCTACGTGTTTTGTTTCATCTCGCTCCACTATCACACTACCAAAAATGTACCATGCATACAAACTCATGTTACTTAATGTTTTTGGGCCTCGGATGTAATGAAATAAATAAATATATGTTTTTCTTCGCCAACAATTGTGTAATGAGTATCTTTGTGTAATGAGTATAATAATGACTAATGTTATAATATATGTTCTTGACCCCTCCAAATTGGTGGCGTTCCGTCGTGTTATAAATATAAAGTGAGCGTGTGTGCGTCTTAAAACCTCGTGTGGCGTTCAAGGCTTGCGATTGTTTTTGCGAAAAAAAAGGTTCACATTTTTACAGCAAATATTATACGCGAACACTAAAGGTATGCACGCACGAGCTCTCCTGTGTATTAACGCCGCGATGGTGTATTTTAATATTTGTATAATATATACGGCGTGGTGCGGGGAGGAAAAACCAACAATAATTATAAAAAGGCCAAAAACGTGCAAAAATACGCTAACTATGACATAGCCTTTATGTGTTTGGCGCCCTCTCACCCATCATTGCGCTGGACAAAGTCGGTTTGTTGGTCTTTGTCATTTAGAGGGTAATTGAACTCCACTGTATTCCTTCGACGTACTGATAATATTGATTTTTTTGTTTCATGTCAAATAATATATTTACGATCAGTGCCGGCGCTAGGGGAGGACAAATGGGACATTTGTCCAGGGCCCCGCGCTTGTTAAAGGGCCCCGTGATTTTTAATTAGCATCTTAATACGAATACCGTGGTCTACCGTCGTATATTGCATTATTCTGCCTGCAGCGGTCGCGTACTTAGATATTAAACAATTTATTATTTTATTCAAACATTTTGATGAATTAATTTATTTTTAATTGATGATTTTATGTAGTTGTTAAAATAAATGTAAATTAATAAAATAACCAGCCCTTATGAATTTATTAGCCTACGATTTTCCACTCAAAGGTTTAACTGAAACTCACGCTACGCCACTAATTCTGTGCTGAGCGAGGTATTTCATCAGGAGGAATCGCACTCGAATATGTTGTCTCCGTTTACACAAGTAGGTAAGGTAAAGTGGGGTAAGTGTGACGCAAAAATGAAAATAGTTAATTTTGAATTTGACAATACTTTTTTTGTTTTTAACTTAAAGTTGTTATTGTTCCATAATGTAACACCTCTAGATATACATAATTGGAATTTATAGTCAACAAAGTTATATTATCACTCACCTAAGAATAATTTTTTTTTTTTAATTTTAAAACGTCACACTTGACCCTTTTCATGGGGCAAGTGCAAAATCGGATTGTTTTTGCTATTAGCCGTACATAAAATTATATATGGGGCAAGTGAATAACAAAGATAAAAATAAGCTTTAATTTGATTTTTGTTTCATTAAAATATCTTGATTCATTAAGAATTGACAGAGCATTATTTAAATTTAATTATTTACCTACCTATATTATATGTATATAAAAACAGTACTTTTTTAAAATCCTGATTTAAAAAAAAGCTAAAATTTCACTACTCTCTGAGAACCTAAAGGCTATTACCTATGACCAGGGCCCCGCAATACCTAGCGCTGGCACTGTTTACGATACCCGTATGGTAATAAGTTTTAAAGCGGTTTTTGTGCTGTATATTATAATATAAAAATATTCATATAATATAATACAACAATGTGTAAGATATATTATTAATTGTTATGTATATTACATACATGTATTGTACTTAACGTAATTGTGTCTTATATTGTAAGTTTGATATGCGATGTTTTAACTTGTATGTAAAATTAATTTCGGTCTATCAATATTATTCTCGTTGGTACTCGGTATTTGTTTAATTCGCATCCATCGAAAATAATAAAACAAGAAAAGTGATTTTTTATTCGACTAGGTATATCGTTATGGGGTGCACTTATCCAGTTATAAAGTTGTACCAATGTTATTTCGGATCCTAATCCAATGGTTAATATTTCGGAAGTATTTAATACCTATATAGTTATATAATTGGGAAAATAAACACAAAAGATCTATGCAAATGTTTGTCGTCTGTACGTATTTGCATATATTTAACTCTACACTTTTACAGTTTATATTATAAAAAACAAGACGTATATAATAAATACTTAATGAATTAATCTAAACAAATTTTGGATTTCCGCCCGGTTTTATTGGCCAACATTTATGAATAAAATGCATAGCTCGGAAGAATGTGATGTGTTTCATAAAACGTAGTATTATTATTTCTATGGTCAGTAAGTATATTGCATCTAAATATTTTATATTTGTATACTATTATAATGATAATATTTTCATCTATTGGCGTTATGTGTAGGTATTCACGTTAAGACGCAATCATTATTGCTCATTAGTCTCTGGTCATTGCACTTACAATCTCTTATAGATAACGTCTGTAATACATTATTTTGTGTTATCGTCGTCCCCATAATGTCTTGAAACACGTTATGACGAAAAAAATTCTCTACAAAACTAACATAATAATAATATTATACATGCCTATTGGCTATTACGTATAATTGTATAGAGTGTAGGGTATAATATTCTTCAAATGATATCGCGTAGAATACGACTCAAGGCTTTTTATATTTTCTTATATTGGATAATAAAACATTTGATCGGTCAACTCGTTGTTTCTTTAAGACATTTTCTTACGCCTATTGGTATAGATACCTACACTATACAGCTTCAAGATCGACTATATAGTACGAACATCCCCACCCATTTGGAAAAATTTTATTCAAGTTCCGTTAAGTTAATAGTTTCGTAAGAAAAGTAGGACGAAACAACAATATCAACTTGGTTGGGCATTTTGTATGAAATCGAAGACGAAAAACGTCCATGTGATCTGTATTTTGTAATAATATATCGACAACTTTTCCCGTAGGCATGTTATTATGTGTGTGATTACATTAGTATAATATTGTAGTGATAAAAAGTAAAAACCCTGCACACGCGGGTGGAAACATTGCGATTAATAATATAAACAATTATTATACGGTCGTGTGCAAATGTGCAATGCGTTTTCGTGACGTCGGTTGCGTGGTAATATATCGAACGCGGTCGACAGTATAATTTTATTCAGCTCACGAACAAGGTCTCCTCTCGTCCCGGGCGCTTGAATAAGACCCGCGGCGGCGGCGTCGGCGATCTTTCGATATTTCAGTATAACATTATTATTGTTTCCGGGCCACCACCGCCAGCACCATTGATCACTATACGATGTTATATCGATACCACCCGCACATCTGCAGCGCCATCGCTTTCGTTGATCCTCGGCCAACGGACGGATATTTTATATATTCATTCACTCTTCCCCCCCCCCCCACTGATGAGTGATCATGGTGAAACCATCGGGCGGATAGTGCGGCACAGTGCACATTCGAGTGGAGGCAAAATCCACCCACAGTTGTTTAGATCAAGTACATACTGTACCACTGTTAGTATATTATATTATTGTTTTTTTTTGAATTTCGAACATCACGAATTGGCCCCGTACTACATATTACACAGCATTATCGGATCGATATATATATACGGGCGTGCCGCTATTCGCAGAGTTTGTGATATCCGTATGCAGCTGATGGTGGGTCGTGAAAATGATATTGCTTTCGACGGTATGAATGGTATGATTGTTAAGAAATCATACTATACACGCTGTTGTATTTGATAACATGATCATCATTTGCTCGTCGAGTGAGGGCGTCAATGCGTGCTTTTAACTTTTCCTTTACTCTGCAAAAAAACCGTCCTTCCATGGTGTGTATACCTGGAATACTGCAGGCGTACAGCCTATATAATAGCAGTCGCGCGTTTACGTATATTTTTCGCGAACGGAGCTCGAAAACTGTGCGCTCGTTGCAAGGTCGGTTATTCAAATATATTATACGTGCATTGCATTGTGTATAATAATAATGTGCACACATAGTACACGTATATTATATATTATTGTATACGCGTGTGTATTATAATAATGCAGACGCAAAGACTTCGGTGAGAGTGTGAGAGAGAGAGAGAGATAGTGAGAAACCTTGAGAACTCGCGGCCGGCGTGTATAATATATTTACGCGTATATAGATATAATAATAATAATAATAATATTATATATTATACACCGCTGCGACCTTATTTTCTCTCAGTCACGATAGCTCGGCGGTGAGCGCGTACCTAGTATAATAATAATATTATAAATCGTCGTCGTCGTCGAATATCCTACCCTACCCTCGGAGTGCCGCACCACCACGGCGAGACTGCCATATATATAATATATAATATTATACGGGGCGGCCGAAAAGCGTATTTCGAACGCCCTCGGGATCTGGTTGTGTGTGTGTGTGTTGTAGTAGGTAGTGGATGTCGGGTTGGGGGTGGTCGATAATCCGGCACGACGAACGAGACGGTATAATAATATAATATATATTACTACAATACATCGTATATACAGTATTATTATTATTAGAAGCGGACCGAATTAAAATAATACTCTGCCGATTATATTATTGTTATTATTACTATTATTATTATTACTGTTTGGCATTTTATTGCACTTACCGCCGACCGCTACTGCCACGCCGGCGCCGCCGCCGCACACCGTTATAATAGGCATTATTATTTCGCCAGACTTTGTGGTTTTCATCGTGCGCGGTCATATACATATTATAATATTATACAGTATTTTAGGTAGTATACATTATTAAACAATATTTTGTTATACCAGAACAATGTTGAATTATTAAATTTGCATAAGCGGTTGTCTCGTAATATTTCATTTTTCCGATTTTTTCCAGCCCACCGTCAATTTTTAATTAGAAACTTCGAGACTCCTAAAGTATTTCCGGAATTTCTCAGAAGAGTATATCCGGTCCACATGTATTTTTCTCGGAAAGCTTTACCTAGGGCACTTCGAAATATAGTTAAAAAATAATTGTACTTATCGATTTATATTGCGAATCGGTTTATTTGGTATTGTTCGTTAGTCGTTGTAATAGTAATAAAAAATATAACTAGCTCTCGACAGCCGATTTTTATTCCAATATATGTGTAGGTATAATAGAGTGTTTAATTAGGTTTACTGGCTTAAAAGCACAATCCTTTAAAAGCGTATATATGTATTTATAATTATATATGATTGTATATGCTTATAAATGTTTTTATTACGTCGAAAGGTATAATATTATTATTATTATGTAATAATATTAAGTATTCGATAAAAACCGTTTTCATAATTCCCGTGCAAAAACTTTTTTTTTATCGCAATGCATTTAGCATTTGTGCACCTAAATAATTCTACTATTGCAATATTTTTAACCTGCAGTATATATTATATTATATTCAGTAATTTTAGTGCATGCTGACTATTATTGACGCCATGATAAATCTGTATAAATCTGTTACATCTGTCACATTTGTTTTAATCATTCGTGCAATTGTCGTGTCCATTTTATGAAAATTAAAGAATAAATGTTTCTTAATTTTGTATTAATTAAAAAATTAAATCTCTCGACAGCGCATACTGAATGCAGTTATGAGCATCGAGTTAATACATACGACTTTTAAAAGTTTAGCACCACACACGATTTCATCAAACTCATTTGTCCTAAAATATTTAAGATCTATTTAAGTTTCAATTAAATTAATAACAGAACAAAAAATCTATCTTTCCAAAGTTTATATTAAAAAAAAAAAGAAGAACACTCGGATATACATAATATATTATACCGTGTATAGGCTTCTTTCAAGGAGGCATCATATTATAATACATATTGTCCGGTATCTTTAAAATGTTCAGCAACTTAATTTTTAAAATCCATGGTGAATAGGGTAGTAGAAAGGGGAGAAAGAGACTGATCTTCTGACTCAGTTTTTGATGGGTAAACTAATAGGAACGAGGATCCTTTTTTTCAATAATTTTTAATTTGAGGTATACGGTAATTGGGCCAATGGAATTTTACATTTATAACTGGTATAGACTATAGAGTACAGACCCAGTATTTGGGACACTATTAAATTTAAATAAAATAATACTTCATACATAAATTGCTACTATATATCTATAATACTGTAGTGCACACGAAAATTTACTCGAAACGACCGCGTGCCTTATCAAAAGGTAATAAATTATCCCAACAAGCCTGCTCACCCCCATTTGTTCCTTTAATGATGAAATTATTCAAATTTAGATTTTTGAAATTTTAAAATAATATACCCAAAGACCAATTTGTTTGTACCTTGAATTTGTGTTGTGATGTACGAACTTTTATTTTCCAAATGAGAACCCTCTAGAACACTCTTAAGAAAAATTAAAAATTAAAAAATTGGTCTTTGAGTATATTATTATATTTAAAAATTCAAAAAATCTACACTTGAATAATTGTATTGGGAAAAAACGGGGGGTGAATAATCTGTTACAAAATTATACTGCTGTAATCTATTAACAGGAATATCATGCAAATTTTTTTCTCGATTCTCAACTATCGATCGTCATGGCGACACGGGGCTTTTTGAAAATATAGCAAGATCAGCACATACAGCCTCAGCTGCTGCCGTACAGTCACACACTCACACCTATATGATATCGCGTGCTATATAAGCTGGTCGCGCTTCTATATGAAATGTGTCTTAGCAATGCACATAGATATATTTAGACATGATACGAGTATGCTTCATATATATTATTATAATCTTTGTCGGAGGGGAACAATTATTATTATATTCGTCCGGGGCAGTGACCTTTTTTATTTACGACAAAAATACGTAAATCGTTCGATGCGTATTGTGTGCGTGCTATCCGGGCGTGAATCGATGATGATAAGATATATATATATAACTAGGCGTATTATACCGTGTATTATTATTATTATTTTTATTGAATTATATTCATCGTTTCATTTGCCGGTGTTTGATGTTGTAATATAAACTCGTTGTGGAAAACGACGCCACTGATATACGGGTAATATAATATATTAAATATATGTAGGTATACTACAAGTTCAAAATACAAACGCGTATGATAGGTAACCATTATGACTTTTTGCAGTTGTGATCTGTTACAACATTTTGCCACGAGAACATGGTGTTGGTACTTGGTATATTATAATAGTATATACCAATGTAGGTTCGATCGTCGTCACCGACACACTTCTACTAAAATAGAAAACTAATTTAGTCGTGACGCTGTATTTTCAATGAAATATTTGCATGATTATATTTGCTACCCGGGAGTGAAGTTTGGAGAGGAAATGTCAAATAACGATTGCCGCCTGTGGTAAGTACAACTACAGTGCCGCCTATTATACCTTTAAGCGAATTTCAATTCAAGCGCTCTCCAACCAAAAGTTGTTTACGTCATGTTATCAAAAAGGAAAATTCTTAATGAACTTTCATGGAACGCACCAAATTCGCTAATTCACTTTCCTCGACTTTAATGATTTTTCTTATCTTTTTATATCGTCACGGGTAATCCATGCGAACAAAAACCTCACATAAATAAATATTTATAAACAATTTTTTGCTCTTTCCGCAGTTTCTTTTTCTATCCAGTTGATCGATTCGAAACAATTAATATAATACGCGTACTATAAAGTAATAGACATAATATTTACCACTTTAGTTCCTGCCTATGATATTTCAATTGAGATACTACGCAAAACAATTTATTTGCCTACTTATATTTTTAATTGAATTTTGATAGACTGCGTACCTAACATGTCTGGACGTACAAATGAAATTCGACCGTTTTTGTCGTAGATTTAAAATAAAAAAAATAAAGCAATCGAATTCGAATAATGTTAATTTTGCAATTTTTCGGCCATTCATTTTTTATCGTTTTGATGTGTGTTGACGACGCGCAGTGTAGACAATATTTTCCATTCGAGAATAATATTATTATACGACCAAAACGCCGCGTGCACACATGGACGATGGTGTTTTCCTATTATACACGTTACGTAAATATAATTCGATAAAATACGACGACGTGGTGTAATATTATTTATAATCTGTTAATGTTTTGTTTTAATTTTCATAACAATTTTATATTCATTCTACCGACGTCCGACATGGATAATATGATAACCTTTGGGTTATTGCTTATTAAAAAAAAGATTGTGTTTTGGTGGTTAAGATATTATGTTATACTATTATAACTCTTATGCCTTTGTATATCTCAAGTAATATAACTTATTATTTTGTGTGTATTTCGGGCTATTTTTCTTCAAATATAAATTATAATACAATAACTAGTGGTATCACTATGGCAAGCTCAGTATACGCATCAAAAACAATTAAAACATTCATCAATATTCGCTCAGAAAACAATATTGTTGATAGTGTAAATATGAAAAATAATTGACAATGTGCATTCGGTATCATACACCATACACTACAATTCAGAGTATCATAAAGTCGTAACTTTAGGAAATGTCTAAAATGGTTTGAATTGTTATTATTAAACCAATAGGCAAAGACCAAAATGGCAAAATGTATAATATCGATTATTAGAATATTATATATTGCTGTAATATTGTTATACCTCATAAACGAAAACACTGCTTAGATTTAGGAATCATGTAGATCATCTAAACTGTTTAACTATATCATAGGAAATGTTAAATGGTAAATCCAAGTTTTGGAATGGTTTTTTTGCAATTTTTTTATTACTATGTATAGTTCAAATGAGTACCTATATAGGTATATTATAGATACTGGATTCTATTGGCTCACTCTGTGCACAGACCTATATGTTTACATGTAGATATTATACAGTTCGTTATTACCTTAACGACTTTAACGTGCTATGCATTTATTTGTTTTGAACTTAAATCTGATATAATGCTGCAGGACCCACAAAAAGAGATAACTCTTCAAGAAGCGGCAGGTTTAGTTTAGATAGTATATCACAGCTGGACCACAGGGATTTCAAAAATTTAATTTCGAAATTAATCGTTAGACTAACAAGTATGGCTGCCTTGCTAGTAATATAATATTTAACTAAAAGTTTGCCATGTGAAAATAAATTTGAACAATAATTGATTTAATTGTATAGTTTAGTAAGTATATAAAAACAATTTGCTTTATTATTATCACATTCATCAGACATAGATCGTAATGTGGAAACTCAATATTCATATTTTTAGAAATCTTAGAGGTATTATTTCACACATTCGTTAGACATCATTCATTTATTATTCATTAGTAAAAAATGACTAGGAAATAGTATCAATTCCTATACAATACGGCAATTTTACTATCGACAGTGGCTATAATTATAAATTATCATTATTGCCGGTAACATCATAATATTATTAACTATATTATAATATTGTACTAATAAATATGATTTATCCGAGAAACCGGCTTCCCGAGAAAAATATATACACTGTGCATCATTAATAATTATACGTCCAATTATCGAATATTGAAGTTTCAAACACCGCATATTACCTACAATTTATAATACACATGATTATGACGTGTTGTAGTGTAGTAGATATCCATATTAACATTCGTTAAAATATGACGTTTTGAGATTGCGATGTATACAAATATATACAACATAGGTACCTATATATTATAATATACCGTACTTCCGTTGTAAAAAATACGCGTCGGATGAAAAAAAATAAAAAGCCGATGATTCCAGCCGACGAGTATATAATATAATATACTATTATTCTCATTTTATAAAATATTTAAAATAAACATATAATAGTTATGCGGGCTGTGGACGTTGCGCGCTGCTTCCGACCGATCGAAAACTAAAAAAAAAAAAAAAATATAGTAAAAATGTGCAATGCCCTCGTCGCAGCCGCCTCCGCCCACAGATGGTAATGAACCACTCGACGTAAACAACTGCAGCACGTTTGTATAATATTATAATATGTGTACAGTGTATAATATTAATATGATAGTGGAAATATTATAACCCGGCCTACTTGTGCAGTAGAAACAGAGAAACGTCGGGAAAACGCTTTAACAAAAAATACAAAAGCGATAATAATACACGTAAGCATATTTATATAAGTCAGAATTCCATATTTAAAATATTTACTGTATATTATACACACACACACACACACACACACACACACACACACACACACACACACACACACACATCCAACGAATTCGTCATTGTTATTATTGTTATTCGCGGCCGTGCGCGTATACTCTGCTTTCAGCGAGTGAGCTGTTGTACACAATATTATTATACCTATATTATATGCGTGAAAAAAAAATGGTAGTCTTCGTTTATCATATTATACGTTTGGGCGCGAAATACAAAATATAATATTTATATTATTATTATCGAGTTTCGCGTATGTGCGATTCCAATCGATTCGAATTACGTTTCGAATAGGTCTGGAAAGAACATGTGTGGAAAAACCGATTTATAAAAAAAAATTCTCAATCATTTTCTCCAGCGTGCAGGAGGAAAGGTTATTATATTATATCGTATTGTATTCGTATATACATCGCGGAGAAACTCTGTTCGTTTTTCGGTGAAACGTTCGGGAGAATATAATAATAATAATAATAATATATACGTTCTGGCGTTGGCAGCAGCAGCGGCGGCGGCGGCGGCGGCAGCGGGTCGATAGTTAATGCGTCTCCCCCTCGTCGTCGCAGGTCCCTTATATTATTTTGGACGTGTTTCCTATCGGTCGGGTACAAATATTTGTGCCACGCCGGTTAGGCATGTGTTGACCTCGTCGATAACCAGTGTGTAGAACCGTGGTGGTAGTGAGTATTATATATAATAATATATAAACAGAGAATATCACGTATTATATAGTGTCCGTGTGTTGTACGTGCACGTTTGAAATACAAAAAATAATGTTTAGAGACACAAAAAAATCACTCGTCAGCTGATATTCATTAGATCGAGACAACGACGAAACTCCGCCCGAACGTTTTGCCCTGATATTCGACGATTTTTCTTTTTTTTTTTGATTTTTCGTAAATAATGTATTTTTAATGGTTTAGGAAACGTTTTTATGTCTACCACTCGGACACGCGATTTTCGGATTTTAAACCACGCTTACAACTGAACGATGTGTGGATGTGCGAGTGTGTCAGACGGTGGCTGTTTAGGGCTAAACGAACGAAACTAGGTTATCTGTTATTTGTATAATATATACGACATAGCACATATACGTCATGATACAAGACGCGTGCACGACACCCGGTGGTCGCCGTCGTCCGTTCATCGTAATCGCGACTAAAAGTCTAGACAGTAGACGGTTTTACACGTAAACATTATATTCTAAGTAATGTCCAATACGTACCGATAAGTGTTCCGAAATTTGTTTTCTACGGTTTGTACTTGGAGTCGATTTCTTGTATAATATTATAATATTTTTTTTTTACATTTGAAAATAACTTTGTAATTATATCGACGTCTTAATTCCGAAATCAAAATACAAACAGAAACTACACAAACGTACTATATTATAATATTATAGCATAGCGCGTATTGCGTATATTATATTATACTTTATAAAGTGAACAATATTGTTACAATATCGGAACGTCTTTGTTTAGTCGTATATTATATAATTAGTCGTCTCAGTGGAAAACTGGCAAAATATTGATTATTCGGAGTTTATAGTATATTTAGTTGGGTACAGAGTTTTACGCTGTATAATATACGGAATAACAATATTTTAACAAGGTACCTGGTACACATAGGTACTCCAAGTTGCTGTAAGTTGAAACGATGCTGCATCATTACTGAATCGCGTCGACGTAATATTATTAGTTCGGTTTTAATAGTTTATTATATAGACTTATATAATTATATTATATATTATTTAATTATTTTATAGATTGTTGTATAACCTAATCAAACACTATTCATTTTTTTAACTGTAAATATTTTGTCGGAACAAACAAAATGTAGGTACGTATACACAATAAACATATTACAAATTGTAATAATTTGTTTCATATCATCCTATACGCATAAGTGCATAACGTAATATATCAGCTATAGGATATGTATAATATACCGAAACCAAATTAATGTTTAATCTTCTGCGTCGATGTTTTTGACATTTAATGCATCATCATAATAATATGACTGTATGCGAGTGCAAGATGTCGTTGCCGCTGCGCTGCAAAACGAATGGTTATATACTTATATATATATATCTTATTATATATATATATTATATTATATATCATTATTATTTTTAGCAACTAGTGCAGCGTCTACTATATAATAGAAAGAAAAGAAATATCTTGCGATCTCATTTTCTTTTCTTTTTTACGCACACCAGTCACGCGAATATGCGTCTTTTGTGTCCGACTATGCCCAAGGACACGGACTTCAAAGATATAATATATAGTTGAAAGTAAACTCTTCAAATATGTATAGACGCGTGTCTATTTCCTTTTGGAATTTTCACCAACAAGCAACAGCCCTGTATTGTAAGTTCGTTCAAATACAGTATATTATAAGACACGTTAGACACGAGTTTACTCGGTATCTCATTTCGTTCTCAATATGTTCTATATCTACACACACGTCATGATGTGTGCAAGTATATTTATATGTAATATTATATTATATTATACATATTATATAATATATACTCTCGATCCGTGGAGCAATGCACACAACATTCGACGGTGAGACAGACGGGTAACCGGGTAACAAGTGTATAATAGTGTTACTCATGAGTTATGGTTGTTTTATTTAACGATCATTATAATGTTTCTTTCACCTATTATATTATTATTATTGTCGCATCAAACAGGAAAGCTCTAATCCTGCAGATTTGCAGTCGTTTAGCTCCGATAATCCCACAAAAAAACATTTTCTGAACCATAATATAATAAATAAAAATAATGATACAGCAATTTTATTTTTTTCAGTTGATCCCAGAACAGATAAATAATACAAGTGGATCATCGAAAATGACCACGAACATGGACGAAAATTTCAGAGTGCAATTTACAATAGCCACGCGGTCCATTACTATTGCGTTCAGTAAGTACTGAATTATTAGTCTATAATAAAAGTAAATAAAATAATATTTGCTTGTGTGCTGTAAATTCAACACTTTATTTAGCATAATACGATTCCAAGTAATGACATAAATACAATATTATACTAGTTTGATTTTGAGGGGCATCGCGTGCGTATATTATTAGGCTCTTCAATCCTCTCCTGTTACAAGGGGTTAACTATTATTATTAAAATCCGTGGTCCAAAACAGTGAAACGGTACCATATCTATTATACACTTGCTCGGTGGAACATACAAATAAACAATAAAAAAAAAACAACAAACGATAGACAAAAAAATAAATCCTTATACGATGTTAAATTGCGAGTAATTCATGACCGGGTGATTGAACATTATTATTAAATTATAACATTCATTAACATAGTTCAAATATAATTATAAATTCATGCATAATTTTAATAACTCAATAAAATATAAACTACTTACACATAGGTATGGCCAACTTGTACTAAGGTCCTTAGGAACTTAATAGCACTAATATAATAGTAGGTATAATATTATTATGTCGTTTGGATTGGACTGAGTAATGTGTATTGACGTATCGTACTATATAGGTACTGCAGAAGTGCACGAGAAGCCTTGACGAATATTTTTATTCCACAATTGAAGTATCAAATTAACGTTAATGAGTCTCTCTAGTGTAGGTACACAATTATTATTATATTCATAAATCGTTATTATTCCGAATTAGTTAATTATTTATACCTACTCCTCGGCGTAATTCGCACGGAACGGGGTTGGGCGAATTCGGTAGGTACGTTATAAATTATAATAATAAAATACAATATATTATAGTACGCTACCACAACGGACACTGGAATTGCATTAATTGAATTTAAACTATATATTTTCTGGAATTAATAATTAATTATTTCGTACTCTGTAAATCGATGACAACAGTCGTTGTGCCTATTACCTACTGTTTCGCGTTTGCAACGTGTAATATATGGAACACGCGATGCATAATATTATTACGTATTGTTCTGCGCGTCCGATCTAAATATTATAATAATCCGATCGAGATACGAACAAATTGTAAATGTTTTATGCATTTTTTCGACCACACGTTTTCTTACGTCCAAAAGAGGACGAGTCGGGTACACAAATTCTTAATTTCCCTCAGATTTTTTTTTGTTATTCTTACGGTGAGTAAAAAAAAAAAAAGCACAGGCCCTAATATTTAAATATTGTAGGAAATGACATACGCGTACAAACATGTATAACGCGATAACCGGTTTCCCGAACTACATTTCAATCGAAATACCTCTATGCGCCGCTGCCTAAATTGTTACTCGGTACTATGAGGAAAAATTCCTATACAGTATGCACCACCATGTAGTACAGCTGATATGCAAACCGCTTGTGCCTACACTCACACACTCATACACAGTGTACGACGTTTGTGTGGTGTGTGTGTGTGTGTGTGTGTGTGTGTGTGAGTGTGCTAATGATGAATTTTTGTATTGTCACACAGTGTGTTTTCTTTGTTTTTTTTTTCTTCCCATATTATAATCGGATAACCATTATACACACGCGTCCCGACGATGAATAGGAGTTACGCCTTACGATGACGCGTCGCCTCGATATAATAATAATATATACATAACGATATTATGATATTATATTATTATGTGGTATCTCGTCGTCGTCGTCGTCGTCGTGTTGTAGGTATGTTTATTATCAACATTTGCTATAGCCGTCATCGTCCAACGACGCATTTTTTATTTTAATTTTTTCAAATTTTTTTTTTCATTATCTCTGCACCGTCGAGCTTATATGATATTATTCTAATTATATACATGTGTGCTTTATATGCCTTTTTATAGTCACTTAGCAACCGTTCAAATGTTCAATTACAATTTATTATATACCTACTACGCAAAACACACCGCACGCGTGTGCAATTCCTACGTAAACGTAGTAGGCATATTATTATGACAATATATACGTAATAATGCGCGTATATCTATAGGCCCGTTTCACATGGACGCGTATCATACGCGACGTATCGTACGCGCGCGTTTTAATTTACATTGGTCAAATTCATACGCGCCACTCCGACGATGGCGCGTTTCCCTCGCCGGTTTGGCGCGTATGAACTTAAATCAATGTAATGGAAATCTAATCAAATGGAAAACGCGCGCGTACGATACGTCGCGTATGATACGCGTTCATGTGAAACGGGCCTAATAGATACTATATAATACAATTATGTGTGTCGGTATTATGTGCATGTACGAGACGTGCGTAAGGTGTAGCGCTAAAAATATGTAAAGCATAAATGCGTTCCAATTTTTGTGTACGTGCAATTATCATAAATAGTTTGCATTGTACCGAACACAATGCGTACCGACACTTCTCGGAGAAGTGTATACGTATTATACAGAGAGAAACCACTTTTCTCATAAAAATCTTCTCAGAGACCCGCTGAACACTGGCGCGTGTGGGAGATAAAATATAACATAATATTTATTTATCAGCACACGACAAGGGATCACTCTTGTTATAATATTATGTAGTATAATTTATATATATATACCATATAGTGTATGTGTGTGTGTGGGTATGTGGGATTTAAACCTCCGTTGCGTGGCCGTCTATATATATTTTACAGTCCTCGGTAAAAAAGGAAAGACTGAAGGGGTTTCGTATAATATTATATAAAACGTATGTACTGTGTTTGTTTACGCATGTGCAATGTGCATGTGCATATTATATTATAATGCCGTTTTTGAGGTCCACTGCAGGCTCTATGTTTCCCACGGACTATTTTCGACGCATTATCGGACTTGGGGTCCATAACCTCTCCCATATACCGTCGTCCGTCTTTTACATCGCGTTATCTACAGTAAAAAATAAATAAATAAAAACGTTGTGAGACGCGATCGAGCCGCGTACAAACGGCAGTTTATTTTATTGTTGTTTTTACTGTTATTCTCGGTACGTTTTTTTTTTTCATAATATTATGCATTTATGTGAAATAATTTCGAATTGTCCGCTCGTGTATACTGCAGCACTTGGGGTCGCAGCGACGCAAATATCCATAACTCATAATATCGCTAAGATATTATGCTTTATAATATTTAAGCCGTTGAAATAATAGCATGCATGCTAACCATGGTTACAATTTGATCGGTTTTGGAAATCGCGATGTTTCGATTTTTTCCGACAACGTGACACTTTAGAACTTATTTTAACTCAGTTAAAAATTAAATTAATTTTAACACCTAACATGCAATATCTACTACTCGTATTATGTAATCCAATATACACGTTTTACTGACGTAGGTGCTGTAGTAACTAGTAAGTTGTACGAATACCGAGTACATAACACAGGATATATTTTGCTTTGTGTACCTATAAGTATTGTAATAAAGTATATTGCTATTTCAAAAAAAAATGCAAGTTTTTCGCTTTAGAAATATATATTATTTTAATTTAGTGATTCAAATAATCAAATCAGTTCTACGAGTTGATAGTTTCAAATTTTTAAAAAATACGAAACCTTCGTCTTGCGTATTCGTATGTGATTATTTTATTGTTTATAATATATAATTTATATTTTTTATTATTTATTATCAATTTTCCAAAATTATACTCAATAATATTATAGAGAAAAATATTTCTGGGGGACACAAAGGCGACGAGACAGTATTATTATGACATGGTAAGTATAATTAATGTTATATGTTATGTATCATTATAGGTAGGCACCGCCGCACCATATTATTATTTACGTCATAGTGTCATACCTATACAGTTTGTTTCAAAAGTCCCGTCTCACCATAAGTTGATCATATAATACATCAATGTACTCAAATTCAGGTTTTTAACAACAATCAGTACACAATAAAAATTTCAATATAATGGCATACTTATAGATGACTGATGAAAATACAGCATTTAGATATTATATTGATTTTCCACGGAAAAATTAGGGTAAACGGCACTTTTGGGACATACTTTAAAACGTATTAATTTATACATTGAAAACCAGCATCCTTTCCAATATTTTGGAGGACTGTGTACGCTTTATATTTTCACGAATTATTATTTCAGTGTTAGCTGTCAAATTATAATATTCTTTGTAATTTCATTGCATAACTCTTCACACCTGCGCAGTATTTTTTACGTGCATATTATATTTGAATAATTGAATGGGGCCCTCTATACATATAAAATAAAACCAAACTAAAATACCGTTCAAGTTTCACGTAATTTCTCATTTGGATTTTATTGTTGTATCGATGTATATTATCCTCGCCCTCGACCGTGTTATTAAAGACTTTTACAAGAACAGTATATGTTATATTATTATACTCTATTCCATATCGTTGATTTTTCCTGATATCATATATATATATATAATAGTTATAGTTCATTGAGGAAGTGGTATTGGCGCGTACTGCAACTACTCTTGTGATAAAGAATTTAATAAAAATAAACCCGTATTTTATAAATTTGATTTGTTTACTCTCGTGCACTTTTCATTTCTTACCACTATGGAGAAGGCAATAAATAAAATATGAAAATTTGTGACTATTTTTGTTGAAATTATACTCGAATGCTGACATTTCCCTGAAAATTATCACAATGTATTTACGAGCGCAATGCTTCGAAAATAGGTTTACGTCTTTACGAGTAAATATTTTAGAGTTAAATGACCTGTATGAAAAACGAAAGGACTTGGCAGCGTGGTGAGGGTAATTACCTGTCGATTTGCATAGTTTTTATTTGAATGTGTAATTAGGTACTGCAGTCATTGTTGATATACGTTGTACGATTACTAACGCTACTAAAGTGTCATGATGCTATTCACGTGGATAATGCATCGTTGTATAATCGGTACAAACTGTAGTTACTGAGCCATAGTTACTATTATTAATTTATTAAAAATAAAACTTGAACATGTAATCATTTTAATGATATCTTGCATTTGAAGTTGTCGACGTGATTTTTATTAGTAGTTACACAACTTTAAAAGGAAACTTTTCACCCGGTTTTCAATATTTCTTAAGAATCGGACATGTGTGAACGGCAAAATTATTACAATATTATTTGATGATGAACGTGATGAGTGATGGGCTATCGGAACAGCCAAAACCAACAGGCGCTGCAGTACCGTTTTTAAATAATTCGCCGATTACAATGTTACAACATAAATAATACAGTTCATGTGAACAGAAAAAAAAAAACACCAGCCACAATTATGAGGAAACTCTCGGCTGGGAAATGTCGCCGTTTAAATTTTAAAAACTCCCCGGGGATTCCCGAACTCTAATCGTCGGGACATGTATTATACGGACCCCGCCGGTCGCCGCATATGCGTTTGAGTATAGTAACAATTTACTCAGACCGATATAATTTGTTGGACGGGTTTCACTGTTTATAAAATCTTATACGTATTACGTTCGTAGTTCGTACAACGACGACGATGATAATAATAATAATAATAAAATAATAGCAGTGGTACGGAAGCAAACGGCGCATGAGTGTATAGATATTATATGGAGTATATAAGTACATTGCGAAGGCGTACTGGGTATATTATAATATAATATTATACTGGATGTAACATAAATAACCGACAAATGTTATTATGGTATAACTTTTAAAGTTTTAAATATTACATTTTTATGTAATTTTGTATTTTTTTTGAACAATATAACAAAAATATTAATTAAAAACTACAAAATTAAATTATAAAATTTGATTATAGAATAAAAGTATTTTTACACATCATTTAATATCATAGATAGTAGGTTAACCTACATCTTTCAGGTATTTTTTGTTTACGTTACACTCTGTATACCTAATTATAGTATACACCGATACGCATTTAATGCTCCGATCCGTGGCCCGTACTCGAACGTTTAATTATTTATTTCGGTTTCAAACTTTCGGCGTCCGGCTTATGAATAGTTTATGCTAACAGAATATGCTGAGATCCCTAACTGTGTAAGCGAGCCCTTACGAGATGGTACCTATAGGGTTTTTTTTCTCACGGAATCCTTGACGCCACGTTTTATAAGAAACTGTGCAGTATAGTTGAGAACAGCAGATCCGTACGAATATAAGTACGATGCAATTTATATAACGACTACGGTTTGCGTTTTTATATTGTTGTTGTTATAACTTATACTTATAGACTGGTATATAGTATTATATCACACAATATGATGTAGTGTACGCGTATCGTCGAGGCCGAATCTATAATATACTGCGTCCTCGTACATAATA
This sequence comes from Macrosiphum euphorbiae, assembly GCA_949089665.1. Lineage (NCBI taxonomy): Eukaryota > Metazoa > Arthropoda > Insecta > Hemiptera > Aphididae > Macrosiphum > Macrosiphum euphorbiae. The sequence goes on along the minus strand of CARXXK010000003.1, from coordinate 21,181,951 downwards.
ATAATATATAATATATTATTTTCGCTAGGTATAGTAGGTTGTAGGTATATCAGTATAATACGATACTATAATGACGAGAATATATCCGTTTTTCCCTCATCATCAAGTGTTATATAATGAATAAACGATATAAAATAATCAATTTAATACTATGGGTTATTAACTATTATTGGGTCATTTGAGCCAAAAATAATTATTATTCCATAAGGGTATACTCAACCTATTGGCTCTTCTGCGCCAAAATAAAAAAGGTACGTTTTTATTGATGGCCCTTTTGCGCCAAATTTACTTGCGTATACATTTTACGATCATTATCGTGTCGTTACACGGTGTAAATCTAATATAAAGACAGCTATGAAATTGTATAAATTATAGTTTATACAGCCATAACGCGTTATAATATAGTACTATAATACTACTATGGTTAATTTCACCTTACAAAGACAGCAACTAAAGTGGTCGAAATATACATTTAGTTAAAGTTTTCTCAATCTAAATGTGGTGTCTATTTGTTTTGTCAAAGGTTTATGTCGGAAATTCCTGATGATCTTAAAAGTTATGAATATTATGCAGATTATTTAGTTGGAGTAAATTTGGCACAAAATTGTTGTCAATAAAAAATAGGAAACGTTCATTAATATTATATAATACCATATCTTTATATCGCCTTGTTTACCCCCTAAAAACGATTCGTATGTGGTATGTCTGCCACTTTGGCAATACAATTGTTTTCAATATTATTTTATTCGTCTAGAGCCGCTGCCACCGTCGTCGGTACTCGGTAATGAATTCTGATTGTCTGACGGAACACGGAAAACATGTTTTTTACGATTATTATTATTTATTCTCGAGCTCGTTATATTAAAACAGCATTGGAAACAAAAAAGATTTTACGACGACAACGACGATGTTTTGTTGTTGTTATTTGGCCAACTTATTTATTATATTCCGGGAAGAAATCGTCGTACTGGAAAATACATTTTTATTAAAGGAGAAACAGAACGACGGAAAAGAACTTCTATCTTGTACACCATACTATGATTCATATAATAATAATGTAAGTTATAATACCTGAAACGAGAGGAAAACCTGCAACGGAGTGTAAATCCGAAAAATTCGTTTCTCCGACAGCGTCGGATACTGATCTGCAGAATGAAAGTTTCACGAACGTTACCAGTAGGCGCTATTATATTATTATTACCAGCATATTCCATATAAATAGTGCGCGGGCCACGAGTTATAAACCTGTTACTGGTTAGCTGTTGTAACCGCCACAGCCGAAGAATATACCCGTTATGGTAACTCGGCCGTGACCACAATATAATTATTTCGTGTATAATATCGCACAGTCGTGTACAACTGTGTACTCGTATGAGTCGTGTGTCAACATCATCGTTGGCGAGCGTTTTAACCGAAACACAGATTCGTTCGACTTACTATAGCTAACTAGCATTGTCCATCAGCTGGAGCCGCCTCGCATACAGCACACTTAATATTGCCTCATATATGGACGAGGGGCCCACATCACGTCAAGATCAGTTCTTATTCTAATATTGAAGCTTTTCATGAAAATACGTCGTTGTTTGAGGATTTGTAACAAATAATGAAACTGAAATGGAAAATATCAGACGTGGCTATTTGAAGTTTCTAATTAAAATATATATTCTTGAAATCATAAACCCGTGTAAAAAAAAATTTAAAAAGCTAGATAAAAATGTTTTTAGGGCTGGCGCGAGTCGACCATCCTTGCATGTGTATTGCGTAATAATACAATTATTATATAAATTTATCAGAGACGACAATAAAATTAAATCTTATCTACAGCGGCGCCCAGATATAGAATTTTCTTAAAATCCCATCAGCAATTCAGGAACATAATAATACATATAGTTCTACAATAGTAGGTAGGTACATAAAAAGTAAAAACTATATGCTTAATAGTCCAATATTTTTTTTTTTATTATAACTGCAACGAGATTACGTGTTTATAAATAGGTACCTAACTGTGTTAACTGAATATATGATATATTTTTTCACCGTTATATAAATTATAAACATTTTATTAGATTTTCTATTAATAATTTTGAACATTACCTAATTTATTTAATTAACCAATTATAATAATCTATTAAGTGTACCTATATATTAATAATATAAGCCTTGCTCTCATAGTCCTATTTCACAGCGTGGTGTGCCAGGAAAAACTCTATTATTGGTGGTATAGAAAATATCTCCTCTGTGTAGATAATTCAAATGAAAGGTGAGAAAAGCCTTTCACAACTCACCTTCAAGTGATAAATTCTAGTTGAAATATATATAGTTAGGTTTCGCGATGCCCTTTGTGTGCTCTCATCTAAATCTAGCTTCGGATTCTCCACTGGGACATAAAATACATTTATAATGAAATGTTTTTATAATATACTATTACTGGATATTATACTAGAGGCGATGTGATGTCATAATGCGATGGCTTCATTTTTTTTTTTTATACGAGCAATAGCCAATAGGTAATCATATTATTAGTTAAATTAATAAATAAACAAATAACTATAATGTTTCTAGATCTTACTCCCGCACGGTGTTTATCTGAGACACGCCTTAATGCCTTAATTATATGTAATGTAAACACTGTGTTAAAAAAAAACTAGTCTAGACGTTGTATTACTTTAGCCATATATGTATAGTTTATTCGCACCGATTTTATTTGATAAAACGATGTTGAAAATATATTGAATGAAATATCTTCCTGGGGTGTTGTGTGTATTATTATGATGTAAACGGGTGTTATATAATATTATATAATATACCTACGCTGCACAGTGCACGTATAACGAATATATATTATATTGACACACGGGAACAGTTATTCGATCGTATTATACCTAGGTATAAAGAATTCATCGTTTTTTTGTTTGCTCTTGAATTCATTCGTGTCTTCAAACGTGTAAAAATATTACGTACGTGAAGTTGGCCCTTCAACTATGTTAAAACATTTTGAAACTTATGCTCAGAGTTAGCAAGTAGTTTGCAAGAATTTGCAAGACTATTTTTAGAATTTGCAAGTTAAAATTATGGAAGTTATCGGAAATAATGATACTGCAGGGCCAACTTCACGCAGCCCTTCAAAGTCAACCCAGAAACTCCAAACCGGTATTAAAACATTTCCTACAGTTAGCAAGAGTTTGCAAGTCCATTATCAGAGTTTGCAAGTAAGTTCATTGGCCAGGGCGAGCTTTCAAAGTTTTGTGCCCGGCCCTTCAAAGTCAACCCAGAAACTCCAAACCGGTATTAAAACATTTCCTACAGTTAGCAAGAGTTTGCAAGTCCATTCTCAGAGTTTGCAAGTAAGTTCATTGGCCAGGGCGAGCTTTCAAAGTTTTGTGCCCGGCCCTTCAAAGTCAACGAACATGAACTTGACCCACCCACTTCCTATGATTTGACCCAAACCAATACCAAAAGTTAGCAAATAGTTAGCAAATAATAGCAAATTTACTGTAGGAGTTAGCAAATCATAATTGAAGAAAATATAACTAATTTTTATTTGGGTGGGTCAAGTTCAGGTAACCTACCCACTTTATCTGATCGACTCCAAATAAACACCGGTAGTTAGCAAATAGTTAGCAAATAATAGCAAATCAATTTTTGAAGTTAGCAAATCAAAATTCTATTTTTGGCCGATTTAAGAAAAAAAATTTCAGCCCACCCACTTTGTCCGATCGACTCCAAATAAACACCGGTAGTTAGATAATAGTTAGCAAATAATAGCAAATCAATTTTTGAAGTTAGCAAATCAAAATTCTATTTTTGGCCGATTTTAGAAAAAAAAATTTCAGCCCACCCACTTTGTCCGATCGACTCCAAATAAACACCGGTAATTAGCTAATGGTTAGCAAATAATAGCTAATCAAGCGGAGTGGAGTGGTTCGGGGTTACCCCGCGAAATGTTTGTCCACTTCACCGCTCGTCTAAACTTTAAATACTTATAACTCATAAACTACTCGCCCCAAATTCAATTTTCATGTATCAAAATACTAAGAAAAATATTCTACTTTAGAATATAAAATTAAAACCCTATGTTGTTATTCAAAAAAGTAAAAAACTTAAAAAATTATAAGGATAAAAAATATTTAAAAATATAATTTTTTAATAAAAATGTTGTTTTATAAGCGACTTGAAACTATGTAAAAAAATATTTTCAAAAAAATTTACACTTTTGTGTATATGTATATGAGTGTTGTTTGATAAAAGAATCACCCAGCAAATTGAATTCAAATAAAAAAATGTTGAATTTTTATTTCCATTTATATTTTTACTGAATTAAATATTCATTTTTTTATCAAATAAAGATTTTTTCATCAAATGAATTTTTTTTTAATTAAATATATATTTTATATTTTTTTATTTTATTTAGATTTTTATATCATTAGACATATAAGTTACGTAATAAAAAATACATAGAATCTATATAAATTGACATATATTTTTTAGGTTCATATTAGTTGCTGTAATACATTACATATCGTTTCACTACGTAACCTACGTGAGACGAGGATTCGATCAATGGGAAATACACAACGACTTGGAAAAAAAAATTAAAAAAATTAAAAACATATCGAATACGACAGTAAACCCACATATAATAATGTACATCAGACAATAGTTTAGTTTAAAAATCAAGAAGCAAGTAGCAACTAACAAACTATATTACTATTTTGTATGTTTGTCATCATTTCTTATTTAATATTTTAAAATAATTTTAATAACTTTCAGGATAAGTTTATTATATTATAATTATGTTTTTAGTATTCCAATAAATACCTAGAGTTCAAATATAAAAAAAGTAAAAAATCCCTAAGATTTAAATAAATTTAAATTGATTTAAAAATTATTTTTTATAAGTATGTTTATTTTATTGATGAAAGAATAATATAAAACTATATTATGAATTGTGGTGTTTTATAACTACTATAAAATAAATCATATATTATGTTATTTTAATACCACTTATACGTAGAGGTGTACATACAACATATATTTAATTCTTCATAACATAGGATATGTGTTAAAGAGTGTAAAATAAAACATATATTGTGAGGTGTTTGCTAAAAGAATAGAAGGCAGTTCCGGCAGGATACAGAGTATCGACTTGAAAAACTATTATGGGTGGGCTGAAAATTTTTTTTCTAAAATCGGCCAAAAATAGAATTTTGATTTGCTAACTTCAAAAATTGATTTGCTATTATTTGCTAACTATTAGCTAACTACCGGTGTTTATTTGGAGCCGATCGGACAAAGTGGGTGGGCTGAAATTTTTTTTTCTAAAATCGGCCAAAAATAGAATTTTGATTTGCTAACTTCAAAAATTGATTTGCTATTATTTGCTAACTATTAGCTAACTACCGGTGTTTATTTGGAGCCGATCGGACAAAGTGGGTGGGCTGAAATTTTTTTTTCTAAAATCGGCCAAAAATAGAATTTTGATTTGCTAACTTCAAAAATTGATTTGCTATTATTTGCTAACTATTTGCTAACTACCGGTGTTTATTTGGAGTCGATCGGATAAAGTGGGTGGGTTACCTGAACTTGACCCACCCAAATAAAAATTAGTTATATTTTCTTCAATTATGATTTGCTAACTCCTACAGTAAATTTGCTATTATTTGCTAACTATTTGCTAACTTTTGGTATTGGTTTGGGTCAAATCATAGGAAGTGGGTGGGTCAAGTTCATGTTCGTTGACTTTGAAGGGCCGGGCACAAAACTTTGAAAGCTCGCCCTGGCCAATGAACTTACTTGCAAACTCTGATAATGGACTTGCAAACTCTTGCTAACTGTAGGAAATGTTTTAATACCGGTTTGGAGTTTCAGGGTTGACTTTGAAGGGCCGGGCACAAAACTTTGAAAGCTCGCCCTGGCCAATGAACTTACTTGCAAACTCTGATAATGGACTTGCAAACTCTTGCTAACTGTAGGAAATGTTTTAATACCGGTTTGGAGTTTCTGGGTTGACTTTGAAGGGCTGCGTGAAGTTGGCCCTGCAGTATCATTATTTCCGATAACTTCCATAATTTTAACTTGCAAATTCTAAAAATAGTCTTGCAAATTCTTGCAAACTACTTGCTAACTCTGAGCATAATTTTCAAAAAGTTTGAACTTGGTTGAAGGGCCATCTTCACGGTCGCAAAAATATTACTTACAAATATAAACATACATATATTATAATATCATAGGTATACCGTATATATATGATAAATATTTCAAATAACGTACTTTTACCATATTTTCGTGAACATAATTCGTGTATATATTTATTATTTATTTTATCATTATGTTGTGTTACATAATACATCTGTGATTATACCGTACCTAGGTATGTCTTTACACATGGTAATTATTATGTTATGATATACCTACAGTAGCACGTATCAATACGTATATAAACCGACGTCGATTTTCCGTACATTTTTATGTTACTGACGTTGTTCGGACGGCGATGGTAAAAATAAAATTGCTATCGAGAAGGCCGAGTTTACACACTCGGTAGACGGTAGGTATATTATTGGTACCTATATCTACTGCAGATTTGGAAAATTGTCAAGAATGTCTGTTCGACATTCAGATTTTGGATGTCTATACTCGTATGAAAAAAACTCACCGGACGTTTTCTATATAGGAAAACAAGACTGACGCCGTCCCATTATATATATACCGCGCGTGCATTTGTTTTCTACAAATAGGTACAATAGGGGTTATAGTATTATACCAAAACTTTTAACAACATAAATAATGATTTGCTATTATCGCCGCCCTATAATATTATTTAATAAGTTATAATCATTGAAAGAACAATCCAATTAGAAAAAAAAATCTTGTTTCAACTATCCCGACGAGATACGAAAAATGGAAAATTGTTGTGTTATCTCCTATTTAACACTGCTGCAATGATTAACCTCTATAATAATAATAATAATAATAGTGTTTGAAATACGCCTACCATAAACTTACTTAATAATATAATAATATGTAAAACGGTGAAAAAAGAAACGAATACGAACTTTTTTCTAGTTAAACAACTTCAGGAGTAGATTATATTATATAAATTATGTTTTTATTAAATTAATTTTGTCTTATAATGTTTCAACATATATCATGTTACTACAATTTTGATACCCTTTTACAGTAATTTATGTAAAAAATACATAAATGTAACAATTCTGTTTTTCGGCGTTATGCCTATACGTATATAATATTATAATATAATTAGTATTCAGTGATACTGTAGGTACACGATCGACGCTCGCAGTGTTGCATTGTAATATTGTATTATCGTGGTAATATAATGCTCATATTTATTATGTTATGTTTATGATGTGGTCCGTGTCGTTTAAACTATTTTACCTATATAATATACATATATATATATTAGTCCCGCAGTATAGTGAATATTTTGATGGATATTATAATATATGCATTAATGATGGTTTACCGAAAATGTATTATACTTTGTATTATACCGTCTCAAGTAGTATAATATGAAGTGTGTTGAGTCTTATAATAATTGCAGCAGTCTACGGCAATTAATCGCTGATTGTGCGAGTTTTTTTTCTTTCGAAACGATTAAAACACAATTAGACCACATTTTTTTCCTTCTTCCAACGACTATTTTCATTATTTTACTCACTGAATAACTTGCACCTATAATACTGACTATACTCTGTCCAGAACATACATTGCGGCCCGACGAAAATCGGTTCTTTTGCCCGACCCTGCAGCCCTATAGTGAACCGGTCTCGATGGCAGGGGTCGAGTGTGGATGCGCATTGCGCAGGATCGGCTTTCATGTGGCTGGGCAAAGGATTTATCTAAAAAAATATGTGTAGGTACTTCTGGGTAATTGGTTGACACAATATATACCCAATGTACATTTCGCGGTCATACAATCATAACATTCGTACGCAATCGTTAGACAACACGTCATAATGTTATATCATTATGTCTTACCAACTATTTTCGTTTTACATAAATCCTACCATGTCGTTATCAGAATTTTTTTTTATTGTTGAACGAATTTCTGTCCGATGATTTTTTTCTTGTGACTAAGTACTATAATAATATAGTACATTCAGCCTTCGAACTTTAGTCGTAATCCACTGTTCAAATGGACCGTGATCCACATTTTTCTTTTATTCTTATCGTTTTGAAAGACATTCATACGGCTTTGATCGTTTACACTCGCTTACACTATGTATAATATGCTACCACAAAATCTAAATTCTTTTTCATGACTATGTTATAATATATTATTATTCTCATTATAATCAGTTATGTATATCCGCGGTACATAAATATGCACCTGCAGTACTATAATGCAGTTTATACGATTCCGATGGAGTATGAGCTGAAAACTCAAAAATCACGTTTCGTTTGTCGTTATTGTTTTTCAACCGGCTATAGTATAATCAGGTGCAGTATAAAATACGACATGGTATTATTTTTATGATACTATGCGTGAGCTTAATATTTATCGTATAAGTAAGAATTCTATAATTTAAATATTATGTGTGTATTCCGTAATAATTAATAATATATTGAAGTGGGATACGATTTGAATATTGTTAACCTGTTATTGATTTTACTCTAATAAATGCCACCATATAAAAGTAAAACAAAAACAATATATTTTGTATACACGCCTATGGTACTCTAACATTTTATCAAAAAGAAAAATGTATTATTTATGTGGGCAAACATAAATTGCGCCCAATAAATTTCAGGTATAAATTTACACACAGTAAATTTCGTCCGATACATTTCTGGTATACATTTCTACTATAGGAATTAAGAGGATACTACAAAGAGTCGACTATCATGATAGTCCTCCGAAAATATTTTTTTTTAAATTAAATAATAATATGGGTGGGCATATCAAGTACCTGTATTAAGTTGTTAAAAATATTTTTTGCTCGGTTAATTTATACAGAGTAAATAATATTGAAAACTAGTTTTTTTTTTTTGTTAGGTTTTAATTCTTTAATTATATATAGGTAGATAAGTTATTTTATTATATCAGCATAGTAATCAGTAATCACTTAACACTAATACAATTTACTATACCCATCTTAGAAACCGAAAGATACCGGGCCCAACTTACTATACCTACTATTTACACGATCTGCTCAATGTGGGCCCAATATTAATTTACTAGTGCCCATTTATATAATAATTAAAAATACGCTTGGTTAATTCGTCTCGATGATAGTAGTACTGAATATAATTTCAGAAACATGCACGTCAAACGGTTACATAATTTTTATGTTAAAAACCCGACGATACAGTGTTATACTGTTTAATTAAATAAATGCAAATGTATAAATTTTGTTACATTTTTATATTTGTTAGTTAGGGCCATTAGACACTTATACATGCAACTATAATTACGTTTATCGGGGCAATAGTTATTATAATTTATAATATAGTTATTACGATAACTATATTTCAGATAATAATAGATGAATAATTAAATCTGACATTCGTATGGGAAATATTGTGAAATCGTATACAAAAGACAATGCATGTACTTTGTCATTGTCATTAAATACATAAAAGCGAATAATCAATAAAATATAATATAGTCTCATTGATTATCGGAAAAAATATGGAAAAGTAATGTAGTACTACTGTTGCGATCGCCGGACGAGAGATTCGGCCGACGCGTTTATTTTGTTATATTATATTTTGGTGTATATATGTAAATACGGTTATAATAAATAAACGACGTCTTAATTCCTATAGTTGTACGGAGGGTCATAATATTATGTCGCACTCTGCCGCAAAGAGTTAAGTCGGTCGCACTACCCATTATAATATCATACTATGTACCTATATACATACGCTATATACGTATGTATCCCGGGCTTCTCGGTCTCGAACGAACGCGCCTCGTCGCAATAATAAAATCCACAATAATATTTTCTGAAATTGACACGTACAACACACGACGTGTGTTTATTGACCGTCGTCGAAGGAGGTAAATAATCAACAGACGACGTCGACGTCCGATGACGACGGGGTTGTAGTCGTCTTGCTGCTCGCATGGAGTGTAGTATATTATATTGTATTTTAAATTGTAGTCGTGGGGCAAAATAGAGGTGAAAAAAAAACCCGATTTTACGAGGGTGAGCGAAGAAGAAGTAAACGTGACAAAATTCTATATATAAATGTATGTGTGTATACATGAACGCTCATAGTCTGCTATTGTCCGCAGTCGAATGTTTTCGACCTTTTCGGGCACAGAGTCGTCGCCACCCGGGGTCGAATGGTCTGATGCAGACAATACACTTGGATATCACACGTAGGTACGTATTTAATATATGTATTATTCTTCATTGCGGTCTTCCCTCTCGGCTCTCGACGACAACAATGGCGCACCATCATATTATTATATTATTCACCGCTCGTACACACTCCACACACCGTAGTCGATAACAACCTAGACCTATATAATATTAATATTATTTTTATCCAATACATATTAAAAGAAAATTGTCACCGAAAACATATATTATAATTATAGAGTGATTGACGTTCGCTCGGGGTGGGCATGACCTTTTTTTTAATATAATACTATAAACAGCAGGCACTTTTGATATTGCGACCCTCCTGCATGCTTAACTTTGTAATCGTTTTAAATTTTATTTTATTTAAAAAAACCTGTGAACGCCGCTGCGTATAATATGTATATATATTATGGTATGTGTGCGTATGCGTATACTCGTAACGTTTTCCAAAATAGTGTACTTATGTGTCGTATATCATATATTTCAATTTAATATACTATATAGACTAGAACATTATTGTTTATGTGACGCAGACCAAAAGACCCCAATGTTTATTGAATTTATTGAAATTGGACGTAAACAAATTTCGTGTACGATAATATTGTTATTATGCTTGTATTTCCAGACGTCAAACGAAACCACTATAGATACACAACGCACGCCGCTCGTATAAACATGGTATAATAATTATATTATGGTTATTTGTCGTATACCACATACGGGGTACCTATATACTCTTCGCGTGCTTGGTTCGTGTTCGTCGCGATTGGTCTATAGTATAATCAATCGGATCATACTGCATAATATTATATCATTATTATTATAATATTTGAACGGCCGGTCGAGTTTTTTTTTCGTAGAGCAAAATGCGTTATAACATAATAATATTATTCGTTGGCTGTTCAATTTGTATATTATTGTGTACGTTGCTGGTATGGTCGAGTATTGATGTATGTTGAAGTAACATGAATATATAATACAAACGGTTAACGGGTACGTTTTCTACGTCGGAAATAGGTTAGGTTTTGTTCGAGGGCGTGATTCAGATCGGGTATTAACCGAAACCACATATACGACATGTATTGGTCGAAAATATCGATAAAAATAAATAACGTCTAAAATCCCGTACAACAATAGTATATGTATATTGTATATATTTTATAATAATTAATAATATACAATATATTATATGATATTATATACCTATATAGATACAGTTTCAACTTCGATTTTTTTTCTCTCGTTGAAAATAGGTTCGTAACTTCTCGACTGTACCTATATGGATATTTTTATAATCTGAAGTACACATATATATATAGACTATATTTCAGAATACTTAGATTATTTTTTTTAAATATAAGGAGTATCCTGAAGTGATGGAAACTTCTATTTCTCAAATGAGAAATACCATTTTCTACTGTAAATTGTCATCCAGATGACTTTTTTGAAAATGTTAATGCATCTAAATAGAAATTTAAACGAGTAGTTTCCGAGTAAGTAGTTACGAAGAATATAATTGGTTCATCGTCCATGATGATAAGTTTATAACATAAAAAGTGAGCCACATGCCCACGTTGATGATTTGAAAATTGTTACTACAATTATTTATTTATTTAACATTTTACAATTTGTGAAAACTATCTTGACTTTAATACTAAATAATATAACATAACCGCATTTTAAATTGAGTGTAATACTCTAATATTATTAAAGGCTATTCTATATCTTTTCTTCAATTTAAATTTAGAAATTTTCAAAACAAATCTACTGATTAACAATTCATAGTAAATAATATAATGTTGGTTCTCAAAAGTAATTTGTATCACAGGACACAGAATACTGTATTTCAGTTCACACAATACGTCTTAAAATATGGTAAACAAAATATAATCATTTGCGAATAATATATGGCCTTTAAGTGTAATAAAAAAAAGTCCAAAAATCTTAAATTAAATAAATATAATATTATATCATTAAAATAGATAATACGGGGGTGAGGACGCTCTGTGAATGTGACTATGTGTAATATAATGTATAGGTATATATATAAGTATACATAATATATAATATAATAATATAGTTTCATTGATTTCTGTTGTAATCGACGTCTGTTTTTGTGCGACGTGCGTGTATCCTATACTTAGGTATTATATTATTATTATAATATTATACACGTGCGACGTGCTTCTACGTGTTTCGAACGCCCGTATGTAAAATTGTGTTGCCTTCGCGTGGCGAATATATAGTTTCTGGTTCGCGAAAAATAGAGCCAAATAAAAACTAGGTCAATTATATTATCGCGAGGATGGTAGCGTGTTCGTGGATGGCCAAAACTCGGCGGCATAAATTATTCACAGCTGCAGCAGATACCGACGAGGTTAAAAACGAAAACAAATGGTTTGTTGACTTTTATTATCATAATATCCACGAGCGCGGCGCGGTGCTTTTAAAATAATGCATTTTTATTTTCGTAATATTTTTCGAACTTCGCGAATTTCGTGTTTGCATCGAGTTCATTTATTGTATTATATTATATTACATTACGCTGCCGAGTGCTGCGGATAGGTAGGTGGTAAATGCAGCAAATTTTTGTCGGTTATTACATAGTTCGTATACCTCACTTTGCACGATATAGGAGACGACCCGACGGTTACGAGAAAACGCCGACTGCGCATTGCAATAGTAAGACATTTTATATAGAGAGAAAACCGCGGGACGGCTATTTCTTTGTAAACATTTATTTCTTGCAGTAGTATGGCATGCGACGGCGTTTGATTTAAAAAATAAAAAAACTAGTTTTGAAATTTCAACAACGCATACGTAGACAGTATAGCGCATGCGTGTATACATAATTTAAATTACCTGGGCGCTTGTATCCCCTTAAAGCCACACCGTACATATTATATCAATATACATTCCATTATGCAATATAGTTTCCAACAGCATATTATGCAGTTTGGTTTTCCAAAGCTTATAAACGAGAAGTAATGTATATTCTTCGAAATTTGGCGCGCATGTATTTACAGTAGGTACCTACTGTGTATCAGTATCACCCCGAGCTTTTTGTTCGCAAAAAAATGTATTTTTTTATTTTATTAAAATGTATAGGTACCTAAGAAAAATATTTCTAAACTATGTTTTTCGGAGGGAGGGGGGTATAATGATTCCGTGAAATGCTTGTTTCTACTTACTGCACACATAAAAGTATAGCAAAGTATAAAATAATTATATCGAACTACATAAAAACTTTCAAAAAAAGAAATTCATAGTTTAAAATATATCGACCACATAAAATATACTTAAACTTCTTTTTTACCTAAGTATACAACAATGCAATGTCGTTATTTGTTTTAAATTATTGAACAATTAATTATATTGAAAATTGTACCTATTCCCAAAGAAAATGTATACACCAAAAATACTACGAGTTTAAAAATATCTTGAAAGGACAGCCAACTATTTTCGTTGTTTAACATTTAGTTTAGAGTAGGTATAGACTATATAGTACTTTCTTATATTATGTATATTTTATATATATATATACATAATATATCAATATATTGATGCTTAGGTACACGACTCTACGTTTCCTGTTCATCGTATCTGTTCGTATCCTAGTCATCATCCAGTTTTAACATTATTATTTTCTGTAAAATGTTGGATAATCGTTTGTCTATATCATTATTAATTAACAATATAAATTAATTTAAAAATAAAAATTTCTGATCTACATTCATCTCAAATCGAGTTACGAATAGCAGTGTGAAAATATAAGGTCTATAGAATGTGGGTAAATACTAAATGCAGTTTAAAAATGGACTTTCCTCGTTCTCCGTCTCGCCTATTGTGCTCTGTGGGATATTTTTAAAGAAATTGTGAGAAAATGCAAAAAACGTAATAATAATAGTAATAATCCAGGAACTTGAATTAGATGTAAGAAAAAAGGTCCATAATCACGATGTTGTTTATGCTGTTTGATAAGTTTGCCCTTTAAAAGTAAATAGTTTCTTCTCTACTATTTTGTATAGCTAAATTTTATATATTTTACGTAATTATAGTTTTACTAATTTATTACGTTTTTAATTTGGAAGTATGACTTTGTATTTATAATATTGAAGAAAAATAACACCACGATAATAGATAATTATGATATTTTGTAAAAAAGCGTCCTTGAAATTATCGACTATTTAATAATTATTACAAATAGGTATTATGATGTTTTGTTGATATCAAACGTATAGTGTTCTGTCTTCTGTATATCGGTACACACAATTTTTCATTACTGCAGCGTACACATATTTATGTTACACGAGTGTTCAACTAGGTTTCTCGATAATACATTTTGCTCTTTGTGAATTCTTTTAAATCGATCGTTGTAGATAACGTTGTGATAATACATCAGCTGTAAATTGCTGAATCGTCCACCGCAGCTACAATTTTAAACATTAATCATAATTATTTATAGTATTCTAAAATCCTACTATTTTAAATATAATAATTATGATAACTAAAAATTATTATCTGCGATGTTATAGCCTCGTATAATAGTCACATGGATATGATAACATTCGATTAATATAGAGCGTATAGTAAATATATTATAATTATGGGATATACCTATTACCTACCTACCTACGATTTAATGAACCTTTTTTTAATAGGAATAAAGGCTGAAACTACTATATAGGTCATTAGTCATTACCCTATGCATCACAATATTATATAGATATCTAAATATCTTATTTTAACTTGACTAATTAGGGTTTGTGATAACTTATAAAGTTATAACTGGTGTTTATACAATATTAATGATTACATTTTTTAGTACTGTACATGTATTATTTTATTGATAATACCTTCAGCAAATGTTAGGTGTTCTACATAGTACAATTAATATCTGTTACAATTTCATGAATCATTTTTTTTATCGGCAGTTAATTGTACAGTGGAGTGTCCAAAACGATTAAAGATAAATTTGACATTTTTTCTTTGTTTTTGTATTCTCTAACTATTAATATGTATTATCAGTACAAACCAATATAATTGTTCTGATTTTTTTTTTTATCTGTTGACTTTTGGTTTGTCATCAAACAATGTCTATGTTATTTATCTCGATAATATAAATAATATAAAAATAATGATAGTAATTTATTGCTGATATATAGATCATAGAGTAGGTATTGCTTATATGTGCGTATGACGTAGGTATAATATATTGACAAGTTTTTTTTGTATATAAAAAAAATATATTTATATTTCATTGATAATTAATAATATACTATTATATATTGTATAATATATCTCCTAATAGATAAATAATTAACCTGTTATACATATTGTTTAAGAAATTAAGAAATATAGATAGCATATTACTGATATTAGTATTTATTACGTTGTAGGTATTTAATATATTATTTAACATTGGTTTCCAAAATAATTGTGAACACTGAACTATCATAGACCATAGTACTAGTATGCATTTCATTATAATTTATAATTCCATATTTGATGTTATATACTAATATAATATAATACCATATAGTTTGAACTATGTAACTATAACATATATGTATATATTATATATTATTAATTAAACATTGTAAGCAAACGATTCGGCATTGTTGCATTGTTGTAATAATGTCAACACAATAAAATTATTTTTTTTCGTACCAATTAATAACATTTAGTATAAATAATATTGTGTGTATATAATATAATATTATTTTATAGCGGCTCTGTCTATACGTATATAATAATGTATGATAATATTATTATTTGAATGGATAGCTTTCGACAATATTATTCGGTCGTTCGAACAACAACTTGGCGCTCGCCAACTTTTTCTATCATCGTGCATCGCCTCGTGGGGATTTTTGATTTCGTCGTAAAAACAAAATTGTTATAATTTGCATTAGAACTGCGCAATATAACTAGTGAGAACTGTGGCGTAGTCGTACGTCCACTCCTACAAGTCATACGTATAAAATTTTACTTACTCGGTACATATATTGTACATATTTCTACACGGAATATACGACGTCTTTACGATTCGATAAATACATTTTCGCTCGGTCGTGCGGACGAAATTGTAAAACTCGCCAAAGCCAAACAACAGCTGCAGCTGCTGTGTCGACCGTACGACTGCAATTTTATTATTTTGTATCAAATCGCCTCCGTCCAGTGTGTTGACCACGTGCTACGCGATACGAATTACGAAATCCCATCGGCATAATATAATATTATTATAATTATATGTGATAGTTCGTCTTTCTTTACAGACTTCAGTTTAGGTTATATAATATTATACTATAGTAAGTATCCTTCGTTATCCAGAAAACGATAGATTTTAATACTTTGTGTTTTTGTCGATTTGATTACACTATAGTACTATATAGTATTATATACACTATAGCATTTAAAAGCGGGGCTCACACGTACAATTTTAACAGTACGAGAATGAATGTCCCCCCCTCAGAGTATGTAGAGTTATTATTCTCCTTCGATTTACAATAAACAAACCCATCTTTTTACTTGGCGAGGACACCAATACGAAACCGCTGTCATCCGATCGACGAGAGTACCATACATACAATACGTTAATAATATAATATGTTCATGATTAAATGGCGTTCGATCGTTCGATGATGAAAGTTATGGTTAAAAAAAATGTTACCCTTTCTGCACCTCCCAAATAATTGCCGGGACAGAATTAATACATATTTAAACGACGAACACCAACACGTATTACATATATCAACTATCACTTTATACCATATATTATGCCGTCAGCCTTGTTAAGTATAATCGAATATTTATTTTTATTTAAATACTATTTTAAATACATTTCGTATATATATGCAGTAGGTATTTAACTACGTTTCTGAATATTTAGTTTTGTGTTCATTTTAATCGTTAAAAAATACTTTTTTTACGGAACATTTCAGAAAAATAGTTCTAAATTTGTGACAAAACACAGTTTTCCAATCAATTTTTTTTGTACAATATTGTTACAAGCATTATTTTTTACTGTTGAATAAAATGGAGTAAACTCATATTATATTTATTATGTTGATGAACTATATAAACGTTTTATTTTCAAATAGCCCCTAAGCCGACATAATAAATTAGCTCTGAGAAAAAATGTATATTATAATAATATAGTTTTCTATAAGACGAATTCCGAGTACAAAATATAAGACAAATTCTTCAATGGACAGCGGCTGACGGCGATTATGTCTGCGCACACCGTCAACACCAGCTTCGACATTGTTGACATGTTCCGTTTCTGCCGAACGTTATAGGACGTGTAATGTTATTATTTATTGTTGTTGTTGTTGTGCTGTTGTTGGCCGCGCGCGATGTATAGAGCGAACGCGCGCGCGCGCGCTTAAAATAACGCCGCGTGAGGCGCCCGCGTCACCGCCGTCGCGGAGAACAACGATTGACGACGGGCAGCGCGCGCGGGTGGGGAAACGGTGCGGCCAAGTTCACACGGCCGTCGCCTCGTGTCGTGCCCACTCGAATATTATTAATATGCGAGAAAACTCGCCCGCCGTTCGCGTATTATATTTAGGTATCGCTGTATTATAGGTATACTCCGGTACTTGGCACATCAGTACAATACTTTAACATACAATTATATTTAGTTACCTGTATGGTTATACGTAATTCGCAGTGTATTATATTTTATTATTTTAACAAGGTTCTCATCCATTTTTTAACTCACGGCATCCATTTGCTCCTCTGAAACGGGAGGGGGCTCAAAGGTATTATTTTGCCCCCTCAAACATGCCAGCTGTAGAAATCTTTCAATCTTCGAAAATAAATAAATAACGAATGCATTTAACAAATTTAAGATATACATTTATGAGATTAAAATATTTTTTTTCCTCAAATTATTGCATAAAGTCACGTTTCTCCTGTTGTATGATTATAATATTATGTTGACGTATTACACAGAATACACATTGGTACGCTTTTCTTAAAAACTCATTGAACGATTGCTTTATATTTTAAATAATTTCACGGCATCCTCGATCCTAGTTTGCGGCACCTTGGTTGGGAACCTCTAGCTTAAAGTCGTATAATAGACATTATAATGATATGAATACCACGTAAAACACAAATTTGTTGCTTATTAAAATTTATAATATTCTATGCATTATAATATTATATGAACCACGTGTGTACCATACAATATGTGATTTTTTATGCACAACATTTATATTTTTCGATATATTTTTGCAGTACATTCGAAACGAGTTGAGTGGACACTGTTGTGGTAGTGATAACAAAACGTTGTCTATCTCTTGTACGGTGTATCACTGACTGATTACTACTAAACAGGGGAATACAAGAGAATTGTTGATAAAATATTATAGACAAGACTCACTTAATTATACTATAGCGAGTACAATATTTATCGTATACTGAAATAAAATGTTATTATAATATATTTTACTTTACCCGCGATAACGCGATGTGGTGACTTCGGCGCTTATCACCACTTTGCTCTCACCGACCGAGTTACCACCCGCTCCGCGGTACCAACCATATTTATATTGACATTTGTGATTTATTTTATATTCGTTTTATTTATACAACTTCTGTGATTTTTATATATTTATGTTCCCACGCTAATCGATCTCGCGTCTCCGATTGGCGACGCCATCTCTGTCGTCCCCGAAGCTCACGACGCGGCCGTCCGACCGGCCGGTATCGTTCTCTTTGCTCACCGCCCTCGACCGAGCCACACGTACCGAGTATTTCGCTCCCGACCCGACGCCATGTTTCGACAACCGACGAGCCGTGTTACACTTACACGACCCGTAGGGTCCCCGTACACGACCGCTCGCCACGGCCTCCGAACTCATGCCCGACTCGCCTACGTACCGACGCTCGCTCGACCGCGCACGCATTGAGCACACACCCGATACCGCCGACCTGAACGACCATGCGCTCGACCCCAAAACGTACCCTCTATCGTCGTACTGCGTACGACCACATATTTATATTTTGGTGTCTAACAATAAACGACTTTCGACGCAACCGCGTCAATCAACGACATTGTGTGTTCCTTTCATTTCAAATACCTAAACTTGTGTACCTAACCTCTCTGCGACGGAGTCCAGAACGAACGCATGTTGATACAGTGCGGGGCAACCCCACGTGTACCACAGCGATATTGATTATAAACACTTTATCAATGATGGTAGCAATACATGAAGCAATAGATGAAACGAGATTGATTCGGCAACGTAATATATATAGCTGGCCAAAGGATCATTATCATAAATGTTTTAAAGTAAACAAAAAAAATAGCTGTTATAAGTTATAACTGAATGGTGGGACTCCATTATAATATAGAACGAATGTAAGAAGACGCGACACACAAGTCCTGGGGTAAATGGATTTGTATAATATATTTGTTATTTATATATTATGTATATTATAATTTATAATAATAAAACATAAAATACTGGTGTCAAATATTACATGTTACGTTTTTGTCTAAAAAAAATCAAATATTTTTGATTTTCAAATTCCGTATTCTGAAACGAATATGTCTTGCCGAAAAACGTCTTAACACAAAATATCGAACATCGATAAAATATTTATTATTCATGCGAGCGCTAAAACAGTACGTACAATATATTATATATATACGCTGACGAGCGGTTCAGTGAAAAATTCACGGGGTGTATTCCCTCCTACTCATGACACGGCCACCGCCGACTTACCCTCTCACAAACATTACCACCCACCCACCCATCGTACACGTGTTCCACCGGGGACTATTTGCCCACCCCTGGCACACGTGTACAATGTACACACACACGCACACACACACACACACACATTATATTATTATTATTATAAAAGCATGAGGCCACTAGGAGTAAATTTAACGCCCTCCGCCGAGCCTAGCCAAACGCTTCCTCGAGTTGTCGGAAATTATTTTTCCGTCTGCCGTATACAATTTAATATTATATATAGGCGTTCAGTGGACGCGACGTGTGCGCACATAGCCACGTATATGTATATGAATTATATATAATATATTTTATGCAAATGATCTATAAAAAATAATAAATCGTCTGGACGCGTGCGCCTCTCCGGCCGTATATTATACATAATAATAAAATATACGTGGCAATCATTGCATTATTTTCATATAGCATATAACTTGTGAATTTTATACGCACTTTGCGCAGGACTCGATCGCTAGAGTTAGTATCAATTTTGACTCGCCACGGCGGTGCAGTATGGTTTTCCGACTGCTTCGCCTCTATCAAAATAATCCTTATTGTGTACGCTCCATTAACTGCGTGTTTGGTTCGTCGTATGTGTGACGTATGTGCGCATGTGTGCACGTTAGAGGAGTGAAAACGCGTAGACGTTGCTGTTTTTTTTTATTTTTACGGTTTTGGCGAACGGTCAAAAAAAAAAAAAAACGTTCCTAAAATTAGTTGGTCCCCAAGGCGCGCGGGGGCTTGCGTGTATTTCGCCGCCGCCTCCGACTGATAATATTGTAATGATATTTTATAAACTTCTCTAATGTTGCACTGGACTACCGCCGCTGCAATATCGATTGAACCAGATTTGAACGTGACTTACTTTTGAATTTCGTAAAAAAAAAAAACCTAAAGAGTTACACGACACGTCACCAAATTCTACATTATTGTATACGATTCATAATACATACTATAGTTTTACGTTTGGGAAGTATTCGGGTCCCTTGCACTTTGCAGTAAACAGACCGAGAACGTTTTTTTTTGCTTCCATTTATTGCTGCAATCACAGTCATTATCGGTCGACGTCGTTTTTATAATATTAGAGCAGGTTACCACAGACATAATAATATATTATCTAAAATGTTTTGAAGTCGCAGACTTATCAATACTTCGGTATTTCGCATCGCTGAAACCTCGAAAACCACTGGACTATATGTGTAGACTTGTAAAAAAAAAAGAGACAAACGATTACTCTGAGTTGTACAAAATTGATTAGTTTAATGGCATTTAAATTATATCATTAGCTCGTCAGTCATCATCACTGCAGTTAATAAATTAAATGTTTAGTGATGTTAAGTTTATGCAACCCGACATCAGTATAAATTGTACATGGACGCAAATTCAATTTTTAACTTGGAGGGGCTTTGCATATTTAAATGAAAAATACCTGTGCGGGGGGAATAAGCATTATAGGCAGTTGGAGGTGTTAATTTTAATATTGGAGAGGCTTACTCCCAAAAATCGCGCCTGTGAAATTGTACGTAATTTTTTTACTTTTATTATATGTATTTACAATCTTGTGTAATAGTATAACTATTATTAATAAATAATAACTAATAAGTAAGTTTGATATAATATAATATGGCAGTTGGCAGAGTAAAAATATACGTCAATAAGGAGATATTGCTCAGCCTCAACGCTACCCACTTTATTGTTCCTAGGTTTTTAAAAGGAAATCATATTATAGTTTTCTTCGACACGGCTAATTAAAAAAAGAATTTCATTTTCAACACGTATAAGGTTAGGTTAGTAAATATTAAAATATTCATTTGTATCGATTTTGTATTGTATACACAACACCCGACGTATTATACGTATTACATATTAATATTATAGTTTACTACGTTTGTAAAATCGTGTATTGTTTTTCTTGTATTTCGTTTAGATAATTATCGTCATTTTTGTTAAAACGAGTGCTACACTAGTAATAATATAGTCTATAATAAATAAATGAAATACACGTTTGTATACTGACTGTTATCGTGTTAATCAATTTTGGCGATAAATAATATGTATACTTTTACAAAATAAGTCATCATTGAATTCGAAATTTTCAACCGCTTCACTATTATAGAATATAATATAATATACCTCGTGGCCGACGGTGTAAGGATTCTTCTAATATTATACTATAGTAATTTGGACTCAATGTTGTGCTATAATAATAAAATATTATTTAAGTCAATCAAACATATGCGAGGTAACCGGGTGTGTTACTCTTTTATGGGTTAAAAGACGACCAGACATATATTTTTGTTCTGACGATGCGTCATCGCCATCGACGGTCGTGCGTGTAACATAATGTAGAAAATGATGTAAGTATCTCAAGTTGTGTTTGAAGTGATATTTGTTTAGCGTTTAAAAATAATAATTCGTACGTGTGTATAAAACAATTGTTATTGTGCGAAAATTATCCAATTAAAACCTCAAACACGTAGGCATCAAAAGGTGCACACTCAATTAGAAGGGTTATATTATATTTGTTTGGATTTTATTGCGTTATACCCGTATATAATATATACTTGATTAAACATAGGTTTTGATCAAATTTGTATATTATGTTCTTTTAGACAGTCGAAAATTTATTTTGACATATTTTTTCGCTGACTTCATATTGTTCTGTGTTCATATTATTGAAATCGAGTGTGTGTGTGCAGTATGTGCGCATACATTATACTCCATATAGATAAAAAAAAAAAAAACATTAACCAGCGTTCATTATACGTCGTATTGTCGTATCTTGTATTTTTGTCCGAACGCTGTAACTGCAGTAAATATTAAGTTCAATTCAATACGGCGGAATTCAAAATATTCATTATTCAACCAAAAATATAATATTATAATAGAATACGAATGTGTTTTTATTTATATTATCATATTATTATATCGTCACGAATAACGTCCATTGAAAATGTGTGCTATTTGCCTATTTCCATACGGTATAGTGTACAGATAATAACGTGTACTTAGTAATATGTAATATTATTATAATATCCGTAACATCGTACTGCAGTGGATTACAATAACACAATAATGCTTCTGTACCGTACAATCATATAACTGCGCGTATATTATAATAGTTTATGTCTATAATGTGTATACGCGTTTCGGTAAGAACAAAAAATGCATTTATATAGGTACCTACGTGATGAGTTTACACCTCAACCGGTTATAATCGATTTGAAAATATTTCGGAGGTGAGCCTGCTATAATATATGATGATGGCTATCGCTTAAAATCCAGTTCGGAGCAGTCGATCGAAAACCGAGAGGCTAAAATTCGATTAATTAAACGACGCGTCATCGGTCTTGTGCTAGGTCAGTAGCAGCAGCCTGCAAGTGATCGCGCAGTACATATTTTTGAAAACCAATGGACTAAATCTCGCAAGGAATACCTAGTGTAATAGTAATTGGTCAAGACGAAGTGGTGTCGTAGATATGGGTGATTTGTATTATCGACCATCATTGTTAAGTATACTATACTAGAAAGCGAACGTAATCATTTTTTTTAATTTACCTATAATATGCGAGACATGTGTGGTGTGTACAAGTATGTCATAAGGCGGATTATGTCAATTACATTTTATATTATAAATAATGGTACTTATATTTAATTTAAAGAATCTATTTTTATTATAAAATATACATGCGTTATCATTAATATGTTATCATTAAGAAGTATATCTACTCAATTCGGACGATTTTTACAAAATATTAAATCTATTTTATGTTTCATATTATATATATACACATATATTATATGTATTGCGTATACTGTATACAAGGATTCAAAAATCTAAATTCACAAAAATGTACAAGTATATTATTTTTAATTGAAACGCAATCAATCTCCTAAGTGTAGAAAGTAGAACAATTTAGAAACTATTTACTTTTCGAATTTCTATATGCATCTACATTTTCAGATGTTTTGTTATATCGTTCAAGGACTACGCACTCCTTAAATTCCGTTATGATTGAATTATTTATGACTTGGAGTTTAGTCGATATTCCATAGAAATCAGAATTATCCGTATATGTGTACTTACTACTTACTGTGTAGAATATAATATATTATAATTATAATAATCGATATTTGTTGCGATCGATATTCAAAACGAACTTCAGTGCAATTTCAATTGGTTTAAATTTTGTACAAGTACGTACTCGAAAAGTTTTATTTTCACTTTAAACCTTACGGATACCAAGCGCGCTCGCTGGTTGTTGATCGACAGATCTTTGTTCCGACCCGATGGTATAATGCGACGGCGCGTGTACCATCGGCACGAGGGTATCGTCCCCGCGAACGGATGCCGGAAACACTGGGTGCAGACCCTTGTCCTGTGAGATTCCACCGAACACCGATTATGGTATTGATATCGTCATCGCTAAATCGTATTTTTAGAATTATATTGTATAGATAATAAATAAAAAAATAGAAACACAATTAAGCTGAATATTGAGATGTTGTATGATGATTTTTTTTTTTAATAATTGGACTCGTAATAAAATACGAACTTCGGCATTCGATTTATTAAACCCTTATACTGTTGGCGCCATGAAAACTGGTGCTGGTAAACGGCGTACTTTTAGAAAAATATCTATAGATTTTAAATATAATTTTTTACATTTATAAAGCTATAACATTAAAAAAAAAATCCAACTTTTTATTAAATTTCATAAGCATTTCGTGTTTTAGAGCTACTCTACTGTAGAGAGAACTAATGGTTCTGCCATGTTCTATAAAATCACGTCAGTGTTAAAAAATTAATTTTCCTTCTCCTCCACAAACTATTATTCCGTATGAAATGGAAGATTCTCTGAGGGATTACTTATATTAGTATTGATCTTTTCTTACTAGTATTTTATGCTATTCCGCCGTTTTTTGTATTCCATGTGAAATGGGCATTTACCTGTTCACCACACATTCAGCTGAAATATTAAATTATTATAATATATTTCCCTGGAATATTTCGTTTATTAGATTCTGAGTGAAACGATGAATGTATTGATTTTACAATGATGTGTGTTTTTTTATTTTTTTTTTTATTTTTTTTTTTATTTTTTTTTTATTTTTGTGTCTGTCATCACGTTTTAGGACAGTAAAAGTGCTTGGATTTTCTTCATCAGTAGCTTTTCTGATAGGAAAGTGAATCTAGTTGGTACTTTGGGGGGTCAAAAGTATAAATTTCCCAGTAGTTTTCACAAGCGCCGGGAAAAACAACATAAAAATTAAGGAAAAACGGGAATTTTTACGCAAAATTGGTTTTCCAAAAAATCGATTTTGGTTTTTGGTGTAACTCTGAAACAAATGAACGTATATACATGAAATTTTCACTGGTTGTTTATATTTGCATTTTCTATACACGATAACATTTTCAAAATATTTTGATTTATTTTGAACTGTTTAGGGACATTTTCATTTTCCATTTTTTTTTAGTTTTTTTTCTAAAAATATCAATAAAATTTTATTTGTTGGTTGCGAAAGCTTGAAAATTTAATAGAAGGCTCCTAATATATTGCTTCAAAGGCAGATGAAAAATATTAAAAATCCTTAGTCACAATTTTTTTTTATAAGCATTTAAAGTTCAAAAATTGACAAAATATGGGAAAATCACGAAAATTAGCAAATTATTTTGAGTTAAGAATTCGTAAAAATTTTTCTTTTTAAATCTAAGATTTGAAAATTAAACACAAGATTCCTTATAAGTTTGTCTACCTTTATCAAAAGAAAAATGTTTATAAGAAAGTCAAATTAAATTTTTATGAGCGTTTGAAATTCAAATTTTTACAACATTGAATATTCACTCGATTTCCCATGTAGCGATTTCCTTATTTTGTTGTAATTCAAAAACAAATAACTGTAGATACATGAAAATTTCACTGAATGTTTAAATTAGCATTTTCTATACACCATACAATTTTGAAAATATTTTGACTCTTTTTGAGCTGTTTATGGACATTTACAGCTTTCAATTTTTTTTAGTTTTTTTTTCTATAAATATCAATAAAGTTTTATCTGTTGGGCCAAAAAGTGTAAAAATTTAATACAAGGCTCCTGATATATTGTTATAATATCAGTTGAAAAATATTAAAAATACATAGGCACAGTTTTTTTTTATAAGCATTTAAAGATCAAATTTTGACAAAATTTATCAAAATCTCGAAAATTATCAATCATTGTAATTAATAAATTATAAAATGTTCAGTTTTTATAGCTAAGGATTGCAAATTCAACACAAAGGTTCTCGTAAATAGTTCATACTGTAACCAAAAAATCTAAAAAATATATGAACACAGTTATTTTTTACAGACATTTTAAATTCAAATTTGGACGAAATTTCATATTAAAAAACCTAGAATAACTATTTTAGTTATTTTGTTGTGATTGAATAATATTATTCGTGGATACTTGAAACTTCTAAAGTGTACTTTTATATATCTATGATAGTATCACGGTTTTTGTTGATGTATAACGCGTTATAAGTACCTAATGGATATTTTGATATGATTAATTTGGAATTTATTATAGGTACCCATTATAGGTCAATTTTTTGTTTAATACCATAGATATGTATATAATATGTCTTATACATAGACTGACATACCGTCTGCGCTCAGAATCGTTTTTCTTATACAATGATATTATATCGTTGAATTCAAATTTAATATCATCCATTATACAGTGACCCACTTGTAACCTACTGTACAGCAGAGCGACACCCACTTGCCCACCTTTTGTGTTATTATATTTTCAAAATATAATATTATAAAATTGAAATCGAACGACCAAATACTCGAAACCTATCAATGAAAATTGAAAATATCAAATTATTGAAACGAAAATGATTTTTTTCTAGAGTATAAATGATAATAGAAATGTCTGAAAATGTAACAAATATAAAATATACAATGAATTCTATTGTATAACGAGTGCGTCCTGCGGACGTGTATATGATCGTGTGTTGGTTAAAATGAAACCGTCTCGGCGACCATAGTCGTACACAATATATATAGCGCGGCGTGTTCGAGATTGCTTATAATATTATACGATGCCGGAAAGCAAAAGTCCATCGGAGCGATATATCCGTCGGGGAGGGGGGGTGTAACCTGTACGAAACCGAAAACAATACGCGCGCGCGTGGTAGGATAATAATATCGTCATAATAATAATTATCATTATCGCTATCGGGCACGCAAACATCGATCGTCGCGCGGCTGCCCGGTCCGCTCCCCCGGGGACTGCGATCGCGTAGGCCGCGGCGAACGCCGTGGTCCGGGCCCGTGCGCGTTTTCACGGCGAGCAATAACACAAACCGGTTTCGCAGAAAACGAACACCCCAACAAGCGCGGCTTCGGCGGCGGGGTCAAAACCAGTAAAAACCGAAGGTCGCCGTGGTGGCGATACTATAATACCTGTGCACACTGCACACACACACACCCACATTTATATAAATTATATTATACGTATATAATATTATAATTTACAATATGCACGTACAGTGTGCGCGCGCGAGAGCGATGTGGGCCATGGCCTAGTTCTCGTCCGGTCGTCGTCGTCGTCGTCGTCGCGTATACCGCGTATACCGTACGTCCGCCACCACCGCTACCGCCGCCACCGCCTTAATGCCGTAGAGAGCGCGCGCGGGCGCGAGTGTTTTCGTGCGATGCATGCGTAACGCGCGTGCGCGCACGCGCTAGTCTACGACGACTACACAGTACACACCACCACACTACTACACCACCACTACTACTTCTACAGTACTACTGCGACGGACGACCATTACACTCCGCGCGTCCGTGTTGGTCGGTGTTGCCGCGCGGTGTTCGCTCGTCGTCTCGTCGTCCGTGTTTTTTGTGCTTTCCGTTTTTACTTTTTTGTATTTTATTTTTCTCCGCCGCGGGTTCGTTTCGTTTAATATTTTCACGGGACGTGTTTGTGACCGTAGTGTTTTTTTATTTCGTTTACGCACCCTTTCACGCCGTCCAACCATCGTCTGGTCGGTCGGTCGGCCGCCGCATCGGGACGAAACAATGTGCGCGTATCGCGAACGCCGAAAACGGACGTCGCTACTGTTTCTGCAAGGACGGTCGACCGAAATTCGCATTATCGCCAATCGTCTACGCCGCCGCCGCCGACGCCTTCCGATGGATACTCTTGGAGACCTTTTTCAAAGGTACCTATAGTTTTTTTTTATTTTCATTTTTTACCGCCGGCCGAGAAATCAATCATTTCTCTCGTTTATGCGCGTTGCGCGTCGTATGACGAGAGAGAGCGCGAGAAAGCCAGTGATTTTCTACGTTTGTGGCTCGATCGCGTGAAATTCAGCGACGGTTAGTGTCGTCGTCGTCGTATTATTTTTTTCCGTATATCATATTATTCAAATTACGAGATTTTTCTCGTAAAACGTTCGTCGAATTCGAGCGCGTGATATAAATCGGTTTTTTGTATAACAACTTTAAGTTTGCGTTTTATCAAATCGGGGATCGTTTATTATTATTGTAATGCCATATATTAATCATACCGACTTAGGTACAGCAAAAAAACATTCATAATATTATTACATATTAAGCATTATTATATTTTATTATAATGTATACCTACTTGAATTGTGTTTGTATTGCATTAAAAAAAAACCCGTTAATAATTCATACAGCACGTACACCGTTGTCTGGCCACGAACGACCGTGTTGTTATAATATAGATAGGTATATATTATAATATTATAAACGCGACAGGTGCGTACGGTTTTAGCGCGTGTACGATTTTATTATATGCCCGCGATTATAATAATATGACGTATAAGAAATATAATATTTTATATAACATTATCTACGTCTACGTCTATTGCGAACGTGCGGTCTTTGGTCGTAGGAAATCGGTCCGACGCAGTTTTCTGGGCGAGCACGGGGCACGTCCTTTGCCGAAGCGGCCTTGGGTCCGGTAGTACACCTCGCCTTGCGCTTTGAGGATAAGACTCGTTAATCGTTATTATAATGATGATAATATTGTCGTTGTGAAATTCGTTCGGCGCCTCACAGTTGTATAGTGACGATGGCTTGTCGATCGTCATGGTGTTTTGAAAACGAGCCAAAATATGATGTACGGTTACTATGTTATTACATCGGTCTGGTCTGGTTTTGTCTGGGTCGGCGGCTACGTGTTTCGATCGATCATTGCGATCGACGCAATAATTATTATTCCGCGTATACTGTGAAATACGATTTTGTGCTGTAGGTATTAAATCTGCGGCAGATATGACGAATCCTCCACACACACGTGTCATGTATAACATGCTCAATGATTGTTGAAATTGCG
This sequence comes from Macrosiphum euphorbiae, assembly GCA_949089665.1. Lineage (NCBI taxonomy): Eukaryota > Metazoa > Arthropoda > Insecta > Hemiptera > Aphididae > Macrosiphum > Macrosiphum euphorbiae. Next base: position 21,152,505 of record CARXXK010000003.1, on the reverse strand, counting down.
ATCAGTAGAAATAAAAAGCGAGGGGGGTAAACACAAAATAGGCACGTAGAGACTAAGTATTAGGTACCTACACCTTTTTATTAGTTAAATAATAAACGAAAACATTATCCTTCCAACTTTGAAATAGTATCTAATGATTAATAGTAATCTTTCTCTTGGACTCGCGATGTTGGTATAGGTATTAGTATTTTACACAATTTTCTATAGTACGTAGGTACACTTAACTCGACCGACAACTGAAGAAGTCTGTATGGACTCTGTGCTGGTAGTTTTTAGTAAGTATTACTACCTATTAATCATATAGGTCGTAATTTTAAAATTGTTGAACATATTATTATTATTGTCTGTGAACATTCGCTATTTAATTATCGTGACGAGAGCAAACTTTCCAAATACAAGTTTTCACGTATCACTGTTGTGAACTCTTTAAGATAAAGGTTTACTAATCGCAACCATAGTTCATTATGCGAAAACGCGATTATAAATGCTCGAAAAATTGTTGCTTGTGTAGGGTAACGGCGGCGTCTTAATAACAGTGTAATATAATATATTATCTGATTCTGATAATATAATAAATAAATAAAATGCGTTTAAAGCGTTTTTCGCTTTTAAATCATATTAGAATATTATTTGTAACTATAGTATACACATTACTGATTTGACTTGCAACCACTGCGTCTGTGCAGGTCCCAAGTTTTAACAAATTATATCGTATACGTATATTAAAAAATATATTTGATGGGTTAATATATTATTATTGTATTAAATATACGTCAAATATATACACATCGTAAAATAATATGTGAAGCCATGTGCATGTTTATAATAGTGTTGCACCACTCTGAGAGTGCATATTTTGTATTTTGCATACCTTTATAACCTATTGCTGTGCTTGCAGTGTGTGCGTAAGTAATTTATACTTATATCGTAATTATTAACAAGTAATAACATATAATTCGATTTATGTATATTATATTTAAATGGAACGTTTTATTCATTTCAAATCTGCCGTATGTCGTGTATTATATGAACGGGACAAAAGATATTATATTATTATCGTATGTGTATATAAAATATATAATATAATATAAAGTTGTGCTGCACGTCTGCACTGGTTGTACGAAAAAAAAAAAATGGAGAAAAAATTGTGTCGAGTTCGTCACGTAATCTTTTCGATTTATCGACGGGTTAGCCCATTAATATTTATACGGTTTACGATAGTGCCTCGTACAGTATAATATATAATAATATGTACAATATGTACATAATATTATTATATCTATGTATAATACGACCTAGGCCCGCGTTTTGCACGCAGCCTTGATCATCATCTTTCCGACCGGATTTCGATCGTGTCGTTGTGTCATCGTCCACTCAGTGGCGTCATTTCAGTTTTCAGTAGAGGGGGGCAAAGGTTTTGACCGGCCCGAATGTGTAAAAAAAAACCGCTCGCTTCGCTCGCAACCGCATTATATCTACTTACATTTTTATCAAATTACCATACCCAACCTCACTTATTTGTAATTATACTCAATAAGATTTTTTTTTGGTATAATTTTTACAAGCTTATTTATTAACTGGTTAATAACAAAATGTACAAATATATTATAGCAGATATTTTATAAAAACATCTGTACAATCCTATACCAATTAAAACTCTGTAAACTATTAAATATAACAATTTTTATTAATTAAGAAAAATATTATTAATTTATCAAAGGATATCTTCTTTTTTTAATTTTTGAAAATATATCAACCGCATCATCTAAATTAATTTTACCTGATACATCACTTTCCACCGCAATGACCAGTAAATCACTCAGCCGTTCATTTCCCATTGTTAGCCGTAGATGGGTTTTAACTAATTTTAGAGAAGAAAAGAAGCGTTCATTGGATGCAGTAGTCACAGGCAAAGTCATAAGGATATTTATAATTTTAAGAGTTTCTTGAAAACCATTTGGAAGTTGGTTTAAAATTTTTGAAATAGAATAAAGGTCATGAATTCCATCATCTCTGTCTATGTTTACATGATTTATTAAATTTTTTGCAGATGGAAATTCACATTGAAGATTTTCATAATTAATTTTAAAATGTTTATAATGATCAATAAAGGTAACTAAATGGGGACTTTTTAAATTAAAATAATCAATACTAGAGGATGAGAAAATGTTACAAGTAAGAACTATTTCATTACTAGGATTGCTGAAGCGATGGTTTAGTTCATTCAAAAACCTAAAACAATAAAATAAAAAATATATACTATCAAATTAATGCAGATAAAAGTAGTTAGTTTTTCAATTAAATGATACTTATTAATAATTTTGATTTAAGTTTTTACCTGTCAATTGCAGTATAAAAAATAATTTTTATATCACTCAATGGCAAGTTATTTTCAATTGATGTATTGCTATTATTTTCATAAGTTCCTTGTCCTATTGTTGATTGAACAAAAAAATCTTGAAGATTTCTATTTAATCTCACTGGTCTTCTATTTCTTGAACTATTTTCATAGACTATTTCATTTTTTTCAGCAACTAATTTTGCGCTGTTATTAATTTTATCCCAAAATGTATCGTTACGCATTTTTTGGATATTTTGCTTCGTATTTTGTAACAAATTAACCGCTGAAGATTGTATAATACTTGCGCCTTGAAGTTCTACTGAAGCACAGTGAATAGTTTGTAATAAAATCTCCATAGCATGAGAAGTTTTTATAAATGAAATATTTGAAAATTCTTTTAATATACCAATAGCTCTTGCAGTTTGATCTCCCTGATGACTCAGTATTGATAGAACTTCTAAAATTTCAGTAAAACGCATATTAACTTTTTGTATTGATTTATACCAATATGCCCATCTTGTTTCTACCAACCGCTCCAAATGAATTACAGGTATTTGTTTATCTTTTTGAGCTCTGACAAATAGCTCATACCTTGTCTGCCCATTCATTAAAAACTTATACAAGTTTTGAATTGTATTGAAAAAATTACATAAGTGGGGTATATTTTGTAGCGTTTGAACTAAACATAAATTTAAACGATGAGCATAGCAGTGGACATAAATGGCATGAGGAACTTTGGAGCGTATTCTTTCTTGAACACCGGAATACTGCCCACTCATAACAGAAGCTCCATCGTAGCATTGTCCAATACAGTTCATGATATCCAATTTATTTATTGATAGTATTTTAATTATTTCACTTGCCAAACTTTCAGCATTTGAATTTGCCATGTGGTAGCAACCAATTGATCTCTCACAAATATTTGATTCTTTGTCTACAAACCGTATTAAAAAACTCATTTGTTCTTTTTTTGATAAGTCTTTGGTTTCATCAACCATAATTGTATAAACGCCAAACTTATTCATAGAACTTAATATAATCTGCCTTGTACATTGAGCTATACTACTTATAAAATCATTTTGATACTCAGGACTAGTGTAGTGACCGTAACGTGCCTGTAATCGTAATTTTATTTTATCATCAGCAAACATATCTAACATTTCTAAAAAATTCCCTTTGTTTTTAGAAATATCAGACTCATTATGTCCACGAAATGCTAAACCCTGTTTTGACAGAAAAAGTGCCGCCTTTAGTAAGAATTTTACGTGTTCTCTATTTTCAATAATATTTTGTTGTCGTACGTTATTAACTTGATTAGCGATAGATAGTGAATGGTTTTTTTTAACTAGAAGATAATCGTTCCAACGCTGTACACAAATAACATGAGTCTTACATTTCTGATGATTGTTCAAAGATAAGGTCTGTTCCTTCCAAATTTTACATTTTGAACCATAATTAACAAAACATAAATTACCAGCAGTTTTTCCAGAGGCTATAATGTTGGCAGAAAAATGACGGCATGGAAAACAGAAAATTTCATCTTTTGATACAGAATACTCTATCCAGTTGTAAATTTTATAATGTCTACTTGTAAATCGTCGACCATTGGTAGCGGGGAATAACATTTCTGGCTGAACTAGTTCATCATTTTTTGATAAAGATATATCATAATTTTCTTGAAATACATTTGTAGGCAATTGAACCTAAGCACAAAAAGTAAATGTTAGTTTTAACTTCTTCAATTATTTTAAATTAGGTAAATATATAATATGCTGTGAGCAGGGACAGATTTAAAAGGGGGCAGACTCAGTCACTCAGCACTCAGAGGGCCAGAGGCAGAACATAATGGTTTTTTTATACACCCAAATATAAAATAAAATATACAGGTAGGTACTATAAATATTATTTTTCAATACAAAAAATTGATAAAAATACAATTAAATATAAATAAATTGTTTGACTATACTTATGAATAAAATATTATTTGATACCTATGTTTTAATAAGTTTTTACATTAAATATATAAAAATAAAAATATTTAATATAAAAAGGATTTTTATTTCCTATCACACATAAAATTACTTAGTTATGTAAAGTAAATGTGCTGATTTTTTAAATTTGTAATAAATAAATAGTACCCTGTACCAAACCTATTTCCTATAAACAATATTAAATGTATTATGCATATTAAAAATAATTTGTTTGGATTAACAGAAAGTTAAGGAATTATTCCTAAAAGTAATCCACTTAAGTTCTAATTTAGCACCCCTTGTTTTCTAAGAACTATCATAATTATAATTAAATACCATCAATCTTATGTTTTCAATACTTTATCAACCCCACGTTTTAGAGGTCTAGTTTCACATATGAAAATAATCCTTAAATAAAAACATAATGTACGCAAGTTATTGTATATTTGTTTGGTACTTACTGGATCACACATGAGTTGTTTTTCAATTGTAGGAATAGAAACATCAACTGCTGATCTTGGCACAACATCCTAAAATAATGAGAAAGTTAAACATTTGTTTATAAATTGATATTTTCAATAATTTTGTTTTTACTAAACTTTAAAAAAATGTCATACCATATTGTCCATTCTATCATCTTCATTTGTAAATGGATCTGGTTGTTCAATATTCAAACTAACAGATCTATCGTGATCATCCTAAAACATATTATATATATTATATTTATAAATATACTTATTATTTAACATTATAATTTTAGTCTATATAAAAAAAAAAATTATCATTTACAGGATAATCAACTGAATATTCTTGTTCTTCGATTAATTTGTCCAACTGTAATACAACTGCAGGTTGTTGTATTAATTGTGCATCAATCTAAAAGATATAAAATTGAATTTAGAAATTAATATTATCTTAAGTTATACTAATTTTTAAAATTTATTATTGCTTGCTTACTGGTTCAGGTTTTGTTTGTTTATTAAACAATTCAGAAATTGTTTTTGATTCTTGGGCGACTTGCTGTAGTTTTATTTTTTTTGCACGACGGTTTTTAGCCGCACCACCAATTACTTTTTTTTTAAGAAATGTTTTATCCATATCAAAAGAATAATGAGAACACACGTCACGAATATAATTAATATAGGTAGAATAAGCGGTTACTGAACTAAATATTAACAAAATACAGAATAGTTCACTGTGAATTGTGATACACGACTGTCGCAAGTTGACAGAAGTCTGAGATCAATGATGAATAGGTAAGACTGTAAGAGTGTAAATCGATTGTTGTTTTTAGAATTTGTAATAATTTTAGATTTTAAAAATAAAACTATATGGGATTATGATATTAATTATTATTATTACTGTGAATACAAGATACAACAATATTGTGTTCCTACTTCCTTTTTCATAACAAAACACACACGCACACACAAAACATACATGCACGTCCCGCATGCGTCTAAATATAAATGTATTCCAACTATCAGTTATTAATTAAAAATATATCATTGTGACTATAATTTCTTAGTAGGCAGACTGTACAATATTTTCTGAAAATATTATAAAAATAATCATGTTTTTACACAAATAAAATATAATACCTAATGGTTAAATGGCAAAAACCGGACACCGGCCCATTGGGCCGCTTTTAAAATCAGACAGGGGCAAATGCCCACCTTGCCCCCCCCCCCAAATGACGCCACTGCGTCCACTCCCTCCTATAGAACATATATATCCACCCAGCACCCCATTACACCACGGTCGGTGTTCTAGACAAATGTCGGTTCTCATCGATATTATTAGATTGATGATACGCACAAAAATGAGAATGATTGCAAAAACATAAAACTATATAGAGAACTGTAATTTACAGCGCACAGATTAACATATTATATGTTCACATTATTGAATAGCCGTGTAGTTAGGACGTAGGTATATTATGTAATATGCAGTCTGCAGTGTGGTCATCGAGAAACATGGCTGATTTAAACTTGAGATTCTGGTAACAGCTTATGTCTTCATTCGTTGTGCACACTGCGCAAAACGTGCAAAACATAATGTATATTGGATCGGAGGAAAAATCTGTTCATTGTATTTTGGACTAAAAACTGCTAAGAGATGAAAAAAAACAACAAAAAAATACAGGATTTGAATGTATAACGTTTTAAAAATGAATTGTAAATAAATACGTATTTTTAAATTTGTGTTAAGTATTACTTTTTTATTCAATGCGCACAGCTTAAAAATAAAACGATGTGATACACTCTCAATTAGATTAAATTTTAGCCCAAATTTGTCCATTGTGTTATGTATATATATTTAAAGCACAGAAAGCACGTACAATTTGGAACATTTATTTTATTTATTCCTATATGATGTTAATGGTTTTATACATAATATAACGACTTACCGCGCATATAGTTTAAACTTAAAGATATAACATATTATCAACATAATATTACTCTTGTATTTTTTAGTGGAAAATGATTTCTATTAGGTGTCCACATTTGAAAGCATCCGCTATAAGACATATTTCAATAGTTGTGCATTATTGTCGAAACAAATTCTGAAACGATTATTGTTTCTGCTAACCACAAAAATATACCTAAAACCGCAAAATATCATGATTCATAATATTAGGTAGGTATAATACTTTATTACCCATGTCCCACAGCCTACGCTGCAAAAAATTACTAGTATAATATTATTAGTATTGATATGTAATGTAAAATATACACCTAAGCAATATACGTATGGCATAGTATGCACTTAAACGTCGATTACTTGCCAGCGATATTAATAATTATAATATGCAATAATATTGAATGTGTATATATGCATTTTGACATAACTGCACAAATTTTCCCCGAGTAAAAAATGTCGAGCTCGTTTCGTCGAACGTTTTTAGACCACTCCGTAAGTTTGTTGAAATGCTTTGGATTAATTTGCTAACAATGTTTTTTTCTTTACTTGGGAAAAATTTCGCCAATCGAAAGTTGGAGTATATAGTTGCGGTAGCCCACAAAGCTCTCCTGGTGAAAATAAAGCCCAACAAGGTCAGTTCTGGGAGTAATTCAACACTGCTACCAAACAAATTTGTTGGATATTATAATAATAATATATCATGTGCTTGTTATGGTTGTGCTGCTCAACTTCATGAGGGTCTATTATTATGTATTACCAATGGTCGTCACTGCGTGTACTATACATCGCCGCGGGATATCGTTATTATTGGGCTATCGACGACTGCATATCATACGCACTGGTGTTTTGGCTACGACGACGATATAGACAATTATCAATACAAAATACGATCCCGTCTATACAGTTATACACTAAAAACGCACGGTGGAGCACACCGAGCTAAGTAAAGTACAATACATAATATAAGGAGGAAGCCAACTAAAATGTCAAGGCATTTCGATCACGTTGTTCCGATCTTTCACCGCCTCGGAGCCGAGTATATGTTATGATTTTGGCTGATCGTTTCGTCTGTTATGTGCAGGAGAGATGCTTTTATGTAAAAATACGCGATGGAGAAAAGAAAGTTATAAGAGGCATAACGATGACTGCCCAATGTGTCTCCTGCATTATGAAACTAAAAGACTCGAGTGAACGAACGACAACTGTGTTAGGTAAACGAAAATAAATTAAGTATTTCTTGAAGTGTTCGGTGCGGGACTCAAAAGATATAATAATAATCGCCGGATCCTTTCAGCGCAGTCCCGCGTTAAATAGCCACAGTTTGTTCATAAATTATACGTGCCTTTGAAATAATAGCACTTTGAAAACATTTTTTCCACATAAATTATCAGGCAGTGAAAAGGTGCTTCGCGGCATCACTACAACACTTATAACTCATAGTAACACATAATATATTTTACATTTTACGATATTTTTGTTCTGGATTACGATCAATCGGCATGGTAGTAGTATGGTACCCATAAAATACCATGATCTATACTGTTTATAATATACGTTCAACCTCGGTCGGAAAATCATTAGGGTATCGAAAGATAAAACGTCGGAGATTTCTACCCCGAGAAACTAACCTACCCCCGCGGTTGTCGTCGTCACGTAATGATCAGCGTCAAGTCACAAACAACTTTTCTAAGTACTATATATATACCTGACTGATGCGTAGGGCTGGTGTGCACGAACGGTTCTTCTCTATACCCTCGCAAGATATACACAATACACGTGACACACCCGTACGTGAGCCTCGTGAACATGAAAATATAATATCTTGTTATTCCGTAACGTTCAAAATATTGTACGATGTTGCACTAAAACCGTACAACGCGCGAAGCTGTGTATTATAATAAAAATATTATAACATGTATAGAACAACGACATGGAGACGTCGGTGTTATAATATTGTGTGTATAAAAATAATTAATAATTATTGTTGTACCTAAACGCGTCGCGGCAGTTGATGACTATATCATAATAGCGATGGCATAATTACGTAATAACAATTAACAGTAAACGAAACGAAACCAATGTTTACCGCGGGACCAAGTGCTTCCAGAGTATAATTGTGTACCCGATTTATATTTACACGTTATGTTATAATGTTATAGCGTATTGGAGTTATGCGATTGTAAATTATGTACAATAACGATATGTACGCCGGGAGAAAAAAATAAAAAATTTCCGGTTAATTTTTTCCCCACGCGAGTGGGTATACGACAATATGACATATGAATATTATTATATAAAATATTATATCCTATTGACGAAAAAAAAAAAAACAATAAATGACGAACGAAACTCGATCGGTCGTTTTTATACCACTCTGCTGCACCGGCGATAATAGTGATGATTTTTTTTCGAATCGCGCGCATTCGCCGCCGGAAGTCGTCTGAGCGGAGAAGTGGGTCGCTGCCATATACGTGCAGTAAATACATTTGCCGGAAGTCGTCGTTCGTCCGTATATATATTATATTATTATACTTTTATACCTTCATAATACGATTAGTGATTACGTATTATGACGTATCGCCATTTAATTTTCCGCGTACGAGCGCCCGTATAGGTAGGTATGCGCGTCATAATAATTAATATTAAAACAGTGCACAAGTACAACACTCGGTAATATTGCTATTTATTTCTCTTCGGGTGTACGAGAAGCGATTCGCGGGTCGGGGAGGGGTGGAATGAGGGAGACTCGAAAAAAAAGGAGAGTCTAACCTTCTTTTTGATTGGTTTTTGTATCGTTTTTGATGGCCGTAAAAATAATACAAGTCGTAAGAAAAAAACACGATATTTTTTTCTTTAATTAATTTTTAAACCTATTACCTTTAAACCTTTCAACCGAAATATTATGATATTATAGGCATAAGTACAGCAGCTGACCTAATTAAAACCTTCCCTTTACATCTACATCGCTGACAGAAAAATGCATCCATTTTCAGGAATAAATAAATAATAAATCCATTTTCGTACATTATTCCACGTGCCCGTGACACTGCAACAACTATTACATTGTTGCAATATCGGTGAAAGTTTGTTCGTCGTTCAGAAACTAATTAAAACAATTAAAAATAGACACAGATAAACTTGATAATCTATCTTTATAGTTGATAATAATATGGACTCTGTACGAAGCATTAAGATAAACATCAAAATAATTAAACTTTAATAGTATAATTTACGAGTTGTCATTTCCGTCTTATAATCAGCAAAAAAAAAATAAGATTTTAATATATATTTTTCTTCAAAAATAGCAATTTGAATTACGATTAATATTGCTTATGTTTATTATTGAGATATTAAAATATTTTAAACTTAAATAAAATAATAAATTGTAATAGCCGTACAATAAAAATGTGTTACATCGCGTTGAAAATACGTAGGCGTTGAATACGGTGGTTGGACGGAAGGGTAAAGTAACATTATAAAATATAATATAGCTTCATTTTTCATAATAATAATATAGCCTATAATGTCTAAATATTCCTAAATGAGACGCGCGGCAGTGGTGCGGTCGTTCGCAATATTCCATTTTTCGACGGTAAATATTGTAAAAACCTCGTTATCGGAGTCTCTCCACTCTCCTAGTTTCTCTCTCTTTCTCTCTTTCTCTCTCTCTCCAAAAACCGGCGTTACAACGATAATTTATATGCAAACTGGCGGAAAAAAAAAATATTGACGTTTCATTTTTTTTTTCACGCTATCGGAGCGTACCGAAATTGCAGCAAAAAAAACAACGTCGACGCTCCGTTATACATATTGTTACTCTGCCTGTGTCTCACCACGTCTACGAACGTAATAATCGCACGAGTGTTGCCGTATGTGTGTGCGAGTGTGTAAATAACCGATTGTTCGAATGGCATAAAATAACGAACAAAATAAAATAGTATATGAGAGAGGAGGGGGAAGGAGCTAAAAAAATTACCCAGTTTTGCCTATCGTGCGAATTACCATAAACGCGTGCGAATCGTCGTTGTCGTCTTGACAGACACGTCGAACGATTTTTTTTTTCATTAATTGTTTTCCATATTATTATAGGTACATCTATAACCTACAATAATATTATAATTTTCGTCGGTTTTCGACTTTCGCCAGATCTTGGTATACTTGTTCGTTTACTTGCAATATTAATTGTCATTGAGCTACGATATTATTAACGTTAGTGTTCCTATAAAAAATATAAAATATATCGTTTTTTATTATCTGCTTTATATTCGACAGAGACATCGATTTTTCTCCTACATACCTATATAATATATTTTATACTCTCATTCCACGCGTTAATCTTTCTCCTCGTGCGGGTGTGTGTGTGTGTGTTCAATATACGACCGTTTTCTCCATTCTACCTGCCGGTGAAATACGATAAAGAGACTGAGAGAAAAATCGGAGTTTTCTCGAAACGACGACGGGGGCCGCAATCGGAGACGTATAAATTGTATTTTATATATTATAAACTCGGGAGTTGGTGTTTTGTCAATATATACATATATATATATGTGTGTGTGTGTGTGTTTGACGTTTGTTCGCACAAGGCTCAACCGAATCCCGTAATATTGGAATAGTTCGATCTATAATATGGACGATGGAGGAGAAAAAATTCATCGTCTCGGCGGCTCTCTGGTCGTCCTCGCGCCGGTGGCAGTGAATATCACAAGGCCGTTACATTACACGCATGCACATTATAACCACGTTGTATATTGTATGTGTTTCTTTATATAGTGTAATTTACTTTTCTAGTTTTATTGATATTATTATTATAAATAATAATAATAATAATAATAATATCCTGTGATATTATGTCTATAGTACCTACCATAATAAAAGTATACTTATATATATATTATTTTATCTCTTGTTATTTCGTCACAACTCACAAGCCATTATGCAGCTGTTCGGATAGTATATCTAATTGTATTAATTAGGTTAAATTATTATTATATTATATTTAACCCAACTTAATCCAAACGCATTAATAATTAATAATTATGAAATATTGTTGTTGCGTTTAGTATAACAATATATACATAATTTTAAATGCAAATTGTTTTCGTAATGTGTACACATTAATTTTATGTAGAACAATCTCGGAATACGCGATCAATAGATTGCCGACTTCTTTGATATAAATAAGAATTAATAATATAATATTATTGTTAATAATCTACGTTAAAATCTATTAAGTATAATTATTTGTGGTATAAAATATATTATAATATTATTCAATCTGTTTTTATGTAAGTAACTATTTTTCGTGTTTTTATTTTGTATAAAGTAACTATTGGATTATCTATAATGACTAATATGTAACAGTGTAACACGTTACTTATTACTAAGATTTAATTAAGTAATAATCAATAAGCAATGGCCGATTCAAAATGTTTTTGCATTTATACACACAATTTAAAACTATACAAATTGTATATAGATCTAAAAGCATGTGTCTGTTGTAAATCTTTAAGTCAAGACAGATCCGAATGATATAAAATACTGACATTTTAATGTATCAATATTTTTCTCGTATAACACGGCCGAGTCGCAAATGAAAATTCTCCATAAATGATGTCCCATAAATAAAAATATATTTTAAAATGTACAAACGTAATACTTGTGCAGACTTTATCGGCGCTGATTGCTTATCAATGTCTATTTGATATCTACAATGGACGGAAACACATTTGCTATTTGAAAATTCACAATTGGTGTATAGACTTTATAGTCTACACTTTATAGTTTACACCGATATAATATTTTATAGGTAAAATATAAATGTATAATAACGTTCTATATTTTCAAAGCGACGTGTTAAAAGTACGTCGATAACTGAATGATACGTAGTTATTGAAAAATAATTAATTACACAATTTATTAACATTTCACATCGAAACGGTGATATACGTGACTTTGTGCATTTTTCGATTATAATATTATTAATTACTATTTCCTAAACATAACATCAAATACAATTTAATAAATTAGATTTTGTGAATTAGCTGCGTGCTCTTTTGTGTAACGACTTAAATTCTCGCAGTTCTCGCTAGGGAATGATTATTTTTTAATATGAAAAAAAATCAAACAGGAGTATATCACATATTTACTCAACTGCGAAATTCGTGCAGCAGTGGAATCGTATATATACTTTATTATTAAACATATGGAACAATAGAAATAGCTAACATTTGTAATTTTATTAACTTATACTATACATTATAACCCCTGTTTTCTTTTAATATATATAATTAAAAATAATCATATTTTAATGTCTAAAAAAAAAAAAACATGCTAATAAATTATTTCGTAGTTTGCAAATAGTCAGTCAGTTATTTTGCACTTAAACGACACGTACATTACCCTGGCCCCCCTCATTGAACTTTTTACATAAGAAACTAGGTTACGAATTAGCACGCCATTAGCATGTATTTGCACGACTATTTTTAGAATTTGCACGACTTTATTTTACGAGTTATGGATAAAAAACTGTGAGGGGGGCTGGCGTAACGTTACCCCAGCCCCCCACAAGTGAAACAATCACTTTTTTACAAATTTTTTTTTACCAAACTTTAGCACGCCATTAGCACGCATTTGCACGACTGTCGCCGAACCCGACAATTTTCCATTTTCCCGTGAAAACCCGTTTTCCACTCTTACGCATTACCCCAGCCCCCCTCATAAGGAAACAATCACTTTTTTACAAATTTTTTTTTACCAAACTTTAGCACGCCATTAGCACGCATTTGCACGACTGGCGCCGAACCCGACAATTTTCCATTTTCCCGTGAAAACCCGTTTTCCACTCTTACGCATTACCCCAGCCCCCCTCATAAGGAAATAATCACTTTTTTATAATTTTTTTTTTACAAAACTTTAGCACGCCATTAGCACGCATTTGCACGACTGGCGCCGAACCCGACAATTTTCCATATTCCCGTGAAAACCCGTTTTCCACTCTTACGCATTACCCCAGCCCCCCTCATAAGGAAACAATCACTTTTTTACAAATTTTTTTTTACCAAACTTTAGCACGCCATTAGCACGCATTTGCACGACTGTCGCCGAACCCGACAATTTTCCATTTTCCCGTGAAAACCCGTTTTCCACTCTTACGCATTACCCCAGCCCCCCTCATAAGGAAATAATCACTTTTTTATAATTTTTTTTTTACAAAACTTTAGCACGCCATTAGCACGCATTTGCACGACTGGCACCGAACCCGACAATTTTCCATTTTCCACTCTTACGCATTACCCCTGCCCCCCTCCAAAAAGAAGCAGTCACTTTTTTATAATTTTTTTGTTACCAAACATTAGCACGCATTTGCAGGCTTCTCACAATGTGTATGGTCGGATAGATATGTGCAATGTGCATGTATAATTTTTATTTTATTTTAACGCAATTGTGTTGAAAAAGACCACTTCTGAGACATCATATTTTTGTGCCCTTAAAACTAACAGGAATTATTAAAAATAAACTATGAATTATTTTCACGATCATTAAAAATAATTTATTATGTACAAAATAAATGTTTTATATTATACAATGAATAATCGTACTTTAACGTCGTAGATTTTTGTGTTTGGTGACAAATACGAAGCATCAACGATCTGTACACTTTTCATTTATATCTACATTCTACCTACAAATAAAAATTATATTATATTGAAAAGTTTAACTGCGAAATAGTTGTTGGACAAAGACATTCATTGTCGTTTTAAATATTAATTGAGTGATTTTGACCAATACCACAGTTCATGGTATGTTTTTTTTCACATATTATAAATTATAATAAATGCTTACATTTGATTTCATTTACCTTAACATTGTTAGTGAAATGTAATAATTCATATGTACATTGCACACGATTAGCATGCATATTTTTAATCGCACATTGCACACAAATGCTAATATTTTGAATTGATGTTTGTGTGTGTGTGGCAATACCTAACCCTGGAGCTAGAAACACCGAGCGATGCGCACACTCAGGGTGTTTCCGCGGTATAGTTATTAAAAAATAATAGAGAAAAAATATTTCAAATTACTAAATTCTTGATCTTAGACATATCATCTTGTATGGTTTTCTTGGACTTTTTTATAAGACTGTTAGGTACCTAGGCACAGGGGCGGAACAAGGGTGTGAAGCCGGGGATTGATCCCCGGGCGTAAAATTTTAGTTGGCGTAATTTTTCTTTAGTTCTTTATTTAATGCTTGGTGATAGAAGTTAAGAAAACATTTTTATTTCTCATTATTTGTTTATGATGTTGTAGTGATGACGTTGGAATTAATGAAAAAAAAAATAAAGTTAATATCTATAGTAAGATTATGAATAGATTCGTAATAGTATACTAAGTATATACTGGTATACTGGCATTAGCATACCTACTGCAAGCATATACGTATACAACTAATATACTATAATTATTAAGATTCTGAGTGAAAATGTAACTATTAACTATTTCTAGGCATTTATTGATGCTGTGTTTTCGTTAAAATTGCTGATACCTACACAATAACTGTTATAAGATTATCAATCAACGTACGATACGCATATTATATCTGTATATTAAAAATGATGTTAATATATTATAGTTTATAATATTATGTATTATAATATTTACCAAGATAGATATACGTATACATTTGTTTATGTTTAAAAAAAAAGATTTGATTTTAAATATTTACTTTTTCATTTTTTCTATTATAAATTGTTTAATTAAATACAATTTTTTACTGGCCTAAATTGTGTACCCTAATCAGAATAAAAGATTTTATATTTTACCATAAAAATCTATTATAATTGAAGGCTGAGGCCTGAGGCGCATAGAACCAAAACAGCAAAAGTGTTTACAATTTTTATACAGGATAGGTAGGTAATTAAAGTTTTGAATATTTTTCAACATTTATATATGTATAACTAATATTATTATTATTTCTAATAATAAATACAATTAAGTAACCAATACAGTATTTCCAGTAATTAAAAATGTATCAACAATATGTTGACTAAGTTTTTAAATTTAAAGTGCTTTTGGTGTGATAGTTTATTAGTATAAACTTGGTTACACCACAGTCCGCAGAATATATTAATTATTATATATTATTATGTGTTTAAAAGTTAATAAGTATGTTTGTAATTTTAGTTACAGTTATGATAAAACAATTGTAGGGAATGATATTGTATTTTCAATCTTGGTCTATGATTGGGCTTAATTTTAATATTTTCCCCGGGCGTAAAAATTCTTAGTTCCGCCTCTGCCTAGGCATCGTTCGATTTTTTGGTTATACATTGTCTGAACATCGATCGTTTAAAAGGTATTTTCCTCTTATAGTCGTATTGCATTCTAATTTCTAGTGATTACATAATGTATGCCAATTATATTTAAGAAAATTGTTTATTTCCACCAAAGATGTGGGCAGAAATCCCATCAACTTTAACTAAAACTACTAATGGACCTGAGGTATTTTTTTCACATTATAATGCACAATTTTACAGTACTCATCCTTCAATTTGGAAAGTATGAACATTTTATTAATTATTAATTCAGTAAACTAAATATATTTTGTTTTATATACTTAGGTAATAGAAACATTGGGATAAAATACAGTCAGAGACATAGTATGTCAAAATTAAAGATATTTTTAGGGGTATCTATTATTAAAACAGGCTCCTGAACGGCTGAACGTTAAAAATTAGAATATTTTCAAAAACATAGGCTTAAGTATAGTATACCACCATGACGCGGCCCGCGTGAAAAAACAGGTTTCATTTTGCAAAAATAATGGGACATTACAATATACCAAGTATTTATTTATAATATTATTTTTCCTTTATTTTGCCTTATTAATTTTTAACAACTATAGTGCAATGTGAATTTTTATTGTATACAATTTAAATCTATTTTTTTACAGTTATTCTATATCAATATTCATGACAATGGTTCATTAAACTTAAAGATATAAGTTATATTTTGAATAAAGATTTTGGTGATTATATGTTTTGTTTCTCTAAATTATTTACAATTACAATTTAACTTTATTATTGTTTTCTGTTATTTAAAAGTATTGTCATTTACTACGGAACATTATGAGTAAACACCACTGCACTGCCTTAGCAATAGACAATTATTGGTTACCGTTGGTTTAAAATGGTTGCTATTGATTATAGGAGAAAAAATACGTAAGAATTAGGTTCATTTCCCTGGCACCCCCACTTTCAAATTTTGGAACCAAACCCAGGGCATTCGATTGTTCTTCGTTTGTTATGGTTTGTTCCGCAAATTTCGTCGTTTGTTCCATCGCCGTTGCCGACTTATAGCCAATTTACGGTTGGGGTGCCAGGGATATGAACCCTAGTTTAATTTAGTAACCTTCACTTTTTAAACATATTCATTCTTAAATCCATAACCAGTACCTGATAAAAAAATTATCAAGTTAAAATAAATTGAATTTCATTAATATGTTAATCACCGTTTACAGTTATAAATCATAACAATTAACACTATATGCATTTTATTTTTTTTTAAATTTAATCTTACCAGTTTTTAGAAGCTTTTTTAATTGATGACGGGGGAGCACATTCACGCACTTCTCTAGAATTATATTTATGATAAATAATAATTAAAATAATTCATAAATTATTATAAAATCAATTTTAAAATTGACTTATAAAATAGATTAATATGAATACCATTTTTTTATTAAATTATTTCATAGTTTGGGGATTTATTAGTATTTTATTAAATTCAACTTTGCTTTTTTTTTTATTAAAATTTGATTTATAAAAAAATCTGTATTTATTATAAAATATAAGTAAATCTAAAAAATATTTATTCTATAAAGATAACCTACTTGAATAAAAATATTTATGACAAAAAATCTATATTTAATAAAAAATCTAAATATATACTAAATCTATATTTGACAAAAAATCTGAAATTAAAAATAATAATCTATATTTAATAAAAAAAACTAAATACATTTAATAAATATTTAAAAAAAAATCTATTCATTAAATATCCGATTTTTATTCGAATATAGATTCAATGTATTTAGATTTTTATCAAACAGATTTTTTGTTCACTAGATTTTTAATTAAATATAGCCTATTTTTTTAATGACTGCTTTAGTGACTGCTTCTTTTTTGAGGGGGGCTGGGGTAATGCGTAAGAGTGGAAAACGGGTTTTCCCGGGAAAATGGAAAATTGTCGGGTTCGGTGCCAGTCGTGCAAATGCGTGCTAATGTTTTGTAAAAAAAAAATTATAAAAAAGTGATTATTTCCTTATGAGGGGGGCTGGGGTAATGCGTAAGAGTGGAAAACGGGTTTTCACGGGAAAATGGAAAATTGTCGGGTTCGGCGCCAGTCGTGCAAATGCGTGCTAATGGCGTGCTAAAGTTTGGTAAAAAAAAAATTATAAAAAAGTGACTGCTTCTTTTTTGAGGGGGGCTGGGGTAATGCGTAAGAGTGGAAAACGGGTTTTCACGGGAAAATGGAAAATTGTCGGGTTCGGCGACAGTCGTGCAAATGCGTGCTAATGGCGTGCTAAAGTTTGGTAAAAAAAAATTTGTAAAAAAGTGATTGTTTCACTTGTGGGGGGCTGGGGTAACGTTACGCCAGCCCCCTCACAGTTTTTTATACAAAACTCGTAAAATAAAGTCGTGCAAATTCTAAAAATAGTCGTGCAAATACATGCTAATGGCGTGCTAATTCGTAACCTAGTTTCTTATGTAAAAAGTTCAATGAGGGGGGCCAGGGTAATGTACGTTTAAACGACGCTGTATTATGTATTCATAATATGTTGTATAATAAATATATATTCACAGGCGCCGAACGTGGTATTTATTTACTCGTATTTTTATAATACACACACTATCGGTTAAATACCTCGACGTGATCGTTTGAACGAGTATAATAATATGATGCTCTGAAGCTACGGTGCGCTGGAATTGAACATATTATTATTATAAAAGATTCGCTCGTCCATTGTTGTTCGCTTGACGCGTTGACCTAGAGCCACATTTTTTTCCCCTCTCCCACATTATCTTTTGTTGCTCACAATAATTTATAATAATAATATAAGTATAGGTAGTAATCCGAGAGTATGTTATACTATATACATAATATTACATACCTATATATATATATCTACACTATAGCTCGCGATACGGGTTTCCATTGTACCGCGCACGTATTATGTATTTTTATGTTCTATAAATACGTCGCGTTTCGTGCAGTGCACGCAATATGCTGCAGGTATAAGTTTATACGACGTTGGTGTGTAGTATACCTCCGTAGTTCGTACGAAATCACAAACGTTCGGTGCTGCTGTTGTATAGTTCGAGAACAATCCTCGTGCTGTCCCTCGAGGTGTTTTATTTGCGGTTCTGGGGTAACGGGTTAATGTGCATAATATTATCATAGTTGTACATCAGTTATACCAATACCTCTATATAATATGAGACATTAAGATTTTCCAAAATTTGTAAAGTTTCCGTGTATTTATGAAAATTATAATTTTATAATGAATACCATAAACGTAAAAAGCACAACTATACAATATAATAAACACACTGTAACATGTGTACCTCGTGTTGCAACAGTATAGAAAAATTTTTCTTAGCAATTAACGATCCAATAATCCATACAATAACAATCAATATAATACAGTGGTGAGCGTATTATGTGGGGCACTAGGTCGTATCCAAAAAAATAGTGTAGTATGTTGCATCTTATTGCAATATTATAGTATATACACGTGACACGACCATAACAATTTTTAAAGCAACCATAGTTCGGATAATATTTTAAAACGACAACATTAATTAGGGATCGGTCATTCTGGTATAGAATTTAAAACATTTACATTTTAAATCGTATATATATATATAGTGTAAACAATGATTATATTGCTACCTATTATATAACAACAATATTTTATAATTTACGAATTTCATTCGATTGTCACAATAATATCATATTATATCATTATTAACCGACGGTTGTCTCTGTTACAGGCTGAAGTAGTAATATTATGGACTCGGGATTTAGCAACATGTTGGAAAACACTAGGAAATACTTCCAAGGGATCCCCGCGGACGTGGCCTCCTCCGCAGCAGCAGCTGCAGCTGCAGCAGCGGCCACCCAACTACACTTTCCGCCGCCGATGCCCCCGTCGCATCATCAGCACCACAACGGCGGTGGAGGTGGCCGGTCGTCAATGAACTCGTCGTCATCGTCGTCGTCATCATCGTCGGAACCGTCATCGGCGGCGGCCACAGACCGATTCCCGGGCTATCACCACCCACACTTACGGTATAACTTTCAGCCGTACTCGTCGCCGGGCCATTACCCGCGCGCCGCCGTCGACCCTAAGCCCGCGGCCTACCAGCACCACCACTTTCAGCCGCCGTCGCCACTGCAATACCACCACCAACAACAACAACAGCAGCAGCAGCATCACCATCAGCTGCCGCCTTCTGCGTCGTCGTCGTCGTCACCGCCGTCGCCGTACAAGTCGCCGTACTCGCTGCAACCACTGCAGCCACCGCCGCTGACTGTTAAACAACCACAACAACAACCGCCTCCGTCTCAGTTCAAACCGATGTCGGCCGCTCGATCATCGCCGCCCGTCTCCGCCGCAAGCAAACAGTACTCGCCGCCCAAACCGCCGCAGTCGCCATACGCGGTGGTGCCCAAGCCAACATCCGGTGCGCCGCAGCCGCAGTCGCCGTTCACCGCGCCTAAAGAACAGCAGCCGTCTGTGCCCGAGACGCCGCCCCCTTCGCCGCACTCATCACACTACTACAATAGGACGACGCACAGTGGCCTACAACAGCAGGCCATCGACAGGGATTACTTGCGGTTCAAGCCCATACAGACTCCACCGCCGCCACCCAAGTAAGTGTATAAAGAGAATCGACCGAGTACAGTTAGGGTCAGTTGTACCATCTCCGATTAAAGTTAAGGGGGTTCGAGGTGGTGATTTAATAAGGGATCGTGTATAGGCAATTCGATGTATTATATTCGTTTCGCAGTGTGTTTGTGTGCGAAGTAAATGATCATTAGTGTGAGTAGATACGTTCGGAATCAGTGGTTCGCACGCGCATGCACATGTCACATAATAAAATATTTGTTCCAACGAGAAACTAATTTCAATCAATTGAGACCTAAAAGCCTGACAAAAATACGATAACTTAGAATGATCGGATTTTAGTTCTGTAAACATATTTGAATTCATCGTTCTTTTTTCTAGGTTATTGGGGGAGTCGATTTTTGAATAACTGTTTAACTTTTTAAAGAAAGACACAAACAATTTTCAAAAAATTGAGAAATCGAAATATGATTTAACGTGAATTCTAAAAAAAATATCGAAAATTGATTCCCACAATAACCTAGGAAAATTGTCAATGAACTCGAATCTTTTTACAGAATTGAAATCTGATAATTCTAAGTAGGCGTATTTTTGTCAGGCTTTTAGGTCTAAATCATGAAATAAATACGCTGCTTCGAATCCCCTTAACCGGAGTTTAATTGGCCGAATTTATTATTATCAAAGTTTAGCTGTAGACGGTACAACTAGCCCTTAGTCTTATTATTATCGCTTGTTAAATATTGTGTATATAGGTATTGTTTTTGACGATTTTGTTTTTTTTTTCAGCAGGTTTCAACCGTTGGAGAGACCAAAGTCGGAAGTGCCCGTGACCAGCGGGACGGGACTGCAGTCCTCGCATTTGGCCATCAGGTATGATCCGAAACTCGAGCAGCCCCGTAGCGGTGTCAGAGCGGTGCCCATAGCTCAGGCCAAGCAATCGTCATCATCGTCTTCGTCGACCACGGCGGCGGCCCAGCATGACGTTAACCGAGTGATCGTGCAGAAACCTGAACCTTTACGGTATAATCAGCAGCAGCAACAACAGCATCAGCAGCAGCAGCACCAACATCAGCTTAACAACAACCATCCGCATAGATCGTCGACGTTGTCGGACGACCATCATCATCACCATCAGAAACGACCGGCCTCCGTGCAGCCGTCGTACTTGGAGTCCAGGCCGTTCCAGATCAAGCCGTATGATGGGGGCGGCAACAACAACAGCAACGGCAGCAGTAGCAATGGCAGCAGCGGCAGCGGTCAGTCGTCGTCCGCGTCGTCGTATCACAGGCCGTTCACCGTGGCACCGCAACCACTGCCGCCGTCTTCGCAGGCCTCCGCCGCCATCATCGTGTCCGGCATGGACCACCACCGCGGTTGGGCCGCATTCGACGGCCGAACGCCACCCTCGTTCCTGCAGCAACAATCGTCGTCCTCCTCTTCGGCCGCAGTCATCAACGGTTACCACCATCACCACCGGCCACCGCCGCCGCCATCGTCATCGTCGCTTCCGGCCACCGTGGTGTCTCAGCACCATCAACACCATTCGTTGTCCAGACAACAGCAACAGTCGCAGCATTATCCGCTCAACTTGCATAAGCTCACGCAGCCCGCTCGACCGGCCACTGCCGCCGGTCAATTGCAACAGGTTAGTGGTGTTGCACACACGCTGTAATATCGTGTATATAAACTATAATATTATAATATATATATATATATGCTTAAGATATAGTATATAAGTGTTTTTCACTTGTGTGTGGTTGGGCAATGTTTTGGGGGGATACTTAAATAAAAAGACTGGGGTGATTTTAAACACAGTACTCGATCATTTTCAACCATAGGTAATTCGATTGTAAATTTTAGTAAATGTTTATAAAAAATTTCCATTTAACAATGGAAGGCCAAAAAACGGTGGTGGAGTTATAATGTCATATATAGTATATACAGACAACGTATACACTTCAGTCTTTGTAGAAATTTGTTTTAATGTGGTAAACCTACAGTGTACGGTGTTCAACAGTTCTACACTGAAATTACATTTCGTTTAACCTGTAATGACATCAGTGGTTAGACCTTTCGTTATATTTGGTTTTCGAGTCATTTTACGTGTGTTTAGTACGCGCGCAAATCACTGGCAGCGTGCCGACATTTCTATAATATTATACACGTACAAGCGGGGCTGCTGTGAAATATCGAAAACTGCGCGTGCGCATTCGCGCCAACTATGTCGTCGATGACAGTGCGCAAACGGGTGTAATTGGAAACCATAACAATTATTATTAATTGAATGTTTTCGTACAACGAACGCAAGCAATTTCCGTCAGCCAAATAATCGTTTTTCCTCTCAGAAATCTCGTCAGCCGCCGTCGTCGCCGCCGCCTTTTGTTTCTAGACAAAACACTTATCATATGGGTTGACGCCCCTCCGCGTGTCTTTTTTTAAGCACTTTTTTCCCCCATTGCTACTCGAGAACTGCACAATTAGGTTCAAAGGTCGTTAACTCATATTATGTTGTTTTCAATTTTACGTAATTTTTCTACGGTCGGACAGTAGTGAGTTCATCATTAATAAAATATCGAACGTTATATAACTGTAAGACGTGACGATTGTATTTCGTTTAGGTTAAATTATTTATTGCTTATTCGAATAATTTGTTATTGAATGATTCATTTATTATTGACGTGTCGGAACTCGGAACAACTTCAAAAAGACCATGGTGCCATCGTTTTCATTTTCATTTAATATTGTGTATTTTATTATTGTTATATAAAATAATAATCAACACGTGTTTTGAAATTCGTTTGAACGGTTGACGAGTTTGATATATAATTTACTCACCAAAATAATAATATGACTACCTACACTCAATAACATCTAATTTTGCGTAACGCTGCAGTTATCCGAAGTTTACCTATATTATATACCTTCGTTATTCGGTATTTCGTTGGAAATAGCTCGGTAATCACCATGCCTACGTTTTACATTTAACACGATGGTGAGGAGGCGGTGGTGTCGGTCAAACCCGGATTAAGGGAAAAACGAATCTTTATTTAGACCATCACCGACCACCTGTGGTTATTATCGTCTTTGGTGTAATTTGTTTATCGCTTACATTCGGACCGAACTTCGTTTCTATTATATTTAATTTCCCATTCATGACGTGGCCGTCTGCCGTGCACAACGCGCTCATGTCGATCCGTCGTCTCCGCCTGCACATGCGCCCACGCTAAACACATGCACTCATAGTCTGTAAGTACGTTCGTAACTATGTTATATTATACACATAACAATAATTAACTATAATGATGCACATATTTGCACGTTATGATTGCACGCAGTACGTTCTAAACTCTGTCGTAATATGAAATCACCGTTACAGTATAGGTCATAATAATATATTATTCAATATTATGCCAATGCGTATCCCATTGCGATTTGTATATTATAAACACTCATTTTAATATCAATTAATAGGTTTTACCTTGACGTAATTTTCATACTTCCGTCTTCTTCAGATTAATCAATCGGCCGTATTTTTTGTACTGCCTAGCACAGTACCTTATTTTATTCCCTAAAATCGTTCGATTCAATTTTTCAAATAATTTTTGTTTTTAATTACAGTCAAAGTACGAGAGAAAAACGTTTGGTAAAAAATATTTTTCTTAATTATTAATAGTGTATGTATTTTGTTGTATTCATTGTACGCCAGTTTCAATAGTTTGCTTACGGTTTTGATATTATTTAAAGTGAATTTATCTATTATCAAACTTTTAGGCATCGTGTTCTCTCGTTATTGGTGTATTACTAAATTTTAATTATTAAGTGAGTTTTTTAATGAGTGTATACTCATAATTCACTTAAAAATTAAAATATAGCCAACGAGAGAACACGGATAATGTTTTCGCCTAATCGTTTGATAATAGGTCAATTCACTCTAATATCAAAGCTGACAGCACATTATTGAACCTCGGCGAACGAAAATTTGATACGTCGTACGTGTGTAAGAGTGCGTTAGAGTTAGAGTGCACGTGCGGGTACCACGTCCTCTAAAAAAAAAATTCTTATAACCATATGAATATATGATGTTGATAATGATTGTAAAAAACTGTATTTTTACGGAATTGTTAATATACTGAACACAAAAAATTGAAATAATAGGTACTCACTACTTATACATTATTTTGTCGAATAATATTGTCGTTGATTTAACAATGTCAAAATCGAATGTATTAGCATCCGCTTCAGGCGAGAAACGAATGGGAAATACATTTTTTCATCTATCCGAAATCTCAAAAAAAAAGAGAGCTTATATTTCTTATCAAATCCTCACGGTTTTGGCGGGAGTTGTTTCTTACTATTGTCGTGGTTTTCTTACAATACATATATTACAGTGCATACGGATTATGGACAAACGGGCGTCGTGTATTATACTGCATAGTATTATAATATAGCAGGCAGTAGGCACACGCGACCTCGGTCGTTGATTATTTATTCGTCTCGAAGTCAAAGTCAATGTTGTCGTTGGCCCCCTCCTCGTCTTCGTTGTTCCCCCACCCGCCGTTCATATCTCGGCCAGTCGAACCGTTGCTTTTGTTTTGGTCGGAATATTTTTCTTTCATGCGACGGTCCGCGTTTTGTACGTCTGTTTCCCCACGGCAATCGATGGCGATATAATATTATACTATCATAATTCACGCCCAGCGTAATTAATAACGCAATTCGATAACTGAAACCGATGACGAAAATCGAATTCGAATTCAACTGCACGAACACTATTGGATAACAATTACAATATCGACGGTCCGACCACTAACATTATGACGCCGTCATTCCCGGAAAATCGAAGGATAAAAACGAAATTTCGTTTTGTAAATAAAAAAAACCTCCCTACGAGAGAAACCGCAGTGTCCCTTTTGATAGAACGACGCCCACGAGAGGTATACTCATTTATTACACATTCGTTCGAGTTCTGCCCCGCAGCGCCGACCGGCATCGGTGCCAATGTTATTATTATTCCGTTCACATTTCGCACCGGTGCTCGTTCGTTTCCGTCGTCGTTTGTTGACTGTGCGTGTGAGTGTGTGTGTGTGTATACGATATTAACTATAATATACGATGTGCGCGCGCAATTTTTTTTACCCGGTGAAATTTATTATTTTCACGTAATACTATTAACCGATGCTCTCCGTGGTGTGTCCGTTTTTTCGCCTGTCCGGTGAGACGACACGCGACATCCGGTTTTCCGATAATAATACGCATCATATTGGTGTGTATCGTATATTTACGAAGATATCAAATTCCAACGGATGCGATTCGCGGAGCCAATAGACGCGATATGTGATTTTATTTTATACCCATGCTATATTATATTATTATGAAACAAACCTGCACAGTTGTCGACGCGTTTTCCCGCGATTTTTCCCACTTGTCCGGTTTTTTCACGATTTTATGTAGATATATTATGTGTTACAGTTACTTTTATCACCGTACAATTTTCATTTATTTTAGAATATGAATATGTCTGACATTCGTCGTTTTCACTTTTGATTCGGTTTTAAATGGCGCGTGCGATGACGATAGTTTTGTCGATAAACGAACGACCGAGTGTGTTCGTGAAAGTTTATTAATCGAATCGGGAATTCATAAATACGAAATAAATGTATTCATAAATTAAATAATTTTGATTTGTTTCCTATAAGTATTTTAGTTACCATCTTACTATTTAATACGCGGTGTTGTTACTGTTTACGTATACCTTACCTCCCGCGTTTGTCGTGGTTATTCAAGAGCACGTTAGGTTCACGTTCAGGTTCAAGAGCACATTGCTATATTATAAAATTGCGTGTTTTATCAGAATCGAATGGAACCGGATCAGTGTAACCTAAAAGTATAACGATTGTATAATTCAAAAATAAACCTACGACCATCGTATGTATTTATGTAAATTATTAGTCAATAGTCCATAGTCATTAATAGGTACCTATGTTTTTAAAATATCAACCTATGACCGGTAAAATTAATATTTTACTTAATAATATTATTTATTATTAGTGTAAGTTATTACTGCCATAGTGGAAACAAAAATAATATCGGCACGGCCACTGCGGTATTGTACATATTTGTATAATTTCATTAATCAATAATTCTAACCAAAAATTATTGTAAATTAATAACTACAACTCTACAAGGCTTCTGTTTTGTTTTGCTTTGGAATAATTGCTTTTTCCCCCTCCCCCTTATATGGGAATTTTTATTCCGCAATCGATATGCTCTTTCCTGCACGTAAATTGCATCGGTGTCGCAGTGTATGATAAGAAAATGATATCAGCATTTGGATGATGGGTGTGGGAAGTGTCTTATCTGTAATCTGATATTTCGAAATAACATTATCGTGATAAATTCAATAACATGAAGACCAAATAAGACTTAATTTTGATCTCGCACACGATTCATGTATTATAGGAGTATATATACCGATGGGCGGCGACGGCGATCGTGGTTCGGTGTACGCACAAAACTCGCACTGATAATCGGCGAAAAAATATGCCATGTAAGAGACTCGAAAATGACATTGGTAAGCCGATTCTCCTATTGCTTTGTTTCGTACATTTTTCCAATAACGTTTCAAATATAAAATTGCGATGACGGTCCGGGAAAATAAAATGAACGGTCATCCAGATTCAGTTGCACGCGTATTTTATATTGCGCTAAATCAGTACACCTATAATATACGTGTTCATCGTGTACGTGTGCTCGTCATCGGATATTTATTGTACTTATAATATAATATTATTCGTCCTCTTGGCTTTCGGAAATGGCGTTTAAAATAATATGTTTAGTAAAATGACGATTACCATTCATAACGACACTCGTGTATAGTTGTTATCGCTATACAGCCGTACACGCATCTTATTATTAGTATTATTATTATGTGTGCGCATCGGAAATGTATTCACATTCCTCTCTTCTTCGCCAAGGATATAGTTCGCACGGCTGTAATACGATTGAGAACGTTCGACCTTTTTTAGCGTACGATTGAGATCACTCGAAATGGAACAATGAAATAACCGCTGACCCAATAATACAGTACTATTGAGAACGAAATTAAGTGCAACGTTGCCGAACTTTATTCGAGTCAAAATAAAAATGAAATAAAACATTGAATAAAATAATTAAAAATTATAAATTTTAAAAATGTCATAATTTTTAAAAAAATCTGTATTATTGGTACCTACCAATAATACAAACATTTAAAAATAATTTATATATATTAATATATATAAATTTCCCAGATGTGTTAAATATTTTATTAATCCTTCAGAAGATTTTTTTTGGCAGTAGTTAATATAAGACTGTATTGTTTTTGAAATTTTTTCTTCATCTGCTTTTGATGCCTTTTGAACAGTACCCTGTTGAATAATATTGAGTTTTAAAGACGTTTATTCCTGCCACATAGACAGTGTGTGAGCAGTGCTAAGAGTCATATATATTTATATAGGCTATAGCCATAGTAGATTTTTATATGGCAAAGTTTGGCAACGTTGCGCGGAAAAATAAAAACTGAGCGTTCTCAATCGTAATAGTCAAAAGGGTCTAAAAAAGGTATCGCCAATAATGACCGTTCTCAATCGTATTCCTGCCGTTCGCACACCTTCAATAATAATACGCCTCTTCCGCTTGTTTTAATATTTTTTTTTTTTCATGCGTATTATCATAATCTTATATTCCGTTTAATGGGAATATTATAATATAATACTTTCGCTGGAAAGTCGTCAAACTTATTTTCGAACGTATAATAATTAATAATAATTGATACATTTAAAGTATTTAAACATTATTTTATACATTCAAATTATTTATTTTACATTATATTATGACCATGATCGTCGCCACTATACTATTTAGGTATGAAACAAATAGAGATCAATATTATAGAGGTATAGGTATTGTATACTAGTATATATACTTTTTGAATAAATATACTATTCCACTATAGTCGTGTGGTCCGTATTCAAAATTTACTCGTTTTTCTATACTCTGTTCAACGAGAGAACGCACTGATTCTGCGCATCCCCCCGCGTCACACTAAAATTTCGTTTAATGACTGTATACCCTTCCCGATTCTTTCCCGTGCAAAACAGTTTTTGCTATGTTTTAAATTAACAAGACGGTGACAACACATGCGGGTGTGGCGTTCTCTAATAATATTGTTTAGGTCAACGATTTTATTAGTTATTAATAACCACCTGTAACCACACATTGAAGTATTTGAATATATTTTCCACTAGGTATTTGGTATATTTTGGTATAATGTGTTTACTATATATGGTGATATTAGTATATTATTATGTCGGTGGTGGACTGGTAACTGGTTATAACGAATTATTTGATATTTTGTCACCTCGGCTGAGCAGACTCCGGGAGAGGTGGTTATTTAAAAATAAAGAATTATTTCTGCGATCTAGTTTGATTGTTATATTCTACTTGTATAAATTGTCGGGGCAGACAAAAATATCATAGATGAATATATTTTGTGTAACTTGCCTTCATATTTATAATTTATTACATGTGCATTACATTTTTTTTTATAAGCGTTTAAAGTTAAAATGTTAACAAAATTCATAAAAATCTCGAAAAGTAGTATAATATTGTTTTGTAGTTAAAAATGTATAAAGTGTTTAATTTGTACAGCTAAGAATTGAAAATTTAAAGCAAGACTTCTTGTTTAAATAGTTAATACTGTACTCAAAAAGTCTAAATTAATACCTATATCTTTTTATAAATATTTTAAGTTCAAACTCGGATGTTATTAAGACTCGTTCAGGCGTAGCGGCTTTTTTTCAGCGTGCGGCACTTTTGTACACACTTAAATATAATTAGTATACCTAGTGCAATAGTTACAAATAGTAAAATTGGCGCAAAATACCATTTCTCTATAGTAATGTATATTGTAGTTGTCGTTCTATGCTCGTTTAGCTTAGCCAGTACTTATATATTATGAGCCAGTATAATATAATGTATATTTGTTTTCCCGCCGTGGTGTTTTCATGTTTAATTTATTTACAACCGAAAGCGGCTTATTATTATGTTTATAATATAAGCATCCTGGCAGGAATGCCTGTAAATTATTTTTATTTTAAAAACGATTTTTAAATAATTTTCGAAAATCAATAATAAACATTTGTTTTTATTTTTTTGATTTTAACACAAGTGTTATGTGAAGTACTGCCGTGTGCATTTATACACTCACTAATGCAGAAACCGTTTAAAATTTAAGAACAATTGTTTTTCTTATATAGTTATGGATTTTTCGCAGTGTAAATATTTTCCGGACAGTGTTCTGCGAAAATGTAAACACTGTTTTATTCTTCACGGTTTCAATATTTTACGACCATTAAATTATAGTTTGGTATTTAATATTTTATCTTATTTTCGGATGTACCATTGTTTGTACCACTGTTTCATATTTGCCTCACACGCGGACGCGGGGGTTGGTCCGAGGACCGACGGACGACGAAGCGGACTAGGTCAACCGCTCGGGGAAACAATGAATGAGCTGGTATAGCAATATTAATCGGTGTCGTAATTTGAGATTAGATCGAAGTTCGTCTATCGAGAATTTTTCTTACACGTCTCACCTTGAACAAGGCGAGAAAAAAAATTATACTCCCGCCGCGCTCTAAACGTAGACCGCACAATAATGATTACGGCGTAGACTTTGGTCTGAGTGCTGCTCGCCTCTGTTAAAATACAAAAGTACCTACGTGTCGTCATTTTTTTGACACCAAAATCGATGAGAAACTCCACTCGGTAAACGACAAATTTATTACGTGTTTATTTATGGCACCTATTGTGCATTTGTGTGTAGTACATATTATAATATTTTATGTGGCAGGCGTCTGAGGTGGCGTTTGTTGATCAAAAACACGCTATGCTGTTATTTATATAATATTATACCGTCGGAATATCGGTGAAATATTATTATAGTATTCTATTATGTAAATGGCGTTGTACATTTATAATTACAACGACTACGTTCAAAAGGCGACTACTCGCTCCCCGTTCGGTTTCTCGACGGTTTTCAAAGGTTGCATAATAATAATATTCAATTAGACTATATAGCGTACTACATTCGGGGATCCTTTTCGATGCGGTAAAATTAACTCATTCATACAGTATACAGTATACACGTATGAAGCATGATGAAGCATAATATATTATTAATACATTTTTTTTCACGTTAAATTATTTTATATTATATAATATTACTATACCCTTTTAGGTTCTGTTTTAGACAGTTATAAAATTGTTGTATAACCACGTACATTTCCCCAGTCCTTCCACCACTTTTACGAATTAATTCGGTTTGTTAATATATTGCTGTAGTACGTATAGTTCGCCGGATCAGTATTATAATATTATTAAACTACTAATAAAATTATCTTTTGTTTCACAGAAAAATGTTTTATTTAAATATTAGGTGCATAACATATTGTAAACTGGTCGGATTAATGACAATAAAATATGTGGATTTATTATATAATTTATTCACTTGTAATACATATACCTATATGACTATATAACTATTGTATACTGCACAACTATAGGCAATCAGCATCTAAATCCATTTTGTACAGATATTTTATAAACAACCTTATACGTGTTAAAGACACAAGGATTACTAAATTTAAAATATTATCATTTTAGGGATAATTGCTGCAGCTCAACCGCTTTAATATATGGCCCTAAAGGTATAAGTGTTGAAGTGTACACACTACACATATTAAATTATCGTCGCCGTCGTGTAAAAATCGATCGAGTGAAAATTATCATAATTTTAGTTTTTTGTTCGTTAGAAATTTTGGTGTGGTTTCTAGACATACAACAATTAATTATGTAAAACAATACAATAATTATAAAGTAATAGACTAATACAATTTCAAAATAAAATCATAATCATTTTCACTTTTTGCATGACGGCGACGATTAGTGATGGGTACCCGGTAAATATATTTTTGGTAAATTCCCTTGTTATATACCGTTATTTAAAAAAAAAAATACCCTGCATTTTGGATAATTGCTTCAAACTACAATTATTCAATAACATTTATTTATTTATGAACAAAGTTTTGTTTGGTATTTATTACAATACTAATGCTTGTAACTAGTCGCAGGAGGTGTTGTATTCAATTTGTTAGCTTTTTAATACGGCTGTGACATCAATTCAAAATTTTACATTCATCCAAACTTTTCGGTATCTCGATTAGTCTCAATAAACCATCTAACACGTAACGTTTAATTTAACTGTGCCAAGGATGTTTGAGTAGCTGTTTACGGTTTGTATATTTTAACGTCAAAACTTTGTGTTCCTTATCGGTCTATACCATACTAATCTTTTGTTGAACTTTGATTTTATTTGAAATTACTCATCTGCAGTCATTGTAATGAATAATAATGATACACGTGTAGCGTACTTATGTACCTTTATACGTTTTTCCGTACTTATTCGAATACACACACTGCGATAGACGATAGTCATAATATGAAAATGGCTTACGTTCTTTTTTACCTTTTGCTGCTAGTGCACATAAAACAATTTACATTTATACAATAGAAGGTATTCGCCCTTAGTCCATAGTATTCGGCTATCGAACTATTGAGAACGGTTTACCTTTTTGGCCGAACGATTGAGAACACTTAAAATTAACAAAGAACTTACCGCTGACCCAAAGAAAACCCCAAAAAAGAATACGACTGAATACAGCCGAATTTGCGTGCAACGTTGCCATATCATTTATTTGGCTATTGAAAGATTCACTAATATACCTAGCTATTACCTATACCTAAAGGCTAAAATAAATATTCTTGAAAAAAGTCATAAATGAATACATAATTATAATCTTATACAAATATATGGGCCCCTAATAATATTATGTAATATATAATATGAATAAAACATGTAAAATAATATATTAATATGTAGAATTTATAATAATACAATTTATATTCTGTTAATGTGAAAATTATAATTTTTGTCATGCTAATCAGAATATAGGTAGATAATATGGTTTTTTACATTATCCATGGTAAAACTATGCAACACAATATACGAAATATGTATTTTAACGATTAAAAAAATTGTGTCAAAATAACATTTGATGTAGATAAAAAAAAATATAAATACTTTTCATTGTTTTTACTGCTAAAATATATTATAATGTTGTGGGGATTCTTATGGAAAATATACTTAGGTTACTATTGTTAAACAAAATTAATTCCAAATTATTGTATAATATTATTATAGTCAGAATACGACGGAATGTGATTATCTTGTATAGAAACATTTATATTAATGTTTCTTCGTTTTTCTTTTCGCAGCCGGTGAAATCGGGCCAGGAAAACCAAACGGCCAAGCTGCGGTTCGAGACTACGAAACGCGAGTCTCCGTTGGACCTGTCTGTGAAGACGGTGTGTCGGTCGGCAGACTCGACCGACGACCGGTTGAATCCATTCGGGCACGACATACCCAAAGTGAACTTCAAACCGGACTTCCACAGGTCTCTACCGGGTGCGGCCACGGCGGCACCACCGCAAACCGCAGTTGTCGTCGTCGGCGGCCAGCAGCACCAACAGCACAACAACGCTGCCACCCCCGCCTACAACCATCACATGCAAAATCTGTTCGCTCCTAAGTTTAAACTTCCTCCGCCCACGCGGCTACCACCGCCGCCGCCGACCGTGGTCGTAGTGCAGTCTTCACCGCAGCAGCCGTCACCGTCTGTGGCAGCCGCCCCGACGACTCCACTGCCGCCGATAGTGCGCTCACACCACCACCCCGTCAATAACAACCATCAAGGGCCGCTGCTGTCGTCGGCCGACGAAGCTTGGCGGGCGGCCATCGACAGGCAGATCGAACAGAAGTTCAACTCTTACACTTCGTCCAAGAAACATCATCCACATCCGCTGCACCAGTATCAACAACACCCGCAGCACCAGCATCTGCACCATCCGATGCCGCCAACCGCGATACAGCACCACCAGGAGCAGCAGCAGCAGCAGCAGCCTCAACCACCGCCGCCGCCCCAACAAGCTCCCGCGCAGGCCGACAAGCGCGTGTTAGAGATACTCAAGCAGAACATCGAGGCCCGCGACCAGAGCAGCCGGCCGCAGATCGCCGAGGCGCCGTCCACGCCGGCTATGGTGTTTTCGACGCCCATCCGGAAGGAACCTTCGACCACACCTCTCAAGAAAACCGACTATTACATGGCCGAGCGCACGGCCGTCACGCCGTTCCCCAAGAAGATCGACTACTACATGGACAGGACAGCGTATTGCAACGCTCCGAGGATCCGGACCAAAGCCGAGAGGAAACAGGTACGCCTCCTTGTATTTTGTTCGATAATATTGTCTTAATACTTTCCGTTTGTTGAACTTGCGATTTGTTGTAGGTACCCACGATCTCACACAAAAAATTTAATTTATGAAATATTTGAAATCAACATGTAACCCGCGTAAATCAATTCAAATCAAATTCTTACATAGTATAACAATTAATGATAGATCTTCGAAATATCGACATTTTATTTTAAATCAATGATACTGACAACATTTATTTGTAGATCTTAAAACTGTTACAAAATAATGCGTAGCACAATTTATTAATTATGTGTTACTATTATTTTATCGTAAAAAACAAATGTCACCAGAGTTTAATTGTATCTCCCTTCTATCTTATTCGGCTAAATAAATAGTATAATTATTTACGGGAGAATTATTTTAGTTTTGTCATTTGTGTGACCGTCATCACAATTAATTTAGAAAATATCATTAGACAAATCGTTTTGAATCACACTAAATAAAATTGCTTCTTGTGGTATGCATCATAGCCGTTTTATCATAATGAAATAACGGACTAATTAAATTAATAAGTGTCTTATCGATAAACTATATACTAGAGATTGACATATCAAAAAATCTCATAATCTGACTTCCATTTATTGAGATCCAAATAAAATTTAATTTTTAATTTGAGTTTCAAGAAATTGACATTATGTTCGGGATAACGAATATGTTTAGATGCCGCCAACGTTCATTATATGAAACTATGCTAAACTGTGTTTATATCTACTATTACCATTGCGTACTGTAATAATATATAGTTGTGTCAACAAACGTTGATAAATTTATAATAATTTATAAATAATTTTTGGTGTTAGAATCGATTCGCGTCAAGACATTCTCATTATAGTTACGATATAAATATTAAGTTCTCGATGGAACAAATAAAACATAAAAAAAACTTCAACTTTGTGTCTCAACAGTTCCATTTTACTGTCAACTTTTATATTTTCTGTTTTATTATTTTTTATTACGACTGTTAATCGCCACGTGCTTGTTCAATTACATACTATCGTATTTAATGTGGTTTTTCTTTCTGTTTTTCGTGTGTAGATATCTGCTGAAGAATCGTCTAGTGGCACGAGGATGAGCAGCCCAATGGCTGCTGCAACTGCCATATCACCTCACCCATTTTTGCCATCCAATAACAGCGCACCTCAAGCAAAACAAGAACCTACTCCGCTCACACAAACTGAAGCAGTTATAGATCTCAAGCTCGAAATCAAGTAAGTTCATACATAAATACATATTTACATAATTTGCCACGCCTATAATTTTGTGTTTGATTTGTGACGTCGTTGATCATATTTGATGTACTTCCAGAGTATGCTTATAATGTACAAGCGTCTGATTTCTGAAACTTTGTACACAATTAGTAATTAGTTTTTATATTACATTTGTTAAAATTATGTTTAAAATTGTTATTATAGACGAGAACCGTCGCCCATCAAAGAAGCAGATTTGAGTCTGTTAACTAAAGAAGAACCCGAGAAAGATGAGGACGACGAGGACTTCTGGACAAACACGTGCAATTCGTTTGTGGTGCAGTTGGCCGAAACCCAAGAAAAGAAAAAAGTCAAAACGCCAGTCAAAAGGAAATCGGCAAAAGAATTGCAACCACAACCCCCCAAGAGAAAGTACACAAAACGAATAAAAGTCGATCCCATTACTGAAACCGATAAAGACAATAAATCATCAGATGTTCGAAGCACGTCAAAATCAGCTGAGGAAGTGAATTTGGAAAATTCTTCTCTCTCAGGAAATGTTATTTGTGAAGAAACTTCGCAGAAAGACGCAGAACCTTTGGATATGGACAAAGAAAATAAAACAAAGCTAGAGGACCCAGAAAAGACTGTGGACGACACTAAAAACAAAGAAGACAACGAAGAAAAATCAGCTAAAGGAAAACCCAGAAAAAAACGACTTCTTAAGCCATTGATCGCCAAAGTCAAGAAAATAAAAAAAGAACATAAAAAGGAGCTAAAATTGAAAGAACTGAAAAAAGAAACGAAAAAGGAAGAAAAGAAAGAACTGAAAAAGGCAGAAAAGAAAGACAAGGAAACAGTTAAGAAAGAACAACTTCCAAAATTGGAAAAGAAAGAGCTGGCAGCGGTAGCAAAAGAAGAGAAGAAAGGACTGAAAAAAGAAGAAAAACGCGATCTCAAGAAGGATCAACAACAACCGGACCACGGCAACAAAAAAGATTTCAACAAGAAGGAGAGTAAAAAAACTGAAGCCGCTCGGAAAAAAGTTGTGGTGGAAAAGGAAAACCTGACAAAAAACACTGAAAACACGTCGAAGAGATCTGTCGCCGCCGCCGCCGCTATCGAAGTAGCCGGCAAGATTAATCCCAGGCAGTCACTGAGGCGAAAGAATTCGCTGAAAGATTACTCGTTCGCTTTTGACGAGTTATTGGACGACGCGTTTGCACATTTTGAGACCGTTAAGATACCAGTGAAAAGAAGGCGGAAGTGCGCGTCTCCATCGCCGAGCCCTGCTCCGACAGTGGTCGCTGCCGCGGTCGGTGCCACACAGGTGATCGCTGTTGTCAAGAAGGCCAAAGAGAAGGACAACGAAACGATCCGGATGCGGTTGAGGTCTCGGAACAGACCACTGCAGGCAAAACAGGAACCACAACAGGCATCCTCCAAGATGAAGGTCAACGCTAAAAACAAAATCATTCCAAAGAGGCGGCGAAAAAAGTCGCTCGGTGAGAAGTCTGCACATGCCGCCACCGTCGTTTCGACCAAGGAGGACTGGAAGGACGATCTTTACAAGTTCAAGAGGTCGTTGCGCCTTCCGTCCAAACTCATATCGGTAGTGTCACCGCCGACCGCCGGAGCTGTGGCCGCCGACCAGGTGTCGTTGACCTCCATCATGAACATTCCAGCGCATTCAAAGCCGGCCAAAGAGTCCAAAGTGGCCAAGTTGGTGGCGTGCCAGTCGTTACAAGCCAACGGACTTGGTGCGTTAACCGGCAAGAACAAGCCGAAACGGTTGGGTGGCCATATGTTCGGGCGCCGGGATGTTATGTTCAAGGGACGGCGTCTGATGAAGCGTGAGAAGATCGTGTCCGCGGAGAAGTTGATGCAGCGAAACTTGCGGAAGAGACGTCAGCGTGAGGACGAGGTGATGAAAAAGGGGTGTACCGGCGAAAAGGTCACCGAAACTCACCTTGATGACGAAGACGAGGAGGAGGAGGAGGAGGAGGTGCAAGCCGGTGTTGAAGAAGGCGATGGTGGTGCTGGAGGTAGTGGTGTAAAACCACCTGTCCGCATTCTGTTCAAACGGAAGTTGATGCGCAAAAAGTTTCGGTCGGGGTTCGACTATATCAAGAAAAAGAAGAAGAAGGAACCAGTGTCGGACAAGAAACCCACTACCTTGGTGACCCCCGCCGCCTCCATCACCGTTCCACCAAGCGCGCCACGTTACGTGTCTGAAATCCACGCTGAGATCAAAGGGTGGATAGTCAATAAGGGACACGGTGAGACAGTACTCCACCGAGCCGCCAGACTAGGTGTCAATGTAAGTTATTTAAAATTTGTTTATTATCACAGTCTATGTTAAGTGGGGGAGGGGGGGGGGGCAAAAGGTATTGGCGCCAGGACGTCTCTCAATTGTATTTAATTTCGCGGAAATTATTCAACGCTCCTATATACTTTCACATATTTCCCCAAGTTATTGTTGATTTTTTTACATTTATCCAACCCATATAATTTTAATAAATTACAAGTAGAACAAATAGGGCACAAATTCACAAAGAAAACATGCTGAAAAAATATTCGAAATTAAAAAATATTTATAGGCCCAGTGGAACCGCAATAAGTCAAAAACATTAATAAGTCGAAATAAATTCCATTCTCTTGCCTAATCTAACATTAACCTTGGTATGTCAGAAACCTCGACCAGTCGAAGAAATTTAATTTCTCTTGAACATCTACCTATTGAGGTTCCACTGTATTTTGTCGGTAGAACCAGTTACGCACAAATTCAATCTCGTGACACACGCCCGCTCCTCATCCCTAAAAACAGGCGATTGCTCACCGTTTTTTCGCAATAAAATTGTTCGGCACGTTTAATGTGCCCCGCCCTCTGTACTTATTCCCTCCCCCTCTCTCCCGCTCATCAAATTTGTTGTCCGCATCCGAAATATTATTGTTATGGCGTACGTCCGGCTGGGCACAGATAGAAGTTATTATCTATCGCATTCCGCGTTTAATGTTTAAATTAGTTTTAGAATGTGTGTGTGTGTGTTATTATCGTTTTGAGCGCAGGGCTTAGTGGGTGGGCGGGTGTGAGAGGAAGAGGTCGATTTCAAATTATTGTACTGCGCATCGTTCGGGCGAGAAACGCGTCGCTAGTGCGGCGACCCGCCGAATATAGCGGAAAAATAAGGATAATCATACTATAATAATAATATGATACGCGAATATAAACACAACGGGGTA
Source organism: Macrosiphum euphorbiae (assembly GCA_949089665.1). Taxonomy (NCBI): domain Eukaryota; kingdom Metazoa; phylum Arthropoda; class Insecta; order Hemiptera; family Aphididae; genus Macrosiphum; species Macrosiphum euphorbiae. The sequence continues at coordinate 21,114,015 of CARXXK010000003.1, read as the reverse complement.
GGTACCTATATAGTGTGTGTATTCGTTCGTAAAATATAACATAACGCGATGATGATAATATTATTATAACAACACCAACAACAATAATAATAATATTATGCACTCGATCGGAACGCCACCGTTGTATTGGTCGTGTTCTATCGTTATTATTACGTATATACATATTGTAGTATTGTATGTGATTTATGTCCGATTTGCGGGTTCGCGGGAAAGGGTGGGGAGAGAATCGAAACGAATCGATCACGTCGTCGTCGACCGCAACAACGATGATTTATCGTCCAACAATTCAGCTCCCTCGTCCCGTCCGGCGCAGCTTAATGCATGTTCTCGTGATTTTCTTTTCGTTTTTCCGCACCGATCGGGCGGTACAACTGTGGTAGGATACCTCAAGTCTATAATAATAATATAATATATTATATAGATAGGTATGGCGGTTTACCGTTCGAAATATATCGTAGCGTTGGCCGTTGACGGTGCTATTCATACATGCAAGTTACAGTGAACTACCATTTTCCATAACGTTTTTGCCATAACATCGCCGATTGTAGTTGTTGTCACAGCTGTAGGAACTCGTGAATAGTGAAAACACAGACCGTTTGTTCGTGCGGTCTATACGCTCAAATATTAGAAAGTAGTAATGCCGGTATAAACAAAAACCGTACCTACCTAGTTATTTTTCTACGTAGGTACGGTTGTGGTGTGCACGAAACGTCTATAAAAACTATTGTATTCTGCTACCACGCACAAAACTTTTCGTACCTACTTATAAATTCCGTAAGTTCAAACCAGGAAGCTGAGGACTTGTCGCCTTTACCCAACATAACCTGATAAGTCGTTGTGTTAAAATCTTACGCTAAATTTGTTTAATATATCCTCAATTACACATCAAAGTTCGAAAACTTTTAACCGTCTCAAAATCATCTATCAAATATCAAGTGGATCAGACGTGATGTCAATCATTACAATTTATATTGATATGAGCACATATTATACGTTTATATCTGTAAAACATAAAATGTTAATAATTTTAAACAAAATATATCCGACCATAGTTTATAGAATATATCGAGACTTATATGTACTCGTAATTGATATAATAATATATGATTATTTTAATTTAATGAATATCGTTACTATATTAGTAATAACTAATAATTGCATAGCTTCGATGTGACGTTATCACAAAATAATCAATTAGATTTGGTTTATAATATAAAAATTATTTTTTTCCAATGAGTTTCAAAAAATTTTAATATATATTTAAATATAATAATAATAAAGACAAACCAAATTATTTACCCACATTGCACGCATAGTATCTCAGACCTCAGTACCTACATTGTATATTTATCTTTTGCTGAAAATAAAAAAATATTATTTAAAATATCTTTATTTTCCCACGAGAATTTTGTTTTCCTTCGATATAAATAATTTTATCTAGTATCAAAAAAGTGATAATATTGTTATCACACATAATATTAGTCAGACCTTTATGATAGTGGTCTACACGAGATCAAAATATATAATATTATATCATTCGTGTTGGCGAATCGACGATTTCTCGACACAGTTACCGTTATTGACTGAACAGCAACGCTGTGCTGGAATACTAATATTATAATGTTGTAGCTTGCAGACCGCAAAATACATTTTTCGATAACATTGTTTAGAACTTGATGTGCTTAATTAAATTGTATTATATCATTACCTTGTGCTCCGCGCAAGTTATTTGCATTATTTACATCGCTTGTAAACAAAAAAAAAAAAAAAGTGAGAGAAAAACCGAAGCCGAACGACACTCGACGTGTAACAGTCTCCGAGGCACGCGCATTATATATTATTATTATTATTATTATTATTATATTATATATGTATAGATTGCAGTGGCGGTAGTAGGAGGAGGAGCAGATACCGTTATTATATACGGTTGTAACCGCTCTCCACTCCTCACCACCAACGCGTTCGCTAGTATAATAATATAATTTATTATTTACTCGTATACCACGCGCTGTGGAATGGCTGCGACGCAATATATGTATCTCGTAAATAATATAATATACAGGGTGATTCACCGACCATGCTCACCCCTATTTTTCCTTAAATAATTTATTCATTCAAATTCTGATTTTTTGAATTTGTAAGTATATACCTATTACCTATACTTAACCATATTTTCAAATACTTGGATATTTTGAAGAGTATCCTGCTGCGACGATACCAACTTGTATTTCAACTATTGTAACTCATTTTTTCAAATGAGAATCATCAACCCTTTTTTTCCTGGAAATTGTGAAACAAATGACTTGAAATAGTTGTGGTCATATTTTAATCGAAATTCTAATGAGTATAACTCTTGAATTATCTTACTCTGTGTACAAAGGCGTAAAGAGGTTTGGATATAATGAGGGCTATAATGATGATTTGAAAATCAGGGTATATGAAATATAACATTTATTTTCTATTTTTGTAAAACCATTTAAGAACCATTATCGTTATTCATTAGTGTAGGTATATATGTTTTAATAGCTTAGAAACTAAACTGGCTACAATTTTGATTTAGATACGTTTAAAACGGTATAAAAAAAAATACCAAGTATTTTAAACACTTTAATTCCAAAAATGTCAATGAATTAAATTAGTTATAACTTATAACTTATAAGTACCTATTGAGCACGCTTGGTGAATTACTATTTACTCCGTACATAGAATGGTTATATTTTTGCTCGATTTTCAATTTTAATTTTTACTGCAAAACAAAAAAAAATAAAAACCGTCGAGAGACGAAAACCCACATACACACGCACTCCACGTTTAGCAAAGTTCGATATAGTTCCACCGCGATGACGTGTGCATTCACGACCTCGTGTGATGGTGCAAACCTCTCTCTCCCACCCCTGCCGCCCACTCGCCCAGAAACGATTTTCGCGCGACACGCTTTTATAATAACACGACGATTACAATAATGATATATATGACGATGCATACGCGCATCTCGCTGGCGTGTCTGCCCTTGGGACCGTGCTCACCGCAACTTTTCCTATATAATATTATTATTATATATTATAATATTATGTATGACGCGTTTCACTGCAGCGACCGTCGGTGGCGGTGGTGCGCGACGAGCACTGTTCACGATAAAAAAATATCAATACGACTAAAAAAACGATCGTGTAGTATATAATATTTATATATCGTTCTGGTGGTATGATTATGATATATCACATATAATATTATATTATTAATCGCAACAATGTGTGTTGTCAACTCGGTGAAATTTTTTTTGAACAACTAAATGTTTGCCCTCGTGAGCAAGTTCCTACGCATTCCCGTCCGCGGTCATCATTACTTGTTACCGTACGTATACCATTATATAATATCTCGTTCACGGGAAAAACAATACCAAAAATAAACTCTAAACGTGAGTGGATTGCATTAAACTCGGCGGAAGGGGGCGGGGGATTTCAGCTTTATAATAGCGCTGCCAAATTTTTCCACCGGCCGCAGAAGTGGCGGTAAAATGGGGTGGAAATGGCGACTGATTTTTACATGGGATAGAAAATAACTTCGCTAAAAGCCTTTCCACGAATAGTATAAAGCTCTTCGTGTGAACTTATTTTCCTTTTCCATTTTATAACTGCAGTGGTCGGGATGCTACTTTTTTGCACAACACAAATATTCAAATGTATGTAATTTAATAATTAACTACGACTCCAATACTCAATATACTTTGTGCAAAATGTATACTGTTTATTTTATTTTACTTCATCTTTAGGTTACTATATAGCATCAATCCAGCGTTAAATTAAGGTATTCCAATATGGTACCACGGGCAAAATATAGAGCAGCCAATGTTTACTCTGCGATACTCAAAATGTGTATACTCGACTATAAAAGTCTATAACCTAGTATACGTGGTTATAAAAATTGTGTGTATGCGTTTTATTGTTATTATTTTTCAAGGCGCGTGCCATTATGTTATTATTACGCATTTGAGTATACTCGACAATAACGATCGATCGGCTCTTATAATATATATAATAATTATATTATTATGCATTGACGCCTCGTGGCCTTCAACGCGGTGGTGCAGATGATATACTTTAATATGTTACTTGTATACGTAAAATACATAGCGATCGCATTGCAAATTACAGCGGGGATTACAGTTATTGTTGTTATTGGGTACGAGTCGTACAACGTTAAATAGATTTAAGAAATAAGTAAAAAAAACTCCGAAATAAAACGCGTGCTTATGTGCCGCGTGTGTCTAGAAAGTTTAGAAACTTGTTATATTATTACGTATACGAACCGTGCTAGATATATATATTGTGATATGTATATATATATATGTAACGAGCGTTTACAAACTTTCTAGACACACTGCGCGGGGGCTTATAAATATATACATTTACTCGAAATCGTTATTATTGTTTTATACTAATCGACCGATTTTGCTGTTCGGATTCGATTGACGGTGTGTGCTTTATATTATGACAACGGATCTTATTTTTTTCGTGTGTGTTCTGTTCAAAGGATGTCGTGGGTTATTGCATGGAAAAACTCGAGTACGCCCCATCGGTGGCCGACAATGCAGGCTACACGCCTCTGCACGAAGCGTGTTCGCAGGGCCATTATCACATCGCCAAATTGTTGCTTCTGTTCGGGGCAGACGTCAGCGCCAGCGCTCAAGGAGGCATACGGTCAGTACCTATAATATATTACCTATATGACATTTACAATCATTAATAAAGTATAATATTCTGTTGTCAACGCTATAATATACACAATACAGTTTTGTTAATAGTATCGTTGTAAGTATATTAGTATAGGTACCTGTAAGTAACTATATAGATAGGATAGGTTAGGTTAGGTAGGTTAGGCTACTAGTTATATGTGTTGCACGCAAAACGAAAAATATTGTAAAATCGATTTAACCCTTTTGGTGGGACTATCTCGGTATGATAAACACCGATTAACCCTTCTCCCCTGTCCAATTAAATATTTCACAAAACAAATGCATTAATTTATGCTATATAGGTATAACCACTCGAAAATGTTAATTACTAAAATAATTTATCAACAAGTCAAAAAAATGTATTAATTAATATTTAGCACATATTTTCACTAGGTATTGCATACAGTATATACTGCAGTATACTTCATACACTATAATATTACTTATACTTTATTAATTTGAACTTTTATTGCAATCGTTCAATTAATTTTGTTAAAAAGCCAAACTTAAATCGCATTTTAATTCGTATTAGTACGATATTAGCGATTAATGCTTAACTAATTGGATAATAATTCTACCTAATATTGCATAATATGCATATTGGCATATATTGCGTATAGTTAAATATGGTGTATGCTTAAGATGCTACTCTCCCCCCTTTACTGTTTAATGTTAGGGTTAAGACTCATAATGTGCCAACTATTTCTAAACTTATCATTTCTTTTTTTCAGGCCCCTACACGAAGCCGTAGAAAACGGCGACGTGCACCTGGTGCGTCTGTTGCTCAGTTATGGAGCCGACCCGTATTTGGCCACGTACTCGGGACAGTCACCACTGTCTTTGGCCACAGACATGCAGACCAGAATGCTACTGGAACATCATGTCAACGACGTTCAAGGCTACGGCAGCGCGTCCGTATGGAATTTCGATGACTCCACATTGACCCGTAAGTATTTTATATAGTATATAACCTGACCTAACCACGGTTGGCCCATCTATATTTTAATAATATATACCTACTTCATAGTTATGGCCTATATCCCGTATAAATATAAACAGGCAAAACTCTAAACGACCAATACTATACACACCTAATATAAATGAATGGTAATTTGTTAAAAGGGACCCATGTACATTTTCAACTACTTTTCATTAGAAACAAAAAACAGTTTTCCTTTATTTCTATTTGCGTAATAAGACCAATCATCACAATTTAGATTAAATAGTATTGTACACAAAATAAGTAAAAAAAAAAAATTTACTTTTATAAAAATAACGAATTTTTGTAATGTGACATACTAGGTACCTTTAAACAAATTCTAATAATTTTACTAATTTAAGGTATCACAATTTAATATAATAGTCACATTTTAAAATAATATAATACCTTCTTATTTATTTTATTCAATTAAATAGATAACAATGCAACTAAATAACAAACTTTGAATAAAAACAAATTTTTTATTAAAATTAAAAAAAAAGAAAAACTTATGTACTTAATTTTATTGAATCAGTCTTTGATTTACATATTATAAGCATATAATATGTGTTTACATAAGATGATGAATAATAAAGGTACAACAAAACTATTTTTGTCAAAAATGTAACTTTGGTCCCTTTTAACAAATTACCATTCGATATTATCCACATAATATGTATAGGCCTGGCCCCTCAGCCCCCCCCCCCCCAGAATACCCCACTGGTGTAGACCCAAATATGGACGAAAACAAAAGAATCCTATTTATGTAAGAAAATAATTTTCCGATCGATTATTGATATATCTTCAAAATCTAAGAGGATGTCTCGCCAATCTTATTTGTGGATGTCACGCGATTAGAACATAGCAACAGCCAGTTCACAAAAAATTGTCCTTAAGTGTTTTATCGCAAAAAATACTTCCCAACTATATTAATTATGATAGAACTACGAGATATTTGTATTGTTATGACGTTCCATGTGCTATAGACGTATATCATAAACTTTATGTGTGTGTATGGGACGTTCTCATAATACGTATTATGAGAAAACAGGGAGGTTAGTGTGCAACGGTTGTTTCAATTTCTACATTTACGCAGAGATGTACTTCTATTTAACACTTTGCACACTATATAGGTACTTGTGGAGTTTTAAATATTTAAAATTCAATTCCTCTAAAGTCTAAAATACCGAGTGTTCCGATAATTAAAAATTGTTCTCCGGCCGTCGTAGACAAATCAGCCGATAAAAAAAAATAAACTAAGTAAATAAAGTGATGTTTGAACAATGAACAGTAATTTCAAATATTTACATTTTTATATAAAAAATATATTGTTGGTCTTATACTATTTTATTTTATTTTTAATTTCATATTCTGAATGATAATTTTCTATACATTTTGATTTCTTAATATATAATATTATTATTTATATTACTTTTAATAAATTGATAAACATATAAAGTTTATATAATATAAATGGGTGGTGCGGAGATGGCATCTCCTATCTGCTCCACTAATCCTCTCAACTAACTTAAATCGACGGTTTCAATATTACATGTTTATTATTTATTTATACAGTTCACAACGTTTTCAGAGAATTATACTGCTTCCGGTTTATGAAATTAAATGAATGGTAAAAATAAAACCTAAACAACTAATATGATAAAAAAAAAATGTTCAGTAAACAGTTTGAGTTTTTTTTTATGTAGTGCTTTACAAGTACTTAGAATTATAAAGGCAATCGCGGGTTTTCTTTAAAAACATAAAAGTTGATCGAGTATGATTATACATTTATACTCTTTATAACTTATAAGATAATATTATTATAGTGTCTGAAATAGTAGCTTTATAAAAATATCCATGTATTTTGTATACATACCTATCGGTGTTCTGACTATTGGCAGAACCTTATTAGGAAGAGGAAAGAAAAACTTGCGTACTCTGTTGTAATAGGTATTTTCCTGTCGATTTATTTGAAGACTTACTTTTTATTTTTGAAAGGACCCCGAAGGACCGAACCCGCATGTTTTGTCTCAGTCTTCCAACGGAGCAAATTTTAACTAATTTTGTGTTTTTAATATTAGAGATAAAGTTAAAAATTGACATATTATCAAAGTTGTAGGTATACTAGAATATTATTAAGCTAGAGCACCGCATTGGCTTTTATTTATATTTTAATTTTAAAGTACGTAAGTTATACGTTATACCTTTGTAAAATATTACGATATTAATATGTTATGCCCGTAACTCATTTTAAAATAAAAATATCAACAGTCAATGCTCCTCCTTCAAGGCTCCTTATATAGATGTGCCCTAGGTTATATTCTTACCTTTAGGTTTGATGATATTATGTGATAGTAAATTAACTGTAATATTAAAACCAACAACACAAAATTGGTTTCGCTGGACTCAATTGCAGTCTACGTTTTTACGCGGTTTACGTATGACGGAGACATCAGACGGCACAATATTTCGGGTTTGGCGCTGTCCCCTTGAATCGTATTTCTTTGAGTCTATACCCGGTTATAGAGCCTCTCGTCCAACATTACCCTTTACCCTAACCGCGGTCACATGTATCGTCTATCTAATCGAGTGCCTTTCGGGGCTTGCGTTTTACAGGTGAACCCGAGGACGTAGACAAGCTGCTGTGGAGTCTGCCGCCTGCCCCGTCGCCGGCGCCGACCGACGACGGCCTGTCGTTCGAGTTCGAGTTCGCCGACCAATCGCTACCGGACGTTTACAAGCTGCCCTCCGACGGAGGTGTTGACGACCGCAAAGCCGCCGCCGCCGGCGTCGACGACGACGATTGGGTGCTGTTCGCGGACGTGTCGACGGCGCTGTCCGTGAAGACGGCCGAAGCGCTCGCCAAACTGTTGGACGACGAGAACGCCGTGACGGCCGTGCCGGCGGACCGGTTCAAGGAGCGCGCGGTGCTCCGGAAATCGTTGGGCCGACAACCAGTCGCGGTTCCGGCCACCAAGTCCGGTGCCGCCGAACGTCCGTCCAAAGACAAAGACGACGACTCTGTGGCCACGAAGGAAGCCGCTTCTTCCACCACGTCGTCCACATCGGCCTCCATATCCGCTTCCTCCACGGCCACAGTGTCCACCGCCGCCGCTACTATTACCACTACCTCCGCCGACTCCTCCTTCTCTTCATCCACATCCGGTGGCGAACAAATACTCATGGTCCGTTACGACCGCAAACTCAAACAGCTGTTGGGCGTGGACGTGTACACAGTGAGTTGACGTCGTCGTCTTTGTCGTCGTCAGCATCATCATCAGTAGGCGGCCGTGCGCACACAGGACGAGTTACCGTGTTATGTTGTTGTTTTTATTATTTTTTTTTTTCTACTACTAAATTTAGGAATTGCCATTTGACATATTTTTCGACTTTATGTTCAAGCAACATTTCTTTTTGTACTTAAATAAGTTACCCAAATGTTTTTTTTTTTATTTCTTATGATGCATTTTGAACAATTTAAAAAAGGTTGACAATTTATGCTTTGGTTGGTTAGTTTTTAAAATTGGACACATTATCCGAACCATCGGTCGTGTTTATAGTATTATTTAAAAAGTTTTCATTATGTTATTTTAAATGATTTTGGTATACCTCTTTGTTAATGTTCACATTAAGTTTTTAATTAATGTTTAATATTATTATGTATAAAGATATTATATTTACTTTTTTTTTTAACAGCTGTTTTGTTTGGTATTTTTTTTTTTTAATGTGCTAATATGTATATTATGTGCAATTTTATTATTCAATTATATTTTATTATTACTATGATTTACTATCATATTATTATTTTATTATATCTTTTTAAGCAATTTAAATGAATTTAAAACGCGACATATTCGCTTTTAATATTACAATTCTTAGCTCATTTTGTTTCTATTGTATACAATTTAATAAAACATATTTTTATCGTATTAAACATTCTTTTTTGGTGTATTGTGATGTTTTTTAGATAGGTGTTCTATACTTTATTTTGGTGTGTTTAATTATCTACAAAACAAAATTATGCCTAAAATAGTTAAATATAATAAACATAAAATGTTTGTGCGTGTGTTTATACACAAATATAAATATTCAATTTTGTATGTAATTTAAAAAAAAAAACAAAATCTCTATGTATAATTTTCTAAATCATATATTCATGTTTATAGTTATAATTAAGTAATTTTAATTATATATAAATTAATTAAAGAACAGCAGTTGTACATAGTTTATAAATAAAAAAATTTTCTGTTTCTAATATTTGTATTTCTGTACCATTCTATTGCATTATGCGGGTTTAATGTTTATCCTTTTAATCTAGTGTAAGAATTGTAGGCCAAACAATAGTCTTTTTGTATTCTCTAATTTAGGCTTATTTTGAACTGGTAATTTGATTTTAAATATTATGTATCACATCTGTGTGCAATGTGTATGACAAGGTATAGTGAAAAATTCTTATAACCACACCGATTCAAACTGTGTTTGAACTAATCACTCCATTTGAACTTTTATTTTAACTCCATAAGTTCAGAATGAACAAATTTTACATTGATGTGATCCATTCGAAGTTCATAAAAAATAATTATAACTTAATTTTGATCCAAATTGTTTTTTTTGCAAATTGGCTATGTCTATTTCTAAAACTAAATTTATACAATTTCATAAAGACCGATAATATGTATGCGTAATGTTAATATACTATTATTTGAGTATCTATCTATATATATATAAACGAAGCGTGAAAAATTGTCATTGCCTTATCAATCGAGAACGGCTGGACCGATTTCGCTCAATTTTTTTTTTAAATGTTCGTAATTGCTAGGAGAAGGGTTTTACGATAGAACTTTAGAATTTTAGGAAAATACACCGGAAAAGCAGGAAATCTGGATGTAAAAAATACAATAGTGGCTCAACAGTGTATTATATATTGGTTGCTATTGGTTAATCGGGCATGTTTGTTGATATGTATTATTATTTTTTGTCAGTATATATATAAAGAATGTTTGAGTGTAGATTAGACATCTGGGAAGAAGACACGCTAATTTAAAAATGGTTAAATTTGGTTTGTTTTTACTCATAATACGACAAACTTGGTATAACTTTGATAGTTTAGAGTTAAATCATACACTTACGTACAAGCAGCACTGGGTCAGCGATCTACCGCAGGTGCCAGGTAGATTGCCTACCTGATAATATACTGCTGTGAATCAGAATTTTTATTCCGGGCAACGGAAAAGTTAAGATAAATTTTGAACACCATACACCGAATATTATTTAAATGAATTGAACAAAGTTTGAGTCATATAGATTTGGTACATTTAATGGGAAACGAAGTGCACGGGATCAGTTTTATTGGGCGCACACTAGTTGCCTCCCGAAGACAGAAAGGTCAATAATTTTTATACGAATTGCCTCCCGTCCATATACTAGTTGCCTCACGACGTACCCTAAATTTTATCGTCAACGAAAAGGGTCTAGTAACCTTCTAATAGCCAGGTAATAAATATACAAATGGTTCTAAACATTTTCAAACATATCATGTATCAAAATAAGTTTGTAATTTCAAAGTCGTAATTTATGACTTTTGTTATGTTTGATATTTAATTTTAATACGATTATATCTAACGACTAAACACTAAGATAATATAATCTTTTTGTGTAATGATATAATGCAAACCAGACCTGACTATATAGTACATAATATACGTGATCGAGTAAAGTTTAGTAGATTTTAAACACTCGTTCTCGTTGTACCAGTTGTATGATACTATTATTTTTAAGCGATTTTTAAATTGTTACACTAGTTTTTAGAATGGATCAATGTGAAGTGCAAAACATGATTAGTGAAGAGGGAAAATGTGTTGAAATAATTAAAGGTTTTAAATTTAGTTTTCAAAAGAAGTTAGCCTTGACAAACAATAATTTTCATTGATATTCAAATAAAAAAGCTGAATGAAAAAAAATATCAAATTTTGAGTTATTGGCTAAAAAATATAAGCCTTAGGCTCCAGTGTCGGACTGGCCATGGCCGCTGGGCCGCGAATGCGGCCGGGGCCCCTTCCTTTTTTTTTTTTTTTTTTTTTTAGTGTCGTCAATTTTGTCCAGCATTCCCTATGGGCTATGGCCTATAATATGATGATGAATAATAGTAAAATGAAATTGTCTAGTAATAAGTCAGAGCAGGTTTTTTGGATTAATTGCACTACTGCAAGTTAAGTTAGGTTTTATAGGACTTAGACGAGACCACGAGGACCCCGCTTGCCCGACCCTGCAGGGGCCCCAGTGCCCCGCTGTTGGATTCAGCAATCATGCAAATATTGCATAGAAAAAAATGTATTATGTATTAATTTACAATACTATACGTCTATAATATCTGTATAAATGTATAATATATAAATATATAATAATGATGAAGGTATGACATTTACTTTTGAAAGCGACTTAAATAATATAATTCTTATATAGCTTACGGATATGTCCAGGGGCGGATTGGCCTATCGGGAAATCGGGAATCTTCCCGATGGGCTGGTTCTTGTGAGGGCCTGCAGGGCTGCTATAATTATTACAATATAATTACAAAAAAAATTAATTTTTTATAAATTAAGCATAAAATATATTAAAAATCAAATACCTACGAAGGTATTATTTTCAATATCTTAAACTATTGCAATTCATAGTAGGAATTTTGGTATTTACACTATTATCCCTCCAATTTATGCTAATTATGTAGGTATTATTTAAAAATCTGTGGTATTGGTATTTTAGTATTTATATTTTATACTCTATGGTAGAATTTAGTTACGTGATAACATTAATAACCTTATCTTATCATTATTTGTATTTTTTTTTTATTTTGAACTTTTTACACAAACGAGTTACTGTACTTACAGAATTGTGTTTAGTATACAAATTCAATTAAACTTTGCGATTTAAATTATGTGTGATGCTGGTGAAAAACGAAAGAAGGGTGGAACTGAAAAGGTACGAGAAAAAAATAAAAAACGGTTAATAGAACCTATTTACCTTTAAAATTGTTTTAAATTTTTAATCCTTATAGGCTATAGCTATACATGTTGAACATTTTATAAATTTTTAACAACAAAATAATTATTAAATTTTGATAAATCTTGTCAAAATTCGAGCTTTAATTGCTTATAAATAAATGTATGGCTATGTATACAAGGTGATTGATTAAGCGTAAAACACTCATTATCTCAACAAGAATAATACTCATAAACTACTCGTCCTAAGTTCGATTTTTATGTATCAAAATACTTAGAAAAATATTCTGCTTTGGAATATGAAATTAAAACTATATGCTGTCATTCAAAAAAGTAAAACACTTAAAAAATATAAGGATAAAAAATATTTAAAAATATAATTTTTTAATGAAAACGTTGTTTTTTTAACAACTTGAAACTATGTAAAAAAATATTTTCAAAAACATTAATACTTTTTGAGATAATGAGTGTTTTACGCTTAATGAATCACCTTGTATTTAATATTTTTCAACTGATATTGTAACAATATATCAGGAGCCTTGTATTCAATTTTCAGGCTTTTTGGCCTAACAAATACAATTTTATTGGTATTTATAGAAAAAAAAACTAAAAAAATTAAAATTTGAAATGGTCCGTTAAAACATCAAAAAGAGATAATTATTTTCAAAATTGTATGGTGTATACAAAATGCTAATATAAATATTCAGTGAAATTTTCAAGTATCTACATTTTACAGTCATTCGTTTTTTAATCACAACAAAATAAGAAAATCATTACATGAGAAATCGAGTGAATATCAAATGTTGTAAAAATTTGAATTTCAGAAGGTCATAAAAATATAATTTGACTTTCTTGTTGACATTTTTTTTTTGATAAAGGTAGACAAACTTATGAGGAATTTTGTATTAAAAATGTGTTTTAAAATTTATTTACCAATTTATAATTCAAAATAATTTGCAAATTTTCGTCATTTTTACGTATTTTGTCAATTTTTGAACTTTAAATGCTTATAGAAAAAAATTGTGACTGGATTTTTAATTTTTTTCATCTGCCTTTGAAACAATATACTAGGAGCTTTTTATTACATTTTCAAGCTTTTTAACCAACAAATAAAATTTTATTGATATTTGTAGAAAAAAAAAGTGAAAATGTCCGTAAACAGCTCAAAGTAAGTCAAAATGTTATGGTGTATAGAAAATACTAATATAAACATTCGGTCAAAATTTCGTGTACCTATATAATCATATTTATTTTGGAGTTGCTTCAAAAACCAAAATCGATTTTCTCGAAAACAGATTTTGCGTAAAAATTCCCCGATTTACTTAATTTTTCTTTTGTTTTTCTCGGCACTTTTGAAAACCACCAGGACATTTTTATTTTTGACCCCCCAAAGTATCAACTAGATTAACTTTCCTATCAGAAAAGTGAATCTAGTTGAAGAAAATCTAAGTATTTACTATTTTTACTGTCCTAAAATTTGATGACAGACGCAAAAATAAAAAATTAAATTAAAATAAAAAAATTAAAAAAAAACAAATCATTGTAAAATCAATATACATTCATCACTTCGCTCAGAATCTAAAATGTAATAAGATCAAACTTCAAGTTCGAGTTAGAACAGTCTGAACAGGTTAACCTTATCTGACTAACCCTAAACTGTTATAACTTTAATTATAGGTACCTATTATATATTTTACTAATTTATGGGTGAAACTAAACAAATTTTGAAATGTGAGTAAAATGATGACAATTTGTTTTTTGGTGGGGGGGTTACCTTTGCGGTGCAGGGCCGGTTTGATCCATATTTCCCGGGCCGAAAAAATTCGCCAATCCGCCCCTGGATATGTCTCCTAAATTGAAATTTTATAATAGAAATATAATTTTAGTTTTCGTAATTTCATTTCTGTGGAATTAATAATTATTATTTATTGTTTTGTAGCTTCAAATGTTTCATAGTTTATTTTTAAACGAATGATTTCCATCGCGTCGGCTTGGCGTTAATATTGTATTATAAAGCTATTATTTATAAATATTATATAATGTTTTTCTCGCATCCCATCGAGTATTGACTATCGACTATAGTTATTTATAAAAATATTGTCGACTAATATAACTAGGATAATACTGTTAATAGTATAATACGTACACAGCTATGATTATTGATTTGTTAATTTATTAATCAGACTGCTCACTGCTGTAGTCGTGTACTCGCGTGCTGTCGATTATTGTTAATTGTTATGCGATATATTTGATGTTAAACTGTTGTCTATTGTTAATTTATTTACCGTGAATTTGTGCAATTAATTTATGAACATGAAACGTATATATAAATCTGGGGCCGCAAAAAAGGCAGAAAGAAATAAAAAAGCATTATTAGTGATCCAATCATCCCCACATCAAAAAAAATTAAGTTTTCCTACACTGGAACAAGTGCAGCGTGTTAAGATTGCTGAGAATAGTACGAAAAGTAAGTTTTAAATATGTTGATTAAGACTTTTTGGGTTTTATTTTGGATGTGAATAAGAATTTCTTGTTTTTTTAGACTATAATATACACTGTCATTTTAATAATAACAATAGAATTTTGCAAACTCACAGTCTTTAAGACGTATATTCATGTAAAGGATGATTTAGTGTAATTAATATTTGCACAGTTTAAAAAAATTATAATATAAAAATTTACACTGTCATTTTAATAATAACAATAGAATTTTGCAAACTCACAGTCTTTAAGACGTATATTCATGTAAAGGATGATTTAGTGTAATTAATATTTGCACAGTTCAAAAAAATTATAATATAAAAATTTGAAACAATTAAAATATGTTTATTGCAATGTTGCAAAATTATAACAAATTTAAATATAAAAAATTTAAAATCAAAGTGAATGTATTCGGTAGGTAATTGCAGTCTTTAGTAGGTATACAGAAAATAACTTTAACATAACTTCTAAATAAATATTGTGTAGATATTCTAAAGGTATTTTAAGTGTTAAAAACAGTATTACCAATAAAAAATCAAAGTTGATGAAGTTAGCTAATAAAAAAAACTCAAATTTAAATATATTTCACCATTAACATTTATGGGATAATAAAACAATGTAAACTTAAAATTATACTCAATCTTAATCTGCACTATCTATAAAATATAATTATAAATTACTTGCCAAGTTTGTATAATTTGGTTTGTCATGATACCTAATACCTATCTAACTTGGACCTAGGTGAATATTGTGGGGAGTTATGGGTGGTAACTGGTAACATAAAATAATAGCCAGGCACTAAAAAACAGAAGTCTGTGGACAGATGCCTAAGCAAATTAATATTGAAAATTGAAAACTAAAAGGTCTAAAACTGTAATAAATAATTTTGTTAATAGATACTAAACCTGATGAAATGCCTGAACATACTAGTATGGATAAAAATGGTAAGTACCTATTAAAACAATTTACTTAAAATTTGAAATCTAAAATTGTAATAAATAATTTTGTTAATAGATACTAAACCTGATGAAATGCCTGAACATACTAGTATGGATAAAAATGGTAAGTACCTATTAAAACAATTTACTTAAAATTTGAAATTTAAAATTGTAATAAATAATTTTGTTAATAGATACTAAACCTGATGAAATGCCTGAACATACTAGTATGGATAAAAATGGTAAGTACCTATTAAAACAATTTACTTAAAATTTGAAATCTAAAATTGTAATAAATAATTTTGTTAATAGAGACTAAACCTGATGAAATGCCTGAACATTCTAGTAAGGATAACAATGATTTTAATGAAAACAATTGTATGTACCTATTAAAACAATTTACTTAAAATTTGAAATCTAAAATTGTAATAAATAATTTTGTTAATAGATACTAAACCTGATGAAATGCCTGAACATACTAGTATGGATAAAAATGGTAAATACCTATTAAAACAATTTACTTAAAATTTGAAATCTAAAATTGCAATAAATAATTTTGTTAATAGATACTAAACCTGATAAAATGCTTGAAGACACTAGTATGGATAACTATAATTTTAATGAAAACAATGCAGTTAACACGGATGAAAATTCTAATATTATGAATTTTATTCGCCCTTCAAGAAATGATTCCATTGCTATTAAAAATAATTTCTTCTCTAAGCATCCTATACAACCTATAATGACTACTAAAGGTAAACTTAATTTTAAAAGAATTTATTATAAAGAGTTGCCAAATGGAGAAGTGGTTCAAAGAAAATGGATATCCTACTGTATAGAAACAAATTGTTTATATTGTTCTAATTGTATGGCTTATGGAAAGCCAGTTAATTTTGGAGAAAAAGAATCAAAGTTCATAAGTGGGTATAAATCTGATATAAAATTACAAAAATGCCTTTATCGTGATATAGTGAGACATGAAAATTCACTATTCCATCAGAATTCATCATGTACTGCAGTCCGTTTTCAATTAAATAAAGATATTGAGTGTATTATAAATCGTGATGTCATGGCAAAAAGGTCTCAAGAAGTACAAAATCGAAGACAAGTGCTTGAACGACTAATAGATATTGTTATTTTTATTGGTCGTCAAGGCATCCCATATCGAGGTAAACATGAAGCAGCAAATTCTTTAAAAAATATTGAAGTAAACCATGGTAATTTTTTAGAACTAGTCATGTTAATTTCTAAATATGATACTATTTTAAATCAACATGTTAAAATGTCAATAACTCTTAGTGAAAAAGCTAAGTCTAAAAAAGGTCGTGGATCTTTGATTACATTCATGTCCAAAACTTTTATAAATAATAACATAATTATACCAATTGGAGCAGCAATTCAAGGTACAATTGTTAAAGAAATTAAAGAGTGTATTAAGTTTAGTATAATGATTGATAGCACTCAGGATGTAAGTGTTATGGATCAATTAGCAATATGTGTCCGGTATATTTTCAATGGTGTTGTGCAAGAACGATTATTAAATTTGGTTGTTTGCCATAACTCTAGTGGTATTGGCCTTTTTAACTTATTAAAAGAAGAATTAAAAAAACTAGGATTAGAGTTAAATGACATTGTTGCATGTTCATTTGATGGTGCCGCCAACATGAAAGGTATTTATAATGGTTTACAGGCCCATTTAAAAAGTGTAAATCCAAATATTGTGTACACACACTGTATGGGGCATGTATTAAATTTGGTAATGAGTGAATGTAGTACTGACATTAATTTGGCTGAAGACTTATTTGGATTAGTAGAGCAGACGGCTGTTTTTTTATCAGATTCCCACAAACGAATGGAAACTTGGACATCTATTACTAGTGTAAAACATACTGGTCATGATAAACTTTATAGACTCCAAAAAATTGGTGCAACTAGGTGGTGGAGTAAAGATAAAGCTTTATCTTCAGTTATGGATTTACAACTGAACGTAGTTGAAATTGATAAAGAAGTCGATAACGCCAAATTTACCACTTTATTTACATTTTTAACCGCAGTTTGTCATGGCAATTTCAATACACAATCTAAGTTCATTGCTAAATCATTGATTAGTAACTGGTCAAGATTTGAAATTATATGTATATCTAATTTATTGCTTGATATTTATTCAGCTACAACTCCGGTGTCAATTTATCTACAAACTAAAACTATAAATTATTTACAAGCATGGAATATGATAGCTGCTTTAAAAAAAGAAATTGAGAAAAAAAGAAATGATGAGTATGTATTAAATTTATATAAAAAATGTCAACATTTTTGTAAAAAAATAAATAATCACTTTTGTGAAGAAGATTTAATTAATATTGAAGAAGATTTTCCAATAAAACGTATTTCAAAAAAAAAAAAACTTTCTGGGGAAAAGTGTAATGATGAATCAAGAATTATATCTCCATATAATAAATTTAAATATGATACTTTTTTAATTATAGACACTATTCAAAATAGTATTGAGACACGATTCATGAAAAATGAAAATTTATTAAAAGACTTGAACTGGTTGGACCCTAGAAGTTTTGCAGTATTTAACAACACTGAATTATTGCCTGTATCAGCTTTGAGTACTATATGTAAAATATCTGGACTGAATCATCAAGTAATCTTAACAGAATTGAAACAATTTTCCAGTCAATATGAAAATTTTATACCACAAATACCTAAATATACTACCGATTGTGATTCAGAAGATAAGTTACTTTTAAGAAATGAAGATGTGAGTGATGAAGATAATGATGAAATATCAAAATCAGTAAATTGCAATAAGTGTAACAAATGTATTTACTGTGCATTTTTAATTGTACGAGAATTATCATGCCAGTCAAATTTATTTTCAAATTTATTTGTTATATATAAGTTTGCTTTGTTGTTGCCATCAACACAAACAACTTGCGAAAGGGTATTTTCAAAGCTTAAATGTATAAAAACGAAACTTCGCTCAACGTTACATCAAAATCACCTTACTCCATTAATGTTGATGGCTATAGAAAAAAATATAGCTATTGACACTCAAAAATTGATAGAGACGATAGCATATTCATCTAATGAATTAAAAAAATTACTTATTTAAAAATTGTGTTTTATTATTTAAAATATTCTTACTAGGCATAGGTAGGTACCTATTTCAAAAATAATTAGTTGTAAAATTGCTTTTATATTTAAGTTAACTCATGAATCATGATTATGATATATATTATATATTATGATCCATATTAGTAAAAATGTAAAGTACCTATATTTAAAGAAGTATCTTAATATGTTGTTTCAACGAAATACGGTGTACATTTTTTGGGGGCCCCTTAAAAAAACTGATCCATGGGCCTTTGGTATGCCAGTCCGACACTGGCCTTAGCAAAGTTATAAATAATTTTTTGTATTTTACCTATTTTGTTTGACTTATTGACTAATTGATTTATTATTTTTATAGTTGTGTAATTTGTATATAAATGTCGTATCTATTATACCTCAGACTCATGATTTAACTGAACTATATATTTTTAAGAACCTAATGACTTAGTATAAAAACAATTTATAATGTATACATCATAATATAATATAATATAAAATAATCAATTAATATTACTTTTATATTATTATTGATTTTGTACCTATATAATATACATACATAAGTCTCATATTTTCAATAATAATGAAACATAAAATATTTATTAATTATGTTCATTTCATAAATTCATCTATTTATCTGATTTTTTTAGTGAAGTTTATGAACCACTACTTAATTCTGTACGGGAGGCAACTAGTGTGAAAATTCTTGGGAGGCAACTCGTATATAATTATGAACGACCTGGTCATCGGAGGCAACTAGTGTATATTAACCTTTTTATTTAAGATGAGGATGGGACTATGGGAGGCAATTCTTATATTTTGGGAGGCAACCTAGTATGCACTGGTTTTAGTTGACTTAATTGTAATTAGCTTATCTAGTTTATTTTCTATTGTACCTAATAATATTTCTAATTAGCTAAAAAAGTAATCCATTAAATTTAAATTTAAAATTATTATGATATTTTACCTTTTAACAAAGTGTTTTCATAATTTTTAAACATAATAAATATTTCAAACAATTATAATTTTAAAGTACATTATTATAAGGGTTTTTCCAGAAATTCACTTCATCTATCATTCTATAAATACATACAGTATCAAAAAATAAATAAATAAAATAATTAGATCTCTTGATGATAAAGCATATATTAATAAAATTATTCAGTATGTCTAAACATAATATCTTATATGTATTATAATGAGTAATATTTTACAGTATAATTTGTAACGCTGATGTTTATTTTGTTTCTAAAGTATCCATCTACTACCTGTACTATGTTTAGTTAATTAAATAGTATTTTTATTTGTATAAGTAAAATACTTTAAAACAAATTATTATATCCACGAAACTCATATAGCACACAAGAGCTTATAGCTCATTTGGTATACTTATCAGCTATTAGGCATTAATGCAATTTATTGTAATTATTTAAATGTAATTGATTTGTCTAAAATAATTATAAATAAAAAAGCATAAAAAAACAAACAAACAAAATACTGTAATAACTTTTAATAATAGACCGTAAAAACACAGGTATAAAACTTGTTTTTCCATTGGTGGAACGCATAGTAACCCATTATTAATGTACCTTGCAAGAATAAGAAAAAAAAATTTAACTACAATGAAGATTTGAAAATTGCAATAGTTGAATAAAATGGCAAAAAATTTCTGGAGGTCGAGCGCTCTGCAGCATTCGTGGACAAATGTGATGGGTGATCCCCTTTTTTGGTAAGTTACCTTGTATATAACTAGCCAGTTCTCCTGGGTCAGTGGAGTTTGTATGTATCCGTAAGAATGGGTTTTTTTTATGCCATACGGCTTATTTGGACATTTGTCACACGACAGACCTCCGAAGGTATAGCGGCCAGCAGGTCGTATATATATAAGACATTCGGTCGATTACCGCGACAACGCAGAACAGAAGTCGTCTGTTCTAAGTATAGTGATCGCCGGACTATGGACGTGCGCCAGAACACTAGATGGCGCTATCATATCCTATTCGTGAACTCAGTTGCAGCCACCACGCGTCATGATATCACAGATTCCGTGTGCCATAAAAACCATAATAAACTATGTATAATATAGTGACACGCGGCGGTGGCACTTGGAGCAGACGCAGGAAAAGGATCAGGATCAGCAGGACGAGTTTGAAGATCAGCCACCGCGGAAGGACCAGCTGTTTCAGACAAGAGCTCTTAAGCTAAACAATTCCAATTCCTTAGTTTAATTAAGAATAATATATTGTGGATTAATATTGATTATATATTTTTTTTTTATGTTCATAACTTATAATAATACTAACTGATCCCGTACACTTCGTTTCCCGTTAAATGTACCAACTCTATATGACTCAAACTTTGTTCAATTATTCGTTATTTAATATTCTGTGTATGATTTTCAAAATTTATCTTAACTCTTCTGTGGCCTGGGATAAAAATTCTCATTCGCAGTAGTAAATATTATCAGGTAGGCAAAGACGTGGCATTGTTTTATGTACGTAACTTATAATATGTGAGTATATTAATGCCACGTCTTCGTGGATGAGAAGGAAATATTGGTCGACAGATTCGGCATTCACAATTAGTCCAGCCATTTAGGAGGAGTTCAGTGATATACTTGGTATAACTTTGATACTTGAGAGTTAAATTATAAAGTTACGTACAAACAGCACGGGGGTCCGCTATGTATCGCAGATAGATTGCCTACCTGATAATAAACTGCTGCGAACCAGAATTTTTATTCCGGGCAACGGAAAAGTTAAGATAAATTTTGAGTAAGTACCATGAACCGAATATTAATTAACGAATTGAACAAAGTTTGAGTCATATAGAGTTGGTACATTTAACGGGTAACAGAGTGCACGGGATCAGCTAGTACCTATATTATAATAATTAATAGCTAACAGACGTAAATAGCAGTGCAAAAAATACTACTTAGCTAGTGGTCCCTCCGTTTCGATCGTTGTACCTTGCTCCGTCGAACCCTCTCCACTGGGAGTGACGTCCACACATGTAAAAAATTCTAAACATTTGATCTTTAAATGCTTACAAAAAAAAATTGTGCCTGTGTATTTTTAATATTTTTCAACTGATATTGTAACAATATATCGTTAGGAGCCTTGTATTAAATGTTTACACTTTTTGGCCCAACAGATAAAACTTAATTGATATTTATAGAATAAAAAAAATAAAAAAATTGAAATATGAAATTGTCAGTAAACAGCTCAAAACAAGTAAAAATTTTGAAAATATTACTAATATTATATTAGCAAGTATAAGAACTGATAAAATAAACACACAGTGAAATTTTCATGTATCTACAGTTATTTGTTTTTGAATTATACAACAAAATAAGAAACTCGCTACATCAGAAATCGAGTGAATATCCAATGATATAAAAATTTGAATATCAAACGCCCATTTGATAAAGGCAGATAATCTTATAAGGAATCTTGTATTACATTTTAAAATCTTAGATTTAAAAAGAAAAAATTTTATGAATTCTTAACTCAAAATAATTCGTGATTTTTCCATATTTTTTCAGTTTTTGAACTTTAAATGCTTATAAAAAAAAACTGTGACGAAGGATTTTTAATATTTTTCAAATGTAATTGTAACAATATATTATAAGGAGCCTTGTATTAAGTTTTAAAGTATTTTTACTCAACAAATAAAGTTTTATTGACAATCAAGGAAAAAAACTAATAAAATTGGAAACTGAAAATGTCCTTTAACAGTTCAAAACAAATCAAAATATTTTGAAAATTTTATAGTGTATAGAAAATTCAAATATAAACAACCAGTTAAAATTTCATGTATCTACGGTCATTTGTTTTAAAGTTACACCAATAATTCCGATTTTGCGTAAAAATTCCGGTTTTTCCTTAATTTTTATTTTGTTTTTCCGGGAGCTTTTGAAAACTATTGGGAATTTTAAATTTTGACCTCCCAAAAGTACCAATTAGATTCACTTTCCCATCGAACAAGATACTCAAGTTGAAAATCGAAGCATTATTTCGACTACTAATCGTGTACACAGACACAAAAATAAAAAAACACACATTGTAAAATCAATACATTCATCGTTCCACTCAGAATCTAAAATGAAAAATTTAATTTATACTTTATATAGGTACTGTCTTTATAGTATAATTATAAAATATACTATAAATTATGAATAATAAAGTAAATAAAGTATAAATTAGATATTTGAGATAGTATTATACTCAACAATTTATTTTTTTATAAGGGGGGGGGGGGGTCGAGAAGTGACAGATTTTATTTTTAACCTATTTTGGTGGTCGCAAACTTGCGACGTTGAAAAGGTTGAGAAACCATAAACACTCCTTTAAATCACATATATTACGCAATCGATGGCAGACGCATGTATTGCGTAAGAATAAAAATAGATAATTAAAATGTGTCTCATTCCATTTCCTCTCAATATTATAACTTATAACTAAAATCTAATTAACAGATTTTGCACGAAATGTACACGTATGTTCTTATAATCTTATTTTTATATGAAATTACATGCAGCAATGGGATTTTCTTCAATTATACTAAAATACAATAAAAAAAACAACAAAAAAAACAATTTTATTTTGCTTATTTTGTACCTATGTCGCTGTCTTTCCATAAAAACGCATATTTCTAAATATTAAATACTTTTATACTTACATTTATACATTTATATTTGTTTTCATGTTTTATATTGATTTCATAATTTGTTCTTACCTCTATAAATATTATATTCCACAACACCAAAATTGAAAATATTTTTAAAAATAATAAAATTTTACGATTATTAACCTACTTAATTCATATTTTTAATAATTTTAATACATATTATTTTTATCTTATCCACTTTATTAACCAAGATTTTCTAAAAGTATCCGATTATCGTTAATACTACAAAACACAGACTCTACTGTAGTGCGCAATGTAGGTACATTTGGCAATGGTCAACGTATTATCGTATTATCATCCATTTTAAAACAAATATAATAGGTATCTATTGTGATTGTATTTTTGACTTCACGATGTCGAAATTTCCAATTAAAAATTACCATCACTTAGAAATGGATTGAGGTTTAGGCAGCATTGTCATAAACGAGTCGTAATAGAAAAAAAGTTTCAAATTGATCAGCACTCAGGAATTTTGAATATAGGGGGCTTATCCCCCTCCTCTTGCCCCTTGGTCACGCCCCCTGTTGTTCCTTTCCATATTTATCTTGTATAGTTGTGTGAGCCTGTTACAATTATAAGCAACTCAAGGAATGATGCTGGGGTTTGAGCAACCAAGTGCCGGCGTTTTATACTTTTATGTTGTCCAGTCCACCAATGGTTTATGCATAATTTATTTATTTAGTTCTCAAATTGAAACTGCACGTGACCTGTTTTTTTGCTCAAAAACATGCCTTACAGGAATAACTTTCACGTCTCGTAGTGTTTTTTTTTTTTTTTTGAAAGAGAAACACTTCTTACAGGGCTCTCACTGGACTTGGATTTTCAAAATTCGATTTCTAAACCATATACATAATACGATTTTTAATATGACCAATTTTCACAAGAGTTTGTTATTTTTATTATATTTGTTTTAAGCAACGAAATTAAAAATAAATGTCCAATGCGCCCTGTAAAAAATTATCCCTTTTCCAACAAAAAAAAGAAGATTAATCAAATCAGACCTCTCTACGATGCGTGAGAGTTTTTCCCGTAAAGCGTGTTTTGAGCAAAACACCTTATTTTTGGTGGGTGGTGCCGTTGACATGACGTGACCACAGTATTCTTGTCTATGCATGTGACCACATGCAGTCGGTGAGTAGATAGCCCGGTACCCGCATACAATCACACTAACACTAATCATCATTGACGACTAACACAAATGACATGGGTGGCAGCAACGAAATGGCTCATTGCCTAAATATTGTCTTATTAAAGACACACGAACAAGCCCCTTAATGAAGCCAGGGACTGGAACCTCAACGAAAAGAACCGGAACCCTTTGAATATTGGGAACCTAAACCCTTATTTAAATTAATTTAAAAACCGGAACCGATACATTAATTGATACATTTTTTTACATAAGTAAAAAACCAAATCAGGTAACAATTTTTTTATTTTTTAAAAACCTTAAAGAAACCGAAACCTTAAAGTTAGTTTTCCTGGGAACCGAAACAGAAATTTTAGTTTTACGGGGAACCGAATAGGAACCGGAACAGTAAAAATCATCAAGGTTCCAGTCCACAAGTAAAATTAATTTCCATGTTTTTGTAGTTTTGTACAATTCTGGAGATGATTACATTCATATGAAAATAAAGACTAACAAAAGTTTGAAATAAATTATATATATATATATCTATATACCTCCTACTTACAAATAAAATATTTATGGTCTAAAAGTATAACTGACAAATCTTAATAATTAATTATATGATTTTATACAACACTAGCACTTATAAATTATTTTTTTGTTCTTTCAAAACAAACATAAAATTAAACATTTTGTGTTAATGTATCTTATATTGATATAATTACCAATTAAATAAAATTCTAAAATATATTAAAATTATGAAAGTAAAATTGTACAATTAACGTACAAATAACATTCAGCATATTGACAAACATAAAAAATCAATCAAAATATTTTCACTACGACTTAAAATTTAAATAAACTTTAATAGTTACTTCAATTATATTAGGACAATTTATATTTGTACATTAAATATTATACACAAGTTGTTTTCTGTGATTTTCCTAAAATATTTATTTTTATTGGTGGGGCAATTCAAAATGAAATAAGTAAATTAAATTAAAATTTTCTGTTAGGCTAGGGAGATACATTAAAACATTTAGTTTTAAAATATGAGAATGATGTCAAAGTTTTTAATTGTGTTTTTGGGATTGAAGTAAATTAAAATATGTTCAAAAAAAAAACCATTATTACTAAATACTTAACTGAAACAAAATAGTTAGAAAATAAATTGTTCGTTATAATACACTCGCTCAGATCTTCGTTTTTTAACATTATGGCCTCGTTAAACAAGTAAAGAAAAATATTGTGTTTTTCAATTAAAATTAAAAAAACAAGAAAAAATTAGGTTAAGTAATGAAATAATAGAAAGAGGCAGCGTAGTTGACAGTTTACGGTGAATATATAATGCATTTCTTTTGGAACGTGATTTTACAATGTGGATATACAAAAATTGGCAATCAATTTTGATCGTGAATTGTGATGATATTTGTAGTAGTTTGATGTTTCTATGTGTGTAGTTGGCCTCCCCTACTATTTAAAATGTACACAACCACATTAAGGGGATTGGAAGTGGGGATTTTCTTATTTTGTCTAACACATGTAGAACATAGGAGTTTAGACTCGTTTTTATTCCAACATACCAATTGATCTAGACAGTGAAGTGATAAGAATTCTAAAAACAGATTTGAATTTATCGTAATTTGTCGAAATCGTCATTCCTACATATTTATCTCCATAAATTCTAAAAAAAATTAAATATTAAAATTTTTTGAGTAGCTAAAATCAAATAATTAACAATCTGAAGAAATCAATCTTAAGTAGATTTTACGACAAATTCAAATCAGTTTTTAAAATTCTTATCCCTTAACTAAGATCAATATTGCAGGTACGTTGGAATGAAAACATGTCGAAATTCCTATGTTCCACGTGTGTTAGACAGAAAATAACCACTTGCAATCCCCTTAATTGCCCTAGAGTTATTTGTTTAGACTCAAAATCAAAATTATACGTCATGGTTATATAAAAGTAAAATAATAAAATAATTCTAAATTAATAATAACAACAACATACAAGCAGCCAAGTTTTCAAAACTATAATAGAACAGTAAGTTACGATAAGTTGATGGAGGGATAGAGGGGAACAAAACGATAAAAAGTGGAAAAATAATTACAATAATACTAATAATATAATACGGCGGAGATGGACGAGATCATCATGTGTCAAAATCGTCTTCTTGTTGACTGGAAAAATACGAAACGAGCCCGCCAAATTCGCTGTCCCCGCCCCCCGTTGCCGATTGCTGCTGCTGTGTCGCACTGGGCAGCAGAGCATGCTCGTGCGACGGCGGCGCTACGAGCACGTTTCGGAACGCGATCGTCGGTGGTGGAGGTGGTAGCGGAGCTCCGGTGGCGGCGTAATCGATTGGATACGGCGAATAACTGGTTGACGGAGGCTGCGGCTGCGGTGGCGTCGGCGCCTGGTACACTTGTTGCACCTGAGGTGGCGGTGGCGGAGACAGGTAGGCAGCCGGTCCTGTCATTTTATTGGCTGCCGTCCGGTACGGGGCAGGAGAGACGGGAAAACCCACGTCACCCGCAGTTCGCGGGACCATGGTCTTGAACACTCCTGCAGCAGCAGACACGGCTGCTGGGGGTCTGATGTACGCGGCGTGTGCGGGCGATGGCGGGACAGCGGACACCGCCACTTTGGTGGCGTCCGGAGCATATGGGTAGCCGGCACCCACCCCGAAGTCCACCAGAGGGTTGGGCGACGGACACTTTTTCGGCTGGTGCTGTGGGGGGCGTTTTCGCTTATCCGGCGACCCTTGATTGGGGTCGACGACTGGCGACAACGCTTGTTTGTCCGATCGTTGGGCAACTGCCGGTGGCAGCAGTCGTGGGTGTGCCCCGTGATGCGGTTCGGAGGCCACTGGATCCGATGGTGATGAGGATAACGGTTCCCTGATGACCGATTGAATAAACAGCGGACAGCGGCGGCAGTTTAACGACAGTCTGATGTGGCGACATTACTTGCAGATGGCCCTGATGAGGATATCACCAGTTTCGGGTTGACCTCTTCCTCTTCGTCCTCGTCCTCCTCTTCCTCGTCCACTGCTTCTTCGTCGTCTTCTTCATCCTTCTCGTCGTTACTGGCCAGCGCATCGTCTTCGTCCACTTCTAAAGTATGGTCTTCGTTCTCGCGTTCTACTTTCCTTCGTCGTTCAACACATATTCATCTTCTTCGTCACTTCCTACCTTACGCTTTTTCGTTACGACTTCCTAAAGAACAATTATTTCACATTAGTATGGCCACTGTTGTTTAGTATAGTAAACCAATAATTATATATTAAACTAGCCGACCATAGGGGTGAATTTAGGGGTGCTGGGATAATTTATGGTTCACAGATCCGTGGGGGGGCTTTGCCCCCCACACCCCCCTAATCCTAATATTTCTGCATTGCATTAGATTTAATTTGTATAGTGTATACAATAATTTCTAAAGTGCAATGTATCAAATCGTCTGTATGATTGTAAAGAAGACGCTAGGTACACCCACATGTGTTGTCTCCGTATTACAGACGTAGGTACAACATAGGAAAAACTGTTTTGCACGGGTATAAAAAACATTCAGTCTCTACTCTAAGCTAAGAAACTAAATGTTCACACTATAAAAATGAGAAAATTTCCTCTGTAACTTTGTTTTTATATTTCCGATATCAAAATGAAAATAAAAGTTATTTAAGTTTGATAAACAAAAAAAGGTGCTCTGCTGTACAGTAGGGTACAAGTAGGTCACTGTATAATCGATGGTATTAAATTTGAATTCAATGATATACTAACATCATTGTATAAGAAAAACGATTCTGAGCGAAGACGGTTAGTCAGCCTATGATATTACTAAGTATATTTAATGATACTAAGGTGAATAAAGCAATTTATATATAACCTATTTACGTAGAATCTTGTTTTAAATTTTCAATCATTAGCTATAAAAGTTGAACATTTTATAAACTTTTAACTATAAAATTATTATTAAATTTTAAATGTGATAAATTTTGTCAAAATTTGAATTTTAAATAATTATTTAAAAAAATTGTGCCTATGTATTTTTAATATTTTTCAAGTGTTATTGTAACATTATATCAGGAGCTTTGCATTAAATTTTCAAGCTTTTTTACCATACAAATACAATTTTATTGATATGAATAGAAAAAAAAATTAAAAAATTGAAAACTGAAAATGTCCGTAAATAGCTCAAAAAGAATCAAATATTTTGAAAACTATATGGTGTATAGGAAATGCTAATATAAAAATTTAGTAAAATTTTCAAGTATCTACAGTCATTCGTTTTTTAATTACAACAAAATTAGAAAATCGTTACATGAGAAATCGAGTGAATATCAAATGTTGTAAAAATATGAATTTCAAACGTTCATAAAAATTTAATTTGAGATTCTTGTAGACATTTTTTTTTTTTGATAAAGGTAGAGAAACTTATGAGGAATCTTGCATTACATTTTCATATCTTAGATTTAAAAAGAAAAATTTTTATGAATTTCTAACACGAAATACTTTGCAAAGTTTCGTCATTTTCACGTATTTTGTCAATATTTGGAATTTAAATGCTTATAACAAAAAACTGTGACTAAGGATTTTTAATATTTTTCATCTGTCTTTGAAACAGTTTATTAGGAGCCTTCTATTAAATGTTTAAGCTTTTATACCCAACAAATAAAATTTTATTGATACTTATAGAAAAAAAAACTAAAAAAAATGGAAACTAAAAATTCCGTAAAAAGCTCAAAATAACTCAAAATATTTAGAAAAATTTATCATGTATAGAAAATGGAAATATAAATAACCAGTGAAAATTTCATATATCTACGGTCATTTGTTTTAAAGTTACACTAAAAACCAAAATCAATTTTCTCGAAAACAGATTTTGCGTAAAAATTCCCGTTTTTCCTTAATTTTTCTTTTGTTTTTCACGGCGCTTTTGAAAACTACTGTGAAATTTTTGCTTTTGACACTTTTACTGTCCTAAAAGATGATGACAGAAAAAAAAAAAAAAATGAATTCGTGAATTCGTAAACAGTTGTCAATATTTGTAATGAAAAGAAAAATTCCGAACCAATAAACCACGATAGCTTATAAATGATTGGTGAAATACTGAAATAAACTGATGGTGCTAGTTTGAAGCTTGGGGGTGCTAAGCACCCCCAAGCACCCCCCTATGTGCGCCTATGTAGCCGACCCGTTATAGCTTCGCCCGTGATTGGTTGTTTATTTTGTTTTCGGACGATGATAATGATACGTATAGTTTTTTATTTAAATGTTATTTTTGCGTTTAATTTGATCGGCAAGTAAATATAAAAAACGGTTAATGAAAATGTATTGAAATGTTTCGAGAGGTATTAATGGTAAATATATTTTTATAGCAGAA
Organism: Macrosiphum euphorbiae; assembly: GCA_949089665.1. NCBI lineage: Eukaryota > Metazoa > Arthropoda > Insecta > Hemiptera > Aphididae > Macrosiphum > Macrosiphum euphorbiae. Next base: position 21,083,567 of record CARXXK010000003.1, on the reverse strand, counting down.
CCCGTGCACTTCATTACCCGTAAAAACACGCAAATCTTAAAAAAATTATGATTGTTCAACTACTTTTGGGTGTAACTTGCTGCAGCCTGCAGTAAGTGTAACTCAGCCACTCGGGTAGGCAATCCGGGACGGCAATCTCGGACAAAGGGCAACTTTTTCACCAATCACCCGGGTAGGCAATTTTCAATAATTCGATTTGATGCAAGTTTGTACCTGATCTACCCAAAAAACCAATGGCAACCGATAACAAATAAAAACTAATTAATTCTACTGTCTACTGTAACCAATGGTAACTATTAACAAATAAAAATAAAATGTTCAATGTGAACTTCAATGTCCTGTTCAGCACCTCTTTAAAATGCGAATTTTAGCAAATCCTTTCTTATTGCAAGGTAAAAGTATTAGAAGAACCACTATTCCAAATTTTAAATTCGTACGTTGAGTAGTTTTTGAGATATAGCGATCAGTGAGTCCGTGATATTTGGATTTTAGGTGTATAATATATAGATTCCCTTCTCCCTCCCCTCAGAAAAAAAATAATAATAAATCGGGCGACATGGTTACATTCAAGAAGGTATTTGGAACAACTGTGAAAAAAAATTGGAAAAATATTAAATAGTATAGTAACAAAATTGGAACATAAAAAAGGCCGGTTCTTTTAAAAAAGTCAGGTTGCAGGTACCTGGAAACCCTCGGGCCGCCGTGCCGCACTATATGTATAATATATAGGTATACAATTTACGCGTTTATTTTAATTAATAATAACTAATTATTTATTAAATTTATCGGACTAAATGTATGCTATAAACCTTCTCTGTGATGTTCCCTTTAACTTAAAAAAAATTACACGACGATTGAATAAGTAGTTTTGGAGTTTATCCCGAATAAAAAAAAGCGACTTCATTTTATATAGTAGTATAGATATATTATGATGTAATTTTACTTCTTCGGAATCGTCGGATTCGGCGTAAGTTATTTGTCGTCCTCTTGTTCTTCTCTTGGGTTGGCCGTCTGAATCTGAATCCGAATTCATACCGAACTTGATCTAAGTACAAAAAAGTTCTAAAAAACCTCCACAAACAAATTGTACATTTATTATTTACATAATATTATAATTATACAACCTTAGATTTTTTAAATTTTCGGGCACCATCGTTTTCGCTGCGTTTCCTTTTAGACCCTTTGGTCGATTTGGACAATAATGACGAAGACGAGTACGCATTTGTACGTTTTTTTTTCTTTTTTCCCCAAGTTAAGTCTTCTTCTTCGCTATTCGAAGAATCTGACCAAGGTCTCGATCTCTTTTTTTTGGAACGTTGATCACTGTCACTCGAATCGTCATTGACTAAATTTACAGAGTTTACATGATTAACAGTTGTATACTAATCATTTACCACTACTATAAAATAATGTCTTAATCAATTTCTTACTAAAGTCAGGATCAACCACGTTTTTTCGGTTCCGCACAGAACGTCGTGTTGGTTGTGGCCGTCTTTTGACGGAATCGTCACTATACTCGCTCAAATCTTCATCGTAATCATCGTCTCCGTCTCTAAAATTAACAAACATCTTTTCTTTATATACAGATAATAGCTGTCCTGCCCGACGTTGTCCAGGCCAAAGATTTATATTTTTAATAAATATATTTGTGCACAATATATATTATGCCATATTTTTTCTAATTTATTAAAATATTAATATAATATGTAACCAATTTCAACAATTTAAATTTAGATTTAAAAGAATCTTCTGAAAAATCAGTATTTTAGCAATCGTTTTTGATTTTCTCCCCTTAATATTCTATAAATACCCTCCAAGTTTCAAGTAATCTATTGATATAACTTTTACTGAAAACAATTCAGTAGTTTTTTGAGGCTATTAACTTCGGATGAACCAACATCCAATTTTAGTTGTACAACCGTTTTCGCCCGTGAAAAAAAACAAAATTTAGGTTATATAACTGTATCTTGGTTTTGGTGTATATCTACCTCAGTTTAAAGGCAAAATTTGCGTTGCTTTGCGTACTAATTCGACCAAAATGGACAAATAATTTGTGGTGGAGTTGATATAGCACTTGGTATTAATCAAACGTGGTTCAAACTACTTTTTAAACTTTCCTGATATCCCATTTGATGTTTCGTATAAATATCCAATTCATTACAATTTGAAATTTTCACAAAATCAGTTAGGTAGTTTTTGTGTACCTATATAATAGCTACAAATATAAATTCAACTCTCATATTTGTTTTAAGATATAATTTCTTTATTCAAAACCATAAGGGTGACAATTTTATGGATGCTTTTACCTCATTTAGCGTAGTAACTAATCACTAATGGCAAGTATTTATATACTAATTTCTACTAATTATTTCTCTTATAACCAATAGCAACCATTTATAAACAACAATTTCCATTGATTGTAAATCTCAAAATTTCTGTTTGAGCACCCCTCTGGGTTGGGCTTACCGGGTCCAATTGTGAATCTAAACCATTCAAGAACCCACTCAAGCACATACAATAAATTTCATCAAAATCAGTGCAGCCGTTAGGAGTTTGTATGCTTACACACGGACAGAAGAAATATATTATATATTAAGATAAATTAAATTATAATATTGAACATACGAAGGCCCTTTAAAATCTTCGTCTGATCCATCGTCTGAACTGATATCTAGATTTGTGAGCTTTTTTGATTTTTTTCGCCCCCTCAAATGTAACAACGCTGGTGCAATTGGTGAATCCTGTCTACCCTTGTCATTTTCATCGTCATCAGAATCATTATTTTCATCATTATCATTTTTATCAGTTTTCACTTCGGGTGATTTTTTTGCAGCAGAATCATCAGCACCAGTCTCCTCCTGAAAAAATCAAAACAATTAGTACTGACTGCATAATCCATTTATTTTTATTAAACAAATTCTTACTAAAATTGCTTCATTGATCATGTCATCATAATCGTTAAAACGGTAACTGACATTAGCTTGTCGCCGAGCCCTTAAAGTGTACAATGGTTCTGAGTCATATTCTTCTGATTCTGATTGCTCTTCATCATCTTCAGAAGACTGATGTTCTACAGGCAGTTTTTCAGATTTCACTTCTTCCGTTTTTGATGATATAACGTTTTGAAGACTTATTCCTACATACGCCAAACGTTTACGTCTCAATTCTTCATTTTCTCTTTTTTTTGATTCACCATCATATCTTTTTAAAGTGTCTTTTAATGCATTCAACAGAGCTTGCTATAAAAATATTTAAAATTGGAAAATTGTCATGAGTACTCAATATAAATGTACTTACATGACGACATGGTGGACAGTACCAGTCACCGTCAGGGATCACCATAAGTGGAGGGCGGAGACAAGATGCATGCCACCCTTGATTACAAGTATCACATAACAAAATCCATTCAGGTTGATCGCTTTTGTTACATTTTTGACACATGTCATCTTTTAACAGTTCACCTTCATCTGTAAAAAAATAAAAAAAAACATCATTCATTTTTGTTTATAATATAAGAAACAAGTTTGCATTAAGATTTTTAGTAAATTATATTCATAAAAAACAACCTTTTTTATGAGCAGTTCGAGCTCTTTTTTCAGGCAAATACTCTTCATCTTCATCGTTAATATCTGACTCAGGGGAAAACTCATGGTCTGAAATATTAGGCTCAATCCCAGGTCTAGGAATTTCTTCCTCTTCTTCATGATCGTAGTCTTCAAATAATCCTATGTTATTTTCGGAAGAGCTGCAAATATTGTTGACAATTTTATTAACAAAAAATATTGGTTCAATAATATAATATAAAAATAAATTTGCATACCTAGATTCAGAATCAACATTCCAAGGATTTATCATGTTGATTTTTTTCAAGGAATCAGATTTTCCTTTCCTCTTCTTTTTCTTGAACTTTTTAGAAATAGGATCTTCTTCGTCATCATCATCAGATTCTTCAGTATTTTCAAACTAAGTGACAAATATGATATTAACACAATGTTTTTGCCTTACATTAATATGAATGAATGTACCTTTTTTGAGGGTGTTGACCCTTTCTTTCCAGCTTTATCTTTTTTCTTTGGACTCTTTAAAGGTATATCAATATCGTCATATTGTGTAGTAGGAATAAATTGTTCCTTTATTTTTATTTCAGCAATACGCCTTGATCTACGCACATTGTCATCACTAGCTGGCTCTGGAAACACAGTCACTTCTTCTGATATGGTAACAACTGTTAAGATATAAATTAATAATTTAATACGATTCCAAAATGTAATTATTGTTATAATTCATAATAGATTATTTTTATGTGAAATAAAAAATAAAACAATACCTTTCTTTTGACGAGGTTTGTATGGTCGTTTTACTTTTTCTTCTACAATACTTTCTTGCTTGACTGTAATAATTTTTTTCGCCCTTCCTCTTTTTCCTAGCATAAAAAATTACAATGACTGTTATAAATACATGTACAAATAACCAAACATTATTAAAAAATTTGAGAAAATTTATCTTCTAAATATTTACCCTTTTTTCGCCCAGGTCTCCCTTTCTTTTTTGGTGTTTCATCAGTAACTTCCTCTTCTTCACTTTTATTGTAATCTTCTTCAAAAGTTTGAGGTACAACTAAGCTATCATCAAACTCTTCTTTAGCTAAAAGTCAAACACAAAATTTACATTTTATGGAAATAAAATAATATGAATTAATTGTATAGTTTTAATCATAGACAACCATTTCAAAACAAAAAACAAGCCGGAAACTTGAGACTAGGCTGTAACTAGAGCACTTGTATACAATAGTGATGAATGATCACTGTAATAAATTTGAAAAAAAAGATAAATCAAGCTACTTCCTGAGATCTGTTAGTTGCCAGCAGTTTTTCTTTACACTTTGGAAACTACTGAAAAAAAACTTATCAAAGGACCAATTACAATTGATAATGGCTCCATGAAACTTTTAAATTGTCTAAAGAAGTCTACAGAAAAATAAAAATAAGAATAATATTATTGTAATATTAATATATTCCTATCTTTATTCAGAATCTAAAAATTATAATAATTAAATAATTATATTAATACTTACGACTTTTCTGAAATGTCTCTTGGTTAGTTTCATCGGAATTTTCATATATATCCTCACGAACTGGTGAAGTAACAATGTGTTCTTCAGAAGGTTTTAATATAGCTTCCTCGTCCGGATCTTGAATTATTTTAAACACATATTATTTCATCATTTATGGTAATTGTTTTTAAATGAATTTAATCTCTATAATTAACTTACTCTTTATTTTTATTTTGAGATTTTTATTTAATATATCTTTATCAGAATTTGTGTGTTTTTCTTTGTTTTCTAGATTCTTGTAAATTTTGGTTGATTTTTTGGTATCATTATCATCTAACAAGACATTCAAGTAAAAATATAGTAAAGTAACAAAAAGAAAATGGTAATATGATGTAAGACGCAGCTAGTAGCTTGCTACTGCCATCAATTTTATCTCTAAGTTTTGACAAAATTAAAGTTAGTTTGCTTTTAGTTTGCATTGTCCGAAGTTTATTCTGATAAAAAAATTTGAATTCAACAGAAAATTGTCTATAGATCATAAATCTTATATTATTGTAAACTGTAATTTATAGATAAGTTGAAAATATGAATTTTTTCAAATCATAATTAAAATTAAAATTAAAAAAGGAAGTGTTTTGTACAATCTGTATCTACAGACATTTTTCTGCTGAATATTTTTTTAGAACCAAAATCAGACGACTTTAAATAACTTTAATTTTGTTAAAATTATAAATTGTATATAATTTTTTTTTTATCTTACCGCTATGAAAAATGTCAACAGCACTATCTTCACCAATCTCCATTAGAGATTCCGTTTCCAATTTACTCTCTTGTACAGAGTCGTCTTTGTTACACGGAACACTTTTAAATTCTTCAAAATTTAATTTTTCTTCATTACAAACATCAGTATCAGTATCATATACGACATTAAATAATTTGTGCTTTTCTTTTTTAGCCTTATTTTGTTTAATTTCGGCATGATTCACATTTAAATTTCCATGTTTTATTTTATCTTTTTTGCATTGGTCCATTGCTATTTTTGATAGTTCATTATCTTTATCACTTTTTGTTACTTTATTAACCGCATCAACAATCTCTTTTTGATTTTCTAGTACACTTGAATTTATGAGTGAAATATTATTTTCATTTTCTGTTAATTGATCTTCTTTAATTACAGTCAAATCCTTCAAAATATCTTCGCTTTTTAAATTTGATTCTTCTACATTTATTTCGACCTCAGATTTCACTAAACCAATTTGGTCTACTTCTAAATCAACATTAGAAGATTTAGAGTTTGGACATACAGATATTTCCTTAGTATCATCCAATTTTTGTAATATTTTATTTAAGCTATGTTTATTACTAAAATCTTTTGGGCAATCTATATTTGAAACAGATGATTTTTTTTCTTGAGAAACGTTTTTCTCATTTGTAATCTGAAAATGTTCTAGTTGCTTAATTTCAATATCACCAGAATTAATTAATTGTTTATTTGTTTTAACACTATCGTTAATCACAATCACATCAGTGTCTATAATATTGCTTATATTATGTGATGTTTTCTTAGATGTATTATTATTTTGATTACCAACAACTTGTTTAATGGTTGTGGAACATTGATTGACATTATCTGTTGAAGTTTGATCATATGCTTTACTACTACTAGCAATTGCATTTATTAATGAATTGTCATTATTAGAATAAGCAGCATTAGTTTTCAAATCATCAGTATTTTGAACATGTTCAGTATGTTCAGATAATTTTTCCGGTTCATTTTCTTTAACTAAATTATCTACTGGTTCTTCTATATCGATTGTTTTGCATTTGTTAGCCAATATTTGATTATCATTAATAATACTTTGGTCAACTACATTTGATAATGATGTACCTAACATGCATGTATTTGGCTCAACTACATCAATACTTGGTTGTTCATTAATGTCAGTATATTGGCCAACTGTGTTTGCAAATGATTCATTTAATATGATTTTTTCACCACTATTATCTATTTTTCCATCATCACTTTGATCGATTTTACCTGTAAATTGTTCATTTGATTGTACTTTATAGCCAAGTGTATGTTTATCAATTTTAATAGGTTCACCAACTTTAGGTTTTGATTCTTGATCATTCTCTAACTGCTGATCTATTCCTTCTTTTACATTTTCTTTTAATTGTTGATCAATATTGCATTTTGTGTTTTCTTCTAATTTCACATTTAAATTTTCTTGTTCTTTTATTTTTTTACCCACGTGAATATTAGAATTAGTTAGATCTGTTGGTTGATCATTAATTTGATCAACATTAATTTTTTTGCATTCGACCTTATGATCTGTATCATATTTATTAGTTTTGTAACTAATTTGTGGTTGATTATCTTTATTACATGCAACAATGTCTGTCATACTATTTATCTGGGACTCTTGAGGTTTACTATAGCTGTCAAATGATGTTGAGCCATAAATATTTGTTGAATTATGTTTTATACTGGATTCAGATTTTGTAAATACCTCATTAGCTTTTCGTTCTGTGATCTGAACTTCTTCTTCATGGATTTTAATATTAAAAACTGATTGTTTTGAAGCATTTTTACTAGAAAATTCATCTAAATTTAAAGATTTGATGCTATGTGGTATAGTTGTATCAACTTCGTCCAGTGCTTTATTTTTATTTGATTCTTCATCAGTTTTTTTATTTTTTGATTCTTCATCGGTTTTTTTATTTTTATTTAGGTCTTCATTCATTTTTTTATTTTTTTTCCATTCTTCGATATTTTTGTTCGATGAAACCACTTCTAATTTTTTGTCATCAATACAAGAATTTTCTCCATTAGAAACATTTTGAAGGCATGGTACAGAATCATCGCCAAAAAAAAATCCAGTTTTAGGAACAGATACTATTTCTTCTTTGACTTCTTTAGATGAACTACAAATAGCTTCAATACTCCATAATTTTGGTTTTTTTACATCTTCATTTTTTGATGTATCATTTTGAGTATTTGTTTCATCAGGATTACCAGTATCACATTCCTGCCCAGAACCTTCACCTTTTACAATCATCACAGATTCTTCAATCTCTTCTCCAACAATAGGAATAATACTTTTATTTGATGTATTGTCATCCTCTTTCAATTTTCTTTTATAATTAATAGGTTTATCAAGAGGATTTTCTTTTGGATCAAATTCATTTGTTTCTAATTCAACATTAGTTGATTCTGTAGTACTACATTCTTTTTTGTTATCTTCAATAATAGGAGCACTGTTTGATAACATAGTAGATTGCTCTTCTGAATTCCGATTTGAAGATAAACCACCTGAACCATCTGAACCAGTTTCAATACTATTACTGTCTTCAATGTCGTCAAGAGTGTTGTCTTTTTCTCCAGATAATTCATTTATAAGATTAACTAAGGTGCTTCTATCTCTAAAAAAATATATAAAATATAATTTAAATAAATACATAAACTAAAATTTACTACAAAATTTACTTTGCCACGATTTTCCAAGTATCTTCATCAATGTCTTCTTTGTAAACTCGAAGATTACATGCTCTGTCAAATTGGACCCAATAAGCTACGCCTGATCTATCCCAACCTAGTGGCTGAGAATGAAGTGTAGAGCTCTCTAATTTATTAACTTCAGACTTAAATTTGACATTACTGTCAAATTGAGCTTCAAAAAGAGTCTTGTGAAAAAAAGAAAAATTATGTTAACATTATCATTGCATAAAAGTTAGGTGTACTATATTACTTTTAAAATCCTTAATTTTAGTTTTACAGAAATTCCTTTGTATCCATAGTGTTCTAATTCCCAAAATTCTGGTATAGAATATTCTTGACAGAATTTTAAAACTGCTCTTTCCCATTTTTCTGCATGCACACTTTTTTTGACTCTGCGCAATAACTTTATATGTAAATCAACTAATGCATCTGGAACTAAAAACAACACTGCTAAGTAATTTATTTTTAAAACAGTAAATTGAAATCTATTACTTAACTCAAATTAATTGAATTAAATATTAATAAACCAAACTGATACTAAATTAAAAGGAAGTAATTTGTATTTGAGTTGATCTAACAGCAAATTAGATTATTGAAGTAATAACTTTATCTGAATAATATTTTTTTTTATTATTTAATAACTTGATTATCAATAATAATTTGTACAATTCCGATTCTTTATTTATAAGCTAACTGTGAGCGGTCTCTATGTTAAGTAACAAAAAAAATTTTAAAATATCATCTGAAACTGCATTTAAATAAGAACCTTGTTAAGTCCGCTGAATTACTAATTTTATAATACATTTTATTTCTATATATAAAATATCTACTATCCAAAATAATTTATAATTTATAAATTAATTTTAAAATTAAAACTGATAACAAATTATCTTATCATACTAATCAAACTGTGATTTTATATATATTTTCTTGTTTTGGAAAAATATAAACATAGGAACATTTTTTTAAATGCAATAAATTAATATTCATAAGTCATAAGAATTAATAAAATATTATCCAATATCAATAATAATAATATAAAATAGTAATATTGACAAATTGTATGAATCAACACAAAAATAGGCAAATAAATATACTTAAAAAAAGCAATAATATACTAAAGTTGATCACCTTAAAGTTCAAATTTATATTGTAAATATCAATATTTATGTATATCTTGTATGTGTATTATGTACATAATATATTTATATACTTAGATAATAAAAATTGTGTAATAGCTAACAACAAATGCCAATATTAATAATAACACGGATGTTTTTGTTATTAAATTAGGTAGTTACACAAATATATTATACCTAACATTATCTGCATTTGTTGTTTACACTAACTTGTTTAATTCAATAGAAGAAGTAAACCTACCTTTAGTTAACATACGTTAAAATAAATAAGTTATCTATGTTTATTGGAAAACATTGATATAGTTGTATAAGTGCTTGATTAAGTTAATAGAATCAAGCATCTGATCGAATAGTTTGGTGTTTCAATCGACAACAAGCGTTTGACTCTATATACTGAATAATGTCTGAACATGCGAATATGATATGTACCGTCAGCTAACACATAATAGTGTGCACAAGATAGATGGTCATAATAGATTATCGCGTTTACCTTCGGTAGTTTTCTCTAACATTTCTTGTAGCTCTTGGAACGTAGGAATAGTAACACCACAACTGTCTCCGAACCGTTCGCAGAAAGCAAATATAACCGCAAAGTTTGGATCCGATGCACACACGTCCTGTGCCTCGGCCACTGGCGAAGCGGTCATTTTAGGATTCGGCAATCCAACGTGTGACGAAGTTACATTGTTTCGGACACTGAATGAAGAATTTGAATTTTCGCGAACCAAAATCAAAACATAAATAAAAAACAAAACAAAATACCTATCACGAATACGTCCGCCACCATTTTGATATCCCACTTTTTGAACCGGAAAAAAACAGTGTTGCCATTGCCACAACCACCATTGGTCTACCAGATACGTATAAATACTACTTACGATATTTATTAAACAATTAGTAATAAATAATAATATTATTATTTTTATATTATGTTCGTTGTTGTATGATATGAATATTATGATATTATATAGGTTGTGCGTTTCGAATTTCAACAATCAGCGTGCATAGCTATACCCAGTGCACTAGAGCAGTACTGCACCTTGTAAATAGTGGCGTACCTGAAGCTCTGTCGAGGGAGGGGCAACTTTAAATCTTTTTGAAATATACCAGATATCAAACTTATACAGACACACTGTCACAATCACAACCGACATATTATTATTTCGAGCCATCGTCCTCAGACCTCAGTCCTCAGCACGATGTACATATGCTTTAACAGACTTCAGTCTTAGGGAGGGAGGGGGGTAGAAATTTTGTTACCTAAAATAATTAGCCTTGTATTTTTAAAAACAGTCGCTTGATTAAAGATGTAATATTTGAAAAAAGTTTAGCTTGCTGTAGGAAGAGCAGCTGACTACCCTGCCCCTCCGGTTTGTTGCCAGGGGGGGAGTGGTGTTTAATCCCAACCACCATTGCATTTTTATCCTAATAAATGTATTATTTATATACGAAAACTGTTAAAAAAAACTTGGTTTAATTTATACTTAACCCCCTCCTACCACCCATTTCATTACCTAGCTACGCCACTGGGTACTATAGCTCACCACTATTTGTCCATTTATGTGGTTACTGGCTATTTTACATAGTGATTTTAGATTCTAAGCGGAGTGATGAATGTGTTGATTTTACATGATGTGGCTTTTTTTTTTGTTTTATTATTTTTATTTGTGTCTGTCATAGTGTCATCACCTTTTGAGACCGTAAAAATGCTTCGATTATTATTATTATGTTTGTAGATTTTAGACTCATCGCATTTCGACCGATAATTTTGTAGGTTCAACAGTGCAAGCAGGGATTCGTTTCAATGCATTATACTTATATTCGTCAGGTCGTATAGTTTATTACTTTGCTTAGTATCAACTGACCGTAGTTTTGCTAGGACTTTCACTTTTGTGTAGGAATATAAAATATTATAGCATACCTATTATATAGACATATAGTGTGTATTATATATTAAAATATGTACAGGACGCCCAATAAAGACATATTAAAAGGTTATACAAATAGCACAAAAGTGAAAAGTACATGATGATTAAAGTACAACGTGATTTAAAGTTAACGGAGTTCGTACCTCTTTCCACAGTCCACACGTCCACTGCACTAATATTATGCAATTGGTCCAGTCACATCTCACATGTGCAGTTTGCGTATCTATATAATATGGTTTGATGCGTAGACAACAGAAGCCCAAACTACTTACGGTATGGAATTTGTGAACGATAATGTGTTTCACATTAAACTTATATTTTATAGTTTTTTTAAAAATTGTATTTAAACTTCAGTAACAGATGTTTCCTGGAGCGCCCGTTTCATAGCAGCGTCCTGCAGCAGTTGCCGGACTCGAGGACTGATGTAAGTCCTTCGGGCTTCCGGGAAATGATTTAATCACACTAATGTCTCAATTTACATACGAGTAAATCTTTGTTTTGTTTTTATTTATTTATTTTTTGGAGGAGGTGGTATTACGATTGTTGTCGTTTATGCATTATATAAATTAATTACCAAATAGTTACTAGTTAGTAACTAACTTGAATTATTGGTGATGATGATAAATGAAAATGAAATTAAACAACTGTCAACTGATAATTTGATAAAATGTATCAAATAGGTAGATAATAACCTTAATTTCTTGGAATATCATTAGAATAATAGAATACAACAAAATAGCCAATAGGAAATTGAATCAATCAATAAATGAAAAAATAAACTAGATACAAAAATAACTAGTTACCTACTTATTATTTTTAACGAGTTAGACTAGATTATTTTACACAGTAAATTTAACTAATTAAGTAGCTAAATTAATATGAATTAAAACTAACTAGTTAGTGTTCAGCTTTGTCAAATTTATTACAAAGACATTTAGAATAAAGGAAAAAGATATTTCTCAAAAATATTGATTATATTATCATTTTGGTTTTTTTCAGTGGTTTTTCCATCTACCTACTATACATTATACATACATCTAAAAATGATAGATTTCATTTAAATAATAAAATAAACTTATAGTTTTGTGCCTCACCAGTATAACTAAAATATAAAAATAAGAATTTAATAAATAATTGTTGTACACTTGTTCCCATATAACATAAAAAAAAAAAGATAAATTTCGTTTTACAAAATCAACAAACATCTTGTTGCCAAGTGCATGAGTGTTTGGAAAATTTATTATTCGTTTCTGTGTCATAGTAATTACTCACCAGTATTAATTTGTTACGTCTTGAGAACATTACGAATAAATTTACCTACTTTCGTCTAAAAGTTAAATCGTATTTTCATATATTTATAATTTATAATCTGTTTATTGAACGTTTATCATAAAACTAACATGTCACATAGTGCAACTTCGTCAGTTAACCAGAAACTGTCCTAGAACGAAATTATGCAAATGGTGTTTGACGATCTATTCGGTCAAACAGATCGAAACCGTTAGATGGTTGTGATTTCAATAGCTTGCCGGTTCACAGACGGTTTATGTCTTTACCTAAAATGGCCGTGTGGACAAATTCTGCAGCCAAAGTAACAGAAATCGGATGGAGACCAATGCCTAACCTACCTGCTGTCAACAATATCCAGGAAAGTAAACAGAAGCCGTCGGAAATCGGTGATTTCCCTAGTTTTCAGGTGCATGAAAGGGCTGTGTCGTGTCCTAACTTGGTCTTGCTGGAAAATTCTTCAGTTGAAGCACTACTAGAGACCGAGTGCAAGTCAACTCCCAATATAATACTGCCGGCTGTCAACGATATCCGGGAAAATGGACAGAAACCTTTGGAAAACTTCGATTTCCATAGTCTGCCGGTGCACTGCAAGAGATCTGTGTCATTGCCCAATATGGCCTTGGGTGCAAATTGCAGTGGCGATGCACCCGAAATTGGATGGCCGTTAGTTAAGTCCGCGGAGTTGCCTGCAGTTACTATCGATTCACCGTGTACCGAAACGTCTATTGCTACGTTGATGACACCTGCAGCAGCCCCTGTAGAAGATAGCGGGATTGAGACGTCGTCATCCGTAGTCTCGTCGTCTTTGCTACGGTTACAAAAGGTAGAAGCCGACTTGCGGCTTATGGTAACGGATACGGACCCAGCGGTAACCGCGGACACGCCTAAACGTCCACGCTGGTCACTGTGGAACCGGACCAAGAAATTTGTGAGGACTAATGTTCTTGTTGTGGTGCGATTGACACCGCAGATGTATAGATGACTTTATAAGGTATTATATTACATAATTTGGGCACCAAATTTAGACGTCCCCTCCCCTCACCGTCCTCGTTCGTAGCGACTTCGCACGACGCACCGCACTTTTTTGTAGTAATAAGTTTAACTAAACGTCACAATATAATAATTGTATACAATAAAAATAATAATAATAATAATAATATACTATTTTGTATACAATATAGTGAAAAGGTGCAACGTTTAATTAGACTTATTACTACAAAAAATTGAGTTGCGAACTCGCTACGAACGCGTCGACATGAGCTCTTTGGGAGGGGACGTCTAAAATCCGGGGCCCAAATAATCGTAATATAACTATATAAACTGCATCACTCCTTTCCGATCGTTTGTCATAGATCCGCTGTGGTAATCACCGATTTATATTAGTGGTTACTGCTCTGCCCTCGGCTAGCACCTTATTCACCTATAACGATATGAGTTGAAGTTGGTGTATAATCTAATTCTAACCCCGAACAGGGGAATGTTTTGTAAAAATGTATACCAATCTAAATTATAATTAAATTATGGCTATGCTATGTATAATGTATATAAAATGTAAATTGTCTATTGTAAATAACTTGAATAAAATTGTGTATTATGTTGTATAATATTTGGTTTTTATTTGATAATATTATTAATAAACATGTCAACACGCTATTGTGTAAAATTAATCAATGCTTGTGGCAATTCTATGTATTTAGTTCAAGTACATCGGCGTAATAGGGGGGGGCTAGGGGGGCTTAGCCCCCCTGCAGTTGTATTTAGCCCCCCTAGAAGGTTTTACATTTTAGCCTCAAATCGAGCCTGTAGCTAAAACCCAAATCCGAAAAAAAAAGAAAAAAAATGTTTAACATAACTCATGTCAAACTCAAACTCATAATAGTCATAATTAATAATTAATATTTTATACATATTGATATTGTTTTATTGTGGATGTACCAAAAACAAATTTATAAGTAATTGGTTACCTATAGTTATAGCGGAAGAAATTGTCTTGACGTATGTGTTGAGTCAATAAATACTAATGAGTAATGACATATCACAATATATAAATTATTAGGTATTGTTCACATATGGCTAAATATGGTACATTAACTATTGAATGTACGACGCGGGTATGAGACTTATTATGAATTATGATTGTTTATCAGTTAAAAGTTTTACACAAAGTATTTTATTTATAGGATTGTATTGTATGTCCCGAAGACCAAAACCCACTTATTAGATTTGTTATCTTTAACGGGTACCTAGTAACTACCCGTATAGCGTCTTTTTGTATAGTCATATTAGTTATATCGTACAGCAGTTACTGGTTAGTGATTATAGTACTATTATATAATATTTTCTATGCGACATGCGTCTGTGCAGACTGCGAATAGGTATTACTATTTACTGGTATAATTAGTGTACTAGACAGTGTCTCAGTAACAACTATTTTTTTTTTGCGTATATGTTAAATTTATTGAATTTACCCATTACCTATTTATTAAAATGTTCAGCATATTTGAATCAAAAGCAAGTAGTGCTAAGAAAAATAATAATGATGCACCAAAAAACCAATCATCAATGAAAGTCTTACCAGATATACAAACAATTGAGGAGAATTAAGTCATACATTAGGTCAACTATGACCCAAAACAGATTTAGTGATCTGGCTATACTTAATATAGAAAGAGAACTATCTAATGTAATAAACGATGATGATATTTTAAAACTGTTTTCATCAAAATATAGGCGTATACAGTTATAAATTATAATGTAAATTTGTTTTTATTGACTAGGTTATACTTTGATTCTATGGTTTATTTTAAATTTTGATTTTAGAGGACTTGTGATTACTAAATGCTAGGGATGCTTGGAGGGGGGGGGGTGTGGGGGGCAAAGCCCCCCACAAATTATCTTGGACTTGGGTTTTCTAGGACTCTAGCCCCTGTAGCTATTAAATCCTAGTTACGCCCATGTTCAAGTATACTTATGGTTTTTTTTTAACCAGTGTAAAATCTCACGATTAAGTTCGTATTAAATTATCAAGCTTTTTGACTAAAAAAAAAAATGTATCAACAGGGTACCTACATCGACAAAACGAAAAACACTGCTATATCATGGAAAGAATGATATGTGTAATATCGATCTCCGCGGATTTGCTTTTTGTGGTAAATTACACATACTTTGGAATGTCCGTTTTAAATTTTTTATACATGTTTGAATTCATTGATAAAATATCTAAGTTTCTTATGAAGTCGATTTTCAATTTTAAATTTAAAATGACCTTTAAATAACCATTTTTTTTTTAGATATCCCATGAAATAATTGCATTACATTTGTATTTATTTTGGGCACATCTGATTTTAAATAAAAAAAAGTGATTCCTAAGAAGCATATAGTCTAAAAGTTTATAAATTCATCAATTTTTTTCGAAATTACAATCGAACTTCGGGAAGTATGATTAATTTACTACCGCTTTTAGTAGTTTTATAGTCATGCAAACAAGGATATATTTAAATTTCGCGATGTATTGACATGTGCGTGCCAGAGTGAGAGTAACAATTTTAGGAAACTAGAATATGCCTCGAGTTCTGACTGTTTTTTGATGTTATTATCAAATATCACTATTGTCATGACTATAAATTAATATTTACTACCTTAGCAAACCTGGTATTCAAGAAATTTGTTAAAGTAATATAACTTTAATTGATGTAGGTTAGGTATAGGTACCGATTAATGTATTAAGAAAAAATCAATTAATTAAATTACTTGACAATTTGATGACTTTTAGTAGTTAAAAGTTTATTTTTATTTTCATTCTCTGTAATTGTAATACATATTATATTAATTGTATGAACAGTACATGTTACCTATTTTGACTTCTTAGTCAGAGCCGGATCTAGGGTGGGAAGTCGGTGATTTATCCGTATAATTTCGTGGGCGTATTTTTAAGGTTTTAAATTTGTAAATTGAAAATTGAAAATGGACTTTAAAACAAAAGTCAAAACTAGGTACAAAATAATATTTTACAGGAAATGTGTAATATTAGGTATGCGAATAAAATAAAACAATTTTATTTTTAATCGAGATAAGTATGAACTAATAACATTGATTTAAAAACTAATAAGGACAAATATGAAATAGGTAGGTACGCAGGGCCGTGGAAATACCGGTCTGCAACTGTCAGCGGGAGGGTACACGCCTAAAAGGTCGATTACACTGAATTTGCAATTGGCGAGCAAAGTCGCACGTGTGTGAGCGTGTAGAGCGACCTGTACATTACATTGAGCGATTAAATTCGCTCTCTCGCTACCAGTCACTACTTTCTGGCACACTAGCGATTTTGCCAGCTAGGGCGATTACATTGAGCGACCTGCCTACCTACCTAATTATAGTACCTACTAGCTGTACTGGCCAGGTGTCGCAGGTTTCTAATACCCTCAAATATTTTTACCCCCGGGAGTAAAATAAACCTAGGATATTTTTATCCCCCTGCCGATAAATTTTACCTCCGGTTTTAACGATCTGTTAAAAATATACTAGAATATATTTAAACTAAACTATATACAGGGTGTATCTTATGTCATTGTACGCGGGGTTTTTTGACGATTACGGAACGATGATATGGAATTTTGTTAGAACGAAAAAAGACGTGTTTCTTTATTTTTAACAAGCAATTGTTTTATAACAATTTCAAAATTTTTAAACACGCAGGTGTACCAATAGCAAAATCAACTTTTTTTTTTCAAATGGTAACCACTATATTTTTTAATGGATTCTGGTAAAGCTTTTTTTTCTGAACATTTTGGTAGTCGAATCGTCAATTTTGGTTCGCTAGTTTATTAACTATGGTCCTCCAAAGATTAGTAAAATATACATTAATAGGTACTTTTAATTAAAATAATGGGTATAGGTTTAATTTACAAGCGCTAAACAATTTTTTCTTATAACTACCATTTGATACACTACAATAGTTGAATCGGTAATCTAATGACACCCTCAAAAAAAAAAAAAAAAAATAACAAACATAATTGTTTGTAAACATACTTCATTATTTTTATTTTAACATACGATCATATAAAATCAATATTATTATTTTAATATCCAAAACTAAAAAGGATAGAAAGGGATGAATTACTACTCCTAAGTTCATACTTTGGATGCGATACCATTATAGGGAATCTATGGTTAAAATATCAAGTTTATACTTTATACCACTACGAAAAGAGCACCACAAGTTTTTTCGTTGCACATATTAATGTCAACAATCGAATACCATTTACCAATTTACCATTATTACCTTAGCCACCTCCCTAATTAAGAATTCAAATTTATGATATTGTAAGAAAAGTAACTGTGATGAAAAAAATTTAAAGTAATTAATTACGATTATAATAATAATTTAAAATAATAATATTGATAATTTTTATGATCGTATGTTAAAATTAAAATAATGAAGTATGTTTACAAACAATTATGTTTGTTATTTTTTTTTTTTTTTTTTTTGAGGGTGTCATTAGATTACCGATTCAACTATTGTAGTGTATCAAATGGTAGTTATAAGAAAAAAATGTTTAGCGCTTGTAAATTAAACCTATACCCATTATTTTAATTAAAAGTACCTATTAATGTATATTTTACTAATCTTTGGAGGACCATAGTTAATAAACTAGCGAACCAAAATTGACGATTCGACTACCAAAATGTTCAGAAAAAAAAGCTTTACCAGAATCCATTAAAAAATATAGTGGTTACCATTTGAAAAAAAAAAGTTGATTTTGCTATTGGTACACCTGCGTGTTTAAAAATTTTGAAATTGTTATAAAACAATTGCTTGTTAAAAATAAAGAAACACGTCTTTTTTCGTTCTAACAAAATTCCATATCATCGTTCCGTAATCGTCAAAAAACCCCGCGTACAATGACATAAGATACACCCTGTATATCTATATTATATTTAATATTATGTTTCGAAATCAGATGGTCGATGGATATGTGTAAATAATAAATAGACGATTGAAAATATAATTATACTATATTATGAAGAAAAAAAAAGTTTTATATATTACCATAGTAAGAATAAGAAATCAAATAATTATGTACAATTTTTACAAAAATAAGAAATTAATCAGTCGTATTTTCTTCGGTAAGGTTATCATCCTGAATCCGTTGACCATATTTTTCGTGTACGTTATTGAATGGTATTTTTGAATCGACTATTTTAGGTTTAGATTTTTTTTTAAACTTTAATAAATGGTTTTTTAATTTACCATAACCTTTGCTTATAACACTACTATTGCCTGATGTTTCCTCCGTTTGGGGGGGAGACGGCATACTGTTCTTTTTAGTTCTTTTAAATTTTTTCCTTATTTTCCTTGGTAATATTTTTATGTCTGAAATATGTAATGACAATTTGAATGGTTTATCAATCATATAATAATTATATTTGACTAAAAATACGAATTTTTATTGTTTTTGGGGTGGTAAAAATATCGTGAGTGGCGTGTTCTAGACTAAATTAGACTAACCAATAAAAACTAGACTAAATTTTTAATTATGGGTGGACTGGGGCTGCTTTGTTAATAGTCCTTGTAAGCTTTACCATATATACACCAAAAATGATGGTAATATATGTACCTATACTGCTATATATAATACATATCACTATATTAGAGAAAAAGTAAAGTATACTGCTATAAGGCTTAGCGCATATAATATAATATTGTATAGGTAATAGATAGTATAATACCTAGCTTTTAATTTTTACCACATCCTCAAATCATATTTTACCTACTATAGTTACTACTGCAGGGGCGTCATTTCAGTTTTTTATTGTTGGTTTCCACATTTTCGTAGGCCTTTTAAAATCATTACCAAGCCACAATCATAGGCACCCTTTGTGGCTTTATATAGGGAGATGATAAATTGGGGACTGGAGACATATCACATACTCTGTGTAGAATTTCAAAAACTGTAGAATAATTTTATTTTATTATAAAGTAATTCACTTTTATACTTAAATGCTGACTATAATAGCTCTTAAGGTGGGATAAAGGTGTCCCCTCCCCCTTAAGCTTATTTTTCTCATACAAAATATATAATAAAGCAATGAATGCATATTTACTACTAATTGCTATACATAAAGAGGTCTGAGAATAGTTAACAATTTATATACCTACAAATATATATACTTATAATAATTTATAAGAGGGGGGGCTTTGAAAAACACCGAGCACGCCACTGATAATAGTATACTGTTGACTGCCTATGGTATGCCTAATACATGACTTGTTCTATCTTTAAATTACCTACCATTTTTGATGTATGCACACAGACAATAATGTAATTATATATGCTTACTTTTTTCGTTCTCTTCACGGCAACAGCATGCACAGGAAATCACGAGGACTGAACATATTGATATAATTAATAAACCCACAAACCAATAAACTGTTGGTGAAACTTCTTTCTGCAAACACAAATAGATGTTATATAGTATGACAATATATAATCAAGGGCATCTGCAGTAATATAAACCAGGGGGGGGGGCAAATTCAAAAATCTCTGATAACAGTATAGCACAAGACGTACAATTGTTTGTTTTTACAAGGAATAAAACAATTAATATTACTATAACTAAAATCGAGGGGGCATGGCACCCAGCACCCCCCTGTGGGCACCCATGAATATAATATTATGACATCGTACGTATATATATATATATACATATTTATATTAATATTTGTATGTATATATATATATACATATATTTATATTAATATTTAATATGAATGTGCGATGTACCACTTTAGATAATCTAAAATCTAAATACAAATAGCTGTATCCTATCATATGCATACTGGGGTCAAAAGTGGGCCGTGGGCAAGCTAATTGAGTCGACGTTAAGAACACATTTAGGCACAAAGTGATTGTGCAACATTAAAATATTTTAAATAATAATTAAGCATTTCATTAAAAATGCGTCCTAGTATTCCTATTTTTATTTCAAAATAGCCGTTGGGGTTTGTTATATAGTGGGGAGGGGGATATATCCTCCATACGACAATTTTTTCAATATCTATCATAATAATATGTATATTACCCATATTTACTAATTAGTAATTGTTATTAATATTAATAGTAACTGATTTTAGTTAATATTATAATTAATAAAATATAAATACAAAATTGTTTTTATACTAATATTTTATATTTTAAATGATCATGTGTGTGTTAAAAAATCAACATATTAAATTAAAATACAGATTTTCGTGAGGAGTGAACACATGATTATTGATTGGATACCTAGTTCAGTATAATATTACCATATAACAGCCATTGGAAAAAATATTTCGACACTTGACGCACTTCTCCGATCCTGCAACCGGCTGATGGAAACCCTTGGGGCATTTCAAACATTCAATCGATTTATCCGGACTGTAATGGTGCGGCGGACAAGCAGCGCAGAACACCTCCCGAATACCAAAACCTGGCGCACAGAAGACAATTTGTTTTATATTCATTTGGCTGTAGTCTGGTTCAAATTGTGTGTCGATCAACGACAACTTGGACATTACTGAAAAACAGAAAATACCTATGTGAGTACACATAACAAGTGAACAGATTTAATTAAAAACGTATAGAACACAGCACATAGGACTTCAAAATCGAATGTGTCATTTTTATATACCGGTTGGTTAATTTAACTCAAAACACTCATATTATTTCAATAACTATTAACGTTTTTAAAAATATTTTTTTATATAATTTTAAGTTAAAAAATTTAATTTTTACTATTTTTCATAATTATCTTTTTTTAATTTCTACACTTTTCTTCACAATTTCAAAGCAGAATATTTTTTAAGTAAGTACCCCGGGTACCCTTACATAAAAGTCAAATTTTAGTTTATGAATTATAAGTTATAAGTATTTAAATGTTTAATGAGCGGAATATAGTGGTACAGGTACGGCTGTACACTATTCCACTCATCTGAACTTATCAAATAGGTACTTTAAAGTTATAACTAATAAACAACTTGGTCTCAAATTTGATTTTTTTGAATCTAAATACTCCGAATAATATTCTACTTCTGCCCGGGTGTGTATGTGAGTGCATATTCACTTTGAACTGTCAACGTTTTGTTAAGGTTTGAAGCTAAGACTTTGGATATTCTCGCTAATAGTTTTTGGTAGCGCAGAGCGACTCGACCCTTCTTGCTAGTTCTGATCCGAGCCAAATAATTGGCCTTATCGTTCAATGTTACCAAATATTTTATTTCCATTGTTCTCTATTTCAAAATTACAAAACTTGTTCAATAATATTAATATTTAAAAATATTTATGAATATTGTATAAGGATCTAGGTTCTAGATTGCGAGGAAGGGGGTGTTATAGCCCGTAGGTGTAGCGTAGTACCATAGTAACATGTTATCATTAATTTATAAAAATAATATAATTTATTAACTACCTGTTTTATTGTGGGTGGTATATCACTACTAGTTACGCCACTGTATGTATTTATAATACGCAGTAATTGTTCATTGAGTGTACTTATATTTAATTTGAAAGGGTAGGCATATAATTATAATCGTATGGTTATGATAAATAAAATCATATAGATAATATAAAAACTAAAAAGTGATGAAATAAAAACAATATATTAATATTATGATTTTTTTTCCCGGGTGGCTATAAAAGTACTGTCATAATATTTTATATTGAATATTTGGATTGTAAAATAAGGTACATTATTTCCCTCTCAGTTACGTACACAAGGGCATAAGGGCAATTAATTCTCCAAGCCCCAGAAATATGTTTGGTGGATGCACCCGACGACCCTGGTAGACCTACCTATAATGACTAATTGGTATATTGGTTTACCGTATACTGATATATATAATAAAATAAACTATATAGTGAGTTACTTTATCTTCGGTACACTTGGGTTTTTCGACGATGACGTTGCACGCGTACTGCGACGATCCCTCGGGACATAGTTCGGTACGTATGGAAATGGGCAACTGATTTTGCACAGAAACGATTATTTCGTGCGTACAACCACCGCCGCCGAGGGTATTGTAAACCGCTAAACCGTGGATCTCGTAAATGGCTCTTTTGACAGCTTTAAAAATGTATATAAACGAAGTATTATAAATACTAAATTTATTAGTACGGACGATGATGGGTTTTTACAATGTTTTTATATCACCTCCGATGTACGACTAGTCATTACTAATGACCAATATTAACTACCTACTCATTATTAGGAATTAGAATTTCAATCACAGTTTTTTACTTTTTCATTATTGTTAGCAGTGGCACACAGTAAACTTTTCTTTAGTGTGTTGAAAATAATAATTTACCCACCCAACCCACCAGTCAAATCTGAGTTTAGGTATAATAATAAACCTTGAACCCCCTGGTATAGTGGTAGGTGTGTACCACACTAACAACTTGTTAGATACCCGTGCCTAAAAAAATCATCAGTACAGATATTATTACTATTATTATTATTTGTGTAATAAACAATATAACAATATATAGGTATATATTATAATATGCAGGGTGTTACAGAAATATCTGACAGCTGATGTAAATAACTAATAATTATGTAATAACTTTTATCATAATATACCTATTTCTGTTATACAATTACACCCTGTTAACATTATTTATAAAACTGAAAATAGTAACAAATAACAAAATGTACCTAATTTAGAGGTAATAAAATTGTTTTTTTGAGTAGATACTAAATATAATATATGTGCTCAGTTACTGTTAATGTGAACTGCGAAGACACACATTCGTTTAATTAATATTAGTATAATAATAATCATCACCATTATTATCATTTAATATCACATAATATTAATGATATTATGGTATATTAATATATTATTTACCTACAACGTAATGCTTGTAGGAAGTGCCATTTCTAGTGCCTCCAGCAGCATCCATTGTTGGTATGCAAGTGTAATTATTGCTGTCTCCGGGTTCTAAACCCAATATCAATAAGATATTCGTGTCTGCGCCGGTTATCGTAGAATCTGGAAAAAATACAATACGTATAGTTGTACAATTGTTTTGCCTAAAAGTGTGATCCTACCTATAATTACCGATATATACCTACTTATATTAAATACAATTATTTTTATATTCCAAATATTAGAAAAACAATATTTGAAATATACCTAATAGGCATAAAATATAATTGTAACAGTACGACATTTTAACTAATATAAGTAAATAATTAACTTATTAATGAATACCAGAATACCGAAATAATAAGAATAATTATATCTAATATCTATTAGTTGAAAAATAAAATATATATATATATTATATAGTATACATCAAACATTTTCGTGAAAATGGGACAACTTAAAAAGAGGGAAGCATACATACAAATCGGGACAATCCACCTAATGTGCAGACAAATCTGCAGGTCACACTTTGTAGGTACTTACAGTTTAGTAAGTAGGTAGTGACTAAGTGTATAGTATGGAATAATTATTGTTTAACCGATACAAAATTGTGCTGTATAGTTTTATATATTATATTTACTCGTTGTATTTTTGCCCTTTTTAAAGTCCCATTTAAAAGCATTCATTTTTGTTCCGTTGCCGTTGATCAAACATTTGACTTTGGCATCGCTTCCGACCAGAGCGTATTGCACTGCATAGTGATCTAAGCAATATAGATGTTTGGTATAAACAAAGATACAAGTAAAGCCTTATTGGCTCTAAAAAATTAAAATATTATAGTTGTGAAAATGATGAGGAAGAATAATAAGGATAAACTGTATAGTATTCCTGTATGCTAAATATAAGCTTTGTATGACTGTACAATAATTTGACAATGCTGATCAGTGATCACAATATTTAACCAGTGTAACATAAATTAATAAGTATTAATATATTACATAGTGTGATAGTATACGATAGATCAGGGGTCTCCAAACTACGGCCCTCGAACAAGTTTTAACTGGCCCGCAGCACCCATAGGACGGTAAATAAAATATAGATATCTAAATATATGTGTAATTTAAAAAGTCGTTATCGTGGTAAATTTTATTCACTCGCGCGCACTTAGGCATCGTCAGTTTCAAGATTTTTTGATAGAAATAGAAACAGAGTAGGTACCCAGATCTACCGTATTTTACAGCAGTTCAATGCAGGGATGGAAAACGTTTTTGAAAACGTTTTTAAAAAACGTTATTAAACGGAAAAAAATGAAAAACGAAAACAATTAATAAAACGAAAACCAAAAAAACCAAAAAACGAAAACAATTAATAAAACGAAAACGAAACAAAACAAAAAATGAAAACAATTAATAAAACGAAAACGAAATAAAACAAAAAACGAAAACAAAAACGTAAAACGGAAATAAATTATAGTATTATACATTACTTAATTATTTTTGCTCAATGTGTAAGTGCAGATTTTTTATTTTTATTCAAAGATGTATTTTATATTTTTATTTTATTTAATATTTTAGTATTTTACAATTACCAATATGTTAATTTTCTGAGTTATTATTACTGGATTATTTTTATTATTTACTCTAGAAATCTGAAATAGTGTTTCACTTTAGTCTTTGAGACTTAAGTCTTTACATTAGGGTTTTTAATCTTTACCAATGCACTTTTAAAATTTAAATATTAAGGATAATTAATTTGAATTTTTAACTTTCAAATGCATTTCTATATTGCGCGGTACTATTATAACTTAAAAGTTAAAAGTCACGAGTTATAAGCTATAGTTACTAGCTATACAGTGGCGCCCAACCCTATTTCTAAGTGTAGCGGTCGCTACACCTTGAAAATAAGGGGTGGATGGGTATAATAACAAAAAATAATAAACTTGAAATATGTTCATAATTAATCACAGATTATATTGGTTGATACCTTAATATTTACTAATATTATCAATACAAATATGATAAAATGTATTAAATAATATAATTTTGAGTTTTGAGGGGGTGGGTGGGTGGGTAAAATGCTTTCTTGCTACACCTGAAAAATATATCTTGGGCGCCACTGTAGCTATAAGAATATATTATATATAAAAAAAAAAAAAAATTATCAAAAACGTTAGGTATTTGGACAATAAGTAAATAACGTTTTTAAAAACGTTAATCAAAAACGCTATGGAAAAATAACGTTTTTAAAAACGTTAATCAAAAACGATATTGAAAAATAACGTTTTTAAAAACGTTAATCAAAAACGTAATAATCAAAAACGTTTAAAAACGTTAAACAAAAACGATATTTTTTAAATCAATAAACAAAAACGAAAACGAAAAAATTAAAAACGTTTTCCATCCCTGGTTCAATGGCTTAGGCACGGAAAAGTTCTATCTCGATTTTTTGAACTAAGAAATGAAATTGAAATATTTCTAATTGATAAGAATCGATCATTGCCTTTATTTACAGATAGTGAATGGGATTGGAAATTACCTTTTTTAGTGGATATCACAAAATATATGAACGACTTCAGCCTAAAATTACAAGGCAAAGATGTTCTTATTTGCGATGTTTACACATTAATAAAATCATTTAGGCAAAAACTTATTTTATTTGGAACGCAAATTTCAAAAAATTGTTTTATTCATTTTTCTACTTGTGATAAGTATAACAAAGAATCAAAAACACAATTTCCAGTCGACTTCGCTCAAAAAATAATTTCTGAACTTAAAATACAATTTAAACAACGTTTTTCTGACCTTGACGTAAAATCGGAAGAAATAAATATTTTTCAAAACCCGTTTAGTTATGATATTGAGAAGTTACCTCCTATCCTTCAAATGGAAATGATTGACAAAGTAATGATGAACTGAAAATCACACATCGTGAAGAGACTTTAGTTGATTTTTATAAATTTCTCCCAGATACACAGTATCCAAATTTAAAAAAATTTGCAATTGAATATATATATGTATTTGCTACGACTTATTTGTGCGAACAAACTTTTTCCAAAATGAAATACATCAAATCAAAATATAGATCGGCCATGACTGACAAACACTTGGAGTCAATTTTGAAAATTGGAACTAGCAACATACAACCTCAATTCGATCGAATATTAGCAGAAAAATATCAATTTCATACCTCTCATTAAAAATATTATATTAATACAATATTTTATTATTACATTATATATTAAAATTACAATGTATATATTATCATTTAAATGTATACCAATTATATTTAAGTATATTGTAGACAATATTTTATAAAAAGATTTAAAGTAAACTTATATTTGTATACCTATATTTTCATAAAATTAAAAATTATAAGTGTTAATAAACTTTTGGCCCGCTAAGAGCATTTGATATTCTTTGTGGTCCTTGAATAAAAAAGTCTGGAGACCCCTGCGATAGATCATAGATCACTAGGGGGGACAATATCTTCTAATGTAAAGGTGTAAGTGTGTAACAATAGGCGCAATTTGGGTCACATTTATGGGGGTGCTAGATTTATGTCGATTAAAGTGATCAGTGAAGGGCTTTGCGCCCCCCCTCCCCAAAAAAAAACCCCGTCCATGCATACACCTTAATTTTATACACCTTCGTATTAATCTTAATATAAACAATTATCTATAACATAATACATTATGAATTATGATCTATATTAATGTTCGGATATTATTATTAGGTATTATGAAAATGATAAGGTGTTAGAAATAATTGTATCCGAAATTTCAATTCCTATACTAATAAGTAACATTATAGTCAATAAAAATTCGATGATGCTATCAAACATTTGGCCTAGGATGTAGGTATTAGGTAACTACTAACTGTACCCCTCTCTTTCTCTGACACACACACACACAAAGACACAGACACACAGATTACGTCTGTGTTTGCTGCTTACCGTCCGAGGACTTCTCCAGTTGGTAGCTTACAACTTTATCAAAATCTATTTCCTTCCCCGTGGGGGCCACAGCCTTTTTGTCACCGACACCACCTCGGCCGCGGCCACCGCGTTTGCCATCGTTTCGCTCAACCATCACATCAGCCGAGTCGTGCGTGGGAACGACAGCGGCATCGGCCGTGTCCGTACTCGTCACATCGCCGCCGGCAGCGGTACCGGGATAAATGACAAACGCCTCAGGGACAGGCTTGAACGACCGACACCGTAAAGCGGCCGTCTCGTCTTCGTCGTCGTCGCCAGACACCGCCGCCTCATCCAAACGTTGGCAGATCAGATCCAAAAAGTCGGTCATGTAACACACGCAAGCCCGCCCGGGGTTGGTTGACACGCACTCATTTTCGGTGCCGAACAGGATTCGGGCGGCGGCAGTGGACTTCGTGGTCTTTGGACCGCCGTCGTCGATGTAGTCGTTGCTAGTAACGTTTTTCGAGCCGCCCGCACCGCGGCCGACGGTAACGTCCTTCGGGCGGTGCGTGAAGCGGCGGCGCTCGGCGTGTTTTTTATCGATGGCATTCGGACGATGCTGTTTGAAAAAGCCGGCGGACAGCCGGGACCTCGACGTAGTAACTGTCGGTACAGCGCCAAGCGTGTGTTCGACGGTCGGTCGGCCGATGGACGAGACCGTCATTATATTGTCAATTTGTTTTTGGAAGTACCTTACATCCGATCGGTCGTTGTCTGCGCTGCCGTAGCCGTTGTCGTACAGCTCATCGTGTCCAGCGAACGCCTCCGCTGCCGACACTATATCCCGGTAAACCAACCATTGACCCGTCGTCGCGATCAATATCGATAGGTTCAACCAAACCATTTTAGGTTAACATCTGTTAAAAATGCTGTGGTCGAAAAACATAAACAAAAACATCTATTTCGTTGTATCCATAATAACCAAAATAGTTGTTATTTATTAATATTAATGTACTTGTAATTTACCACCACCAGCATCTTACACTACAGTTACACCTAATCTAGGTCCTTAAAAGTTAAAGCTAGTCAGTGTCGTCGCCCCCCCCCCCTCGCTCACATTGATGTTAATAATGTTAGCCCTCCCCTGAAATTTGAATGGATTTCCGCCTATGAGTATATTATATTATTATATAATATGTATGTTGATAATCAATGATGCAACTCAGTATTATCTATTGGTATTTGTTTTCAGTAACTATTTAAGAATAACACTTTTAGTTTGAATCAATAATATATTCAATATTTTATATTTAATTAATTTGTCATGTTTGAATCATTATTTCAAAAAAAAATATGTTTTATATGAGTGGGTGGCATTCCCGGAGTAGGGGGGATAACGGTCATTTTGCATTTATTTAAAAAAAAATCTTTTTTGTTTGTAATTCAAAATGTTCTGCAGTCTCCAACTTGAAACCCAATACAATTTAAAATTAAATATTATTTCTTTGCTTCATAAAATACATTTTTCTATGACCTATATGGTAGACCATGGGCCATGGACTAGTTCCATTTTTTTTTTAATATTTATATTAAATGTTATATATTTTTAAACATTTTTTAAACACCAAGACAAGATCTTCCACACATAACGTTTACACCCAAAATAGTTTGTTGTATGCATTGATTTACTGATCATTGAAATCAAATGTAATACATCACTATTAAATAGTGATGTTACCTACTCAATGAAGAAACACACTCAACCCGTACTATACAATAGATAACAGTTCAACTTCTCCAGTTTAAATAAAATAATATGTACTGTGAACATTTTTGATAAAATTGAGTGTTATATTAAAAAAGAGTTGAAAACCACTAAGTCTAACATATATATCCACTGTATATTGCCAAATGTTAAGGACATACTATTGTTTAATGTAAAATAAAAAATAAAAATATATTGAATTGTAAAAATGTTTTAATGATTTTTCACTAAAAGCAAAACTAAAAAAATAAAAAGAGGAAATTAACATTTTACAAACATTATACAAGCATAATGGCCATAATGAATAATAAAATAAACACAAATGTAATATTATTGTACTTATTTTTAGTAAATATAATACTCAAAGACAAATGCATACAGTGGCGTAGCCAGGATTATGAAATGGGGGGTGTTTAAGTATAGATTAAAACCAAGTTTTTACAGTTTTCGTATATAAATAAATTTAGGGTTCGGGACTTGACTTGTTGCACTAAATATTATCGAAATATGATGCATTCAAAGTTGTCAAAATATTCTTAAATATATACTACATATTCTTTAATATAAACATACTACAATTTTGGTAATAAAAAACTAAAAAATAAGTAGGTACCTATATACATAGTTTATACACGGGCTTACTAATTTTAATATAGGTAGGTACCTATATTGATTAATGTGATGGACGGAGTACACTATTGCATGTTTTGTACATTTTTAAACTATTGTGAAATAAATCAACTTGATTTTTAAAAATACTGGAATAAAATACTATACGTTAATAAATATGTAATAAAGAATAGGTAACGTGATATGCGAACACCGTAATAAACGAACACGTATATCTACTGATTTTCATTTCTTCGTACAATCTAGAATGTAGATGTCAATTATAGTTTTAACACAGTCTTGTTATAAAGAGACTTATAAAATCTTACATACCATAACTATACGAAAATATAGCAAACCGTATAGCCAAGCTCCACCAACAACTTTAACAGCCCTCCCAATCATTTACTAAATTTTTTTAATTCAATTTTATAATAGTATGGTTTTAGGCTTCGGCCTCCCCAAATATCAAAATTAGAGCCTATTGTACCTCACCAAACATAATATTTTTAAAGATATTTTTCAATGTTATCCAAATATGATTTTTCCCGACAATTGTAGGTATGTATCTGCATTTAAGTTAGAAAAATGCAAAATATGAATAAATATGCGAAAAATCGCTCAAATGAACACTTTTAGTAAAATATGCAAATTCAAACTTTGTTTGATTAGACATTTAAAAATTTCATAAGACAAATTTATAACTTATCTAAAATAATGCGAGGAGTCCCAAACCCTATAAACAATATTTTTATTAGGGAGGAAAATGTCAATGGGGGGTGTTTAAACACCCAAAACCCCCCCCCTGGCTACGCTACTGAATGCATATAAGTAATAACCGTAGTGGTTATAATTCAAATTTGCATTTTAAAATATACTTGGAACATTACACCTACTAGAAAATTAAAAAAAGTAAAGTATAATGGAAATACTTATAGATAAATCAATATGATTCAAGTTATACTAAAAATGAGAGTTATAACAAAAATAAGCATGAAAATAAAGTTGAAAATGAAAATTCTTATATTATAAAAAAAAAATTAATGTGACATTAATTTATAAACATTATAGAAATTACATACTCAGAAAAGTAATTGTATTGTGTTATATTAAAACACAAAAATGGATTAAATTATTTTTACTTAAGTGGCCAAAACGTAGTTAAAAAAATTTAAAAATATTTTGTCATATGGTTAAAAAATTATTTTTAAAAGTACTAACTCTTTTAAATAAAAAAACCAACTAAAATCAATATTTTTTAAAATAACAAATTTAACAGATATCATGGAAACTACGTTTTTACCAGTTAACTAAACAAATAAACATAACTAATATGTTTCCAAGAGAGGAGAATGTTTAACTAAGCCTAGTTATAGGATTACTATTGTAATGATTTTGCTGAATAGAAAATCCATTTACAGGTCCTTGTTGTGTTGGTTCTGCTTGCTGACCTGTTTGTATATTAAGATTAACCAAGGAACTGATGGCATTCAATGCAGCCTAAAAAACATGAAGCAAAATCATTAATTAATATCAGAGTAATTTTTGTTTTTGTATATATGTTGTTATTTATGGATATTAATATTACTATTATTAATGAGTTATGACTAATACGAATATTATTAACATAAATTAGCAGTTAATTTCTTAATAAAAAAATTTGTTTAAAGAATATTATTTTGAGCCCAAGTAATTTAAACTCGTTTTATGTTATTTGTGTGGAATCGCCAAGTGCGCGTCCATAACAATATTTATTAATTATACCAGGATATACTCACAGCGTTACGAGAATTTTCCAAAGTAGAACCTGATCCTTTGCAGATCTGTGGAGGCATTGTCGAAAGGGATACTAATGTCAGGTAATCGTTGTGGTTTCCCTAAAATGATATAAGCATTAAAAGAATAAAAATAAAATATTAATTTACACAAGAAAATAGGTTCAATATCACACATGCAACAATCAGGCATAATGTATTACTGCAATAGCGCTAATGTACACTTTATTAGATAACTTATAAGGTAGTCTATAACATTTTAATAAAATAATATTTATAGAAGTACTAGGTAATGGCATAACACAGGTTAAAATATTAATTGTTCAAATGTTGATATTTTAAGATTAAAATAATAATTAATGTACTTATTTAACAGTTTATAATAGTTAAAAACCTAATTATTTTTTATAGTTACAACAATATTAATTATTAATTTGACAAATGCAACCTATTATGCATGGTAACAATCATATATTTTTGTCAGTATGTCATTAATTGTATTTTCTAGGCTGTCATAAAACTTAGGTTGATAAAAGTATAAAGAAGCCAATGGGTCTAGAAGTAAATCAGGATAAAACCAAATATTTAGTCATGACTAGGGGAACAAGGGATATCTCGGACCTAGTAGTAGAATACTTGGGGTAATATCTTGGGGCAAACATAAATCAATACAATAACATGCAAAATGAAATTAAAATTAGGATATCAGCAGCTAATAAGGGTTAATACGCTTTGGAAAAATTTTTCAAGTCAAAGCTCCTCTCTAGACGATCAAAGGAACGCCTGTACTTAAGTTTCCTACGGCCAGTTCTAACATTTGCATGTGAAACATGGTCGACTACTAAAGGAGATGAGGAAAAAATGGCTTCGAAAAAAAGTTCTTAGAAGGATTTATGGACCTATACTAGAAAATGAAGTGTACAGAAGAAGAACTAATGTGGAAGTACAACAAATTTATCAAAAACACGGTATCAACACGTACCTTATGAGTAAACAAATTGAGTGGGCAGGCCATGTATGGAGGTCAAATGGTATCCTAAAGAAAGCTCTGGAAGGAAAAATCAATGGAAAAAGACCTAGGGGTCGCCCTAGACAGCGCTGGATAGACAGGGTTAAAGAAGATATAAACGAGTGCGTCTAGGGATTAACTTTAGAAGACAGTATTGACAGAGATAGTTGGAAAAAAGTAGTAGAGGCAAAGTCCTTCAAGGACAGTAAAAGCTGAAGAAGAAGAAGAAGAAGAAAAAAGTATTTCTTAAATAATTTTTCTAATTGACCTATATACATTTTAAATAATTATACAAATTATATTATGTTCAACATTGGATGTTTATCATTAACATTTACTTTAGATTCAGAACAAAATAAGGAATGCATTGGTTTTACAATGATAGTTTTTTTTATGTTTTTATAATCTTTCCCTGGGATCATTTTTTGGGATAGAATGCATGATAAAAAGTACTCAAGTAGCAAGTTTATAAATCTAAATTAAGTTCATATCATAGACTTATTAACAATGTTGACAGATTAAATTTAGAAACTATGTTATTATATTGAATTGATGTTTACAAATATACAATAGGTAGAAAACTCATATTTATTGTACTCTCATTCTTATTAGCCAATTGTATAGAATGAATTTATTCTGAAATATTATAATTAATGCTATTGGCTACCTACATTCAAGAGAAAAAAATAAACATACATTTTAATTAAATACTAACCTTTGGGAATTCAGAATACTGCACTTTAAAACCTAACATTTGTGAAAAGTAATCCAACTGTTTAGTTGGCTGAAAATTAATAACTGAGAAATCATTCGCCATGTTACTAGCAACTGACACCAAAGGAACTCCATCATTTCCTTGACTAGGTTTATTGGTTATTGATGTTTCAGGTGATACAAGTAAAACACCAGGAGCAATTTGCCGTCCATTTTTTCGTGGACTATCAATATTTGCTTTATTTTCATGACTTGCCTAAAATGAGCCAATTTAAAATTAGTAATTACT
This sequence comes from Macrosiphum euphorbiae, assembly GCA_949089665.1. NCBI lineage: Eukaryota > Metazoa > Arthropoda > Insecta > Hemiptera > Aphididae > Macrosiphum > Macrosiphum euphorbiae. Next base: position 21,049,679 of record CARXXK010000003.1, on the reverse strand, counting down.
TATTATCCATGTTATAAAATATAAGTCATCAAAGCATTATAATTTACCAAAGGTAAATCATTATTTTTAATAGAACGTCTTTTAAGTTCACTTTCGTAACCCATTTCCACTAATAGATTTTCAGCTGCATTACGTTTGGCATCTTTTTTATTAGGTCCTTTGCCCAATGCAGAATTCTGTCCAACTGAAACCTAAAACCAATACAAAATAGTTAATTATGAACTAAAAGTTTTTATTAAGAAAGTACTTACTTCAAAAATAAATTCTTTTTTGCGATTTGTGTGTATGATATCTTCCTTAAGAACATATAATGGTTCTTTTTCTTTTTTTGTTGCCTGTATTTTAAAAAGTTTAGCAACTGGATCAGTATCCTCCGTTTTATAACTAACATCCACAGGTTCTATGTTTTCCGAGTTTGGTTTTGTTTCTTTGATTAGATTCTTATTTTTTTTTCTGGGCATTTTATAACGATTCTTTGTTGGCAATGGTAGTGTTGGAGAACTATTATCATCTTCTAAAAGAGATTCATTTGCTTCTTTCAACGTTTGAAGCATTTTTTCTGCTGCTCGTCGTTTTGAAATCTATAATACAATAAAACTATAATTTCTCTAAACATAAATGCATAATAAACTATAGTATTGAGCAGTAATATTAAATACATATATAAATATAATATTTATATTGATTTCTTTAATAATATTCATATTTAAGAAGAAATTTGTAAGAATATATTGTCGATTTAGGTAAATAAAATAATTTCAAGAACAAAAATATTACTTTTTTTCCATTTCCTTCACCAGTAGCATTGTAAGTTCCAACTGTACATTTAGTGATATAAGTTTTCATGTGTGGTAGTCCATCTTCTTTCAAAACTTCAAATTTGATAGGTAACTTCATTTTGAGAGCTACTTCATAAACTTGTGAAATCACTGATTTTGAATCACCGGCTATTAAAATAATGATAAAAATGATTAATAAACATAAAAGTATAAATTACTTTTTAAATATACATTTTAAAACTTCTTTGATGTTTTCATTTTTTTCTTCATTTTTAATTTGTGTTAAGGCTTTTAATGCAGCATCATGTCTTGCTGCTTGATTTGTATTACCATGACCAATAAACTCATGTTTACCAATTTGAAGCTTAACCTTATAAATGCCTACAGGTTTGACTTCAGGCTTAATATAGTTATTTGGCGGAGGAACCTATAATAATATTATGAAAATAAAAAAAGAATATATTTGTTTATGATAAAGATAATTATAATTTTAATAACAAAAATAACCTGCGGAACATTGAAACGTGTGTTATAAAAATTTGGTACATATGGCATACATCGTGGTCCGCCTCTAGTACTGTAAGAAATCAGAAGCATTTAAAATGATTTTTATGTGCATTTACCAAATTTAAAAATATTGTGTCTAATCAAAATCCGTTTTTACACTAAATTGTTGAAGTTATTATAAGGTCCTGTCGTTCTTGTGTGTGAGTAAATTTCAGGTCTGAAATTATTAAACTGGTTGGGAGGTTGTGGTGTTGGTAAATATTGAGGTGTTTCAACCACTGTGTAAACTGTTTGCTCTCCACGTTTCATTGCCAAAGCATTTAGCTCTACAGTTGGAGTAATATTATCTATAAATAAAAAAATGTACAATTAAATGTTAAGTCATTTTATAAACAGTATTTCTAACAGTGTAATTTGTATTACTATAATGACCAGAAGCTTTTAATTTCATTTTAGTTTGTGGTTGGTTGTAACTAGTTTTTGATAAAGCAAGTGCAGCTGCAGCATGTTGAGCTTTTTTAATACTCATTGCATCTGCATTGTATTCCTCCGTTCCTAACTGCAAAGTAACGGTAAATTTTTTTTTGTGTGGTGGTCCTTGTTCATTAGTTAACTTATATTGATGCTTGATCTGTTTAGAATTCAAATAAATATATTAGTCATTTATAACTCAAAAAGTGTAGACGCTTTTAAAATAAATAATTGATACCTTATTAAATCTTGCTAACTCATTTACAAGACACATAGGGGTTTTGTCTTTATCAATAGATGTACTATTTTCAGCTGAATAATCATTTTGTAACAATGAATTCAATTGTGAATATGCATTTCTATCTGAATTTAGTACTATTGCACCAGCCATCAGATAGCCTGTAAAAGTACAATATGGTTATAAAACATACAATATTTAGATAATAAAAATATAACACAAATATACATAGATGCATAAAATAGCATTTAAGAATTCATTATTACATAATATGTACTTATTTATACGATTAAATAGATATTATAAAATCAAAAGTTTAAATAAAATAATTTCAATAAACATAAGTACTTAATAGTAGGGCTGTTTACCTATCTATAATTTCTTAAATACAATTTAAACATGGTCTAGGTATCATAGAAAAATAAAAACCTTTTTTACATTATCACCCTTAATTTGTATTTCTTTTTTATTTTGTCTACATATTTACTAAAAGAAAGGTTCATCATTAGTGATTATTATAAAAATTATTTCAATTCTAAAACAATTCTATTCAATTTATTTTTATTTTTACATAGGTATTACACTATTCTTATTATATAATCCCAATATATTATTTTTACTATTTTTTAGTGATATAAATGTTTGATAATTGTATATATAAAATATGTTTTTACTTGTACGTCAATACTATTTGATAATTAATTGAATATTAGTTTATTAGTAATCTACCTATAATATTAAACAATGGATCTAGCTATTAGCTAAATCATTAAAATCGAGCATTGAAGCAATAAAATACAAATGTATCAACAATAAATAATTAATTGTTAGTGATTTTAGGTACTATTAAATTAATAAATTAATTCAAGCAGAAAAGCAACAGATGTATACACAAAGTTACTGGTATTTTCTATATCCATCTCCTCCAATCGCAATATAAAATATTTTTTTCTATATTTCCATGACAGTGCATTTTGCATTTTGCTTACATTAGATTAAAATAACTAACAATCAAATTTAAAACGTAGAACTTATATGTATTTTATTTTGATGACGCCATGTTAGGTATTATGATCTAATATACATTATTTTTTTTTTAAATATTTTCATATGATTACAATCATAAAAAGGCAATTTTTTAGTATTAAATGTTTTATAGCTCAATAAGCAGTATTATTTGGGTTTGATAATTATTTATGACGTTTCTCTATTCTTTAGGTATGATGGAAATATAGAATAAAGTCTTAGAGGAGAAAACAATATGTCAATACAGTAAAATATGTTGGTATAGCATCCTTATAAATACAACATTTGTTGATTTAATTAAATGTTAACTCAAAATCATCACTCATCTTAACTTATTTTTTATACAACTATCCATTTCTGAATTATAGGTACTGGAAAAATATATTGAATGTACAAGACAAGGTACAAAAATAAAATCATAATTCATAGATGTACCTCTACTATTCGCGCAATCTGGGTTGAGCAGAATTACATTTTTATATAGAATAAAACCGTATTAAAACCATCCATTCTGATTAAATTAATAATTTTAATCTGTTCGGACCATTCACATATCTAGATTGACAATTCCAAAATACAAATCAGATTATAATTTTCAAAACCTAACTCTGACAGTAATACAAAATGCACTATTTCAACAAATTTACTAAACTAGACCGGTTTATAATTATCCCACATTATCCCGCACGGGGATAATGATGAACCATGCAAACAATATGGTCCAAACATCCCATTGCATTATTTTTCCCACCGGTTTAGTCTAGCGAATTAGTCATATGTATTGCACTAATACACAATAGCATTAGACTAGATTAGAGTGAAATATTATTCAAAATGACAATAAATCAAGTCAGTCTTTAAAATAAAATAGACAAATTTTGCATTATATTTGTCAAAGATTAATATCAAAATCGAATAATGAACCACAGAATAATAAAATAAAATAAATTATTTGACTGAACATTGTAATGATGAAACCCATAAAATTGAGTATTATTAAGTCATAAATTCAAGATTGTCAATATTTTACCAAGGTATATCAATGTTTTTGTAAGATTTTAGAAAATTATTATTACCAAGTCAAATGATATAATAGGACATACAGAATTTGACGAATACTGAATATTTACTATATACCTACAGATACAAAAATCCATAGTAATCGATTTAAAAGGAACAATGGGAAAATTAATATTAATCAACAATAATATAATTTATTATTCTTCCAATCTTTTCAAATACTTAATGTGAAAACATTAAAATTATAGAGGAATAGTGTATTAGTATCTATTTGGTTAGCAACAAGCTAATGTCAAAATACCAACAATTTCACAATATGGTTAACTGGAATAACAACTCATAATTAGGTACATTTCGTCGCTGATACAGCAACAGCACCTATCTCCCAACAATTTTTCGATGTGAATTTAATGAGATACACAGTGCTATGACGAATGTTTGATATAAGCTGTTTTTGTTATTTACAGTCCAACCAGTTGCCTGAGCACAAAAAAGTCTGAAATAAAATACTTCCGTACGGTGTTTATCTACCAATATCAACAACAATCTAATTTTGTAAAATTTTGACATACGTCTTGTTGCTGTATCAGCGACGATTTACATTCAATTATGAATAAAGATTCTTTTAATGAATAAAATAACACCGCATTAAAATACCGGCAAACCGGGTTACTTGGGACTTATGGCTAACTTGGGCCATATTTAAGAAATTTAGCACTGTATCATATGGCATCACTAATTTATCTTTTTGGTATCATTATAAATTTATTCAAGCAGTATACACATTAATACAAACAACTTGACTACTTACAGACGTATAAATAAAAGTAAGTTTTTGTTTATTTAATTAAGTAACATATATTAAAAGCTTTAATATTTATGTGAATTAGTTTTGAGTCCAGTTCATAGTTGAACTATGAAGTAGATTTTTATGTTAATTGAACGGCGAATATATTGTAAATAAAATTTATAATCACCTTAAAATAATTTGTACACAATAAGGTTTGGAGGTAAATAAATGTATCCAATTTTAGGGTAACTTGGGACAGTAGTAAAGCATGGAATAGACCCAAGTTAAACCTAATGTCAGTAATGTCAATTTAAATTTAATAAAATCCTCGATAAAATCATTAAAAAAAACTTATTTAATAATATAAATTTTTTTAAAAACAATAATTAAGTCTCAAGCTAAATAATATCGAAGGTAACTTGAATTTTACATAGAAATGTATGGATGTCCAAAGTTACCCAAAAATCAAGGTAACTTCGGACAGAAATTTTTAAAAAAAAGTTAAGATTAACTAAATTAAAATTTTGTCTATTGTGTAGAAATTATAGCTCAAGTCAAGAATGGATTTTTGGTTTTTACTGTTTTTATCATTCATTACAAATTGAATGTTGAATATGTAAAGAATGAAAGTGTCCCAAGTAACTCGGTTTGAAGGTATTAAATGCAAAATAAATTAATATTATTTAGATTCTAGTTTATACTACAACATAATATGTAGTTACATGTAACATGTTTACATTAATTATTATTGAATATTATAAATTAAATTAAATTATTTAGGTATCTCTTCCCTAAATGACGAATGTTTAAAATATACAGATGTAGGTATTCAAATTATTTATACCTATAATATACTTATAATTTTACAAATTTCCATTGTTAAAATGTTCTTTAAAACCTTATACCTAATAGTTTTTACTTTTTATACTTTTTGGTTACAATTTGTATATCCCTCATATGTTAGAATAAATCAAGCATAAGCATTGTAGCACCCTTATCAGATGGGTATAGAATTAATTCAAAACTAGTATTATGTACCTTATAGTATTTGAATGGTGAAGTTTACAAAATATCTGCCCGATAAACTGTTCAGATATATTTTGTAAAACTTATACACAGCATTTAAGATATAAATCAATATAACTTATAAGAACATTTAACATAAAAACAGATGAACTTCCCCGCAGTACATTTTAAACCACAAAATATAAGGAAATTTTTTTGATATTGAACCATTCGCTGTTCCTCAATATTCAATGATTTTTTTAAGAAAAGTATAAATAGATTTTTGGTTTACATGGGGTAAAACTAAAAATTATGAAGATAGGTAATATGAAGAAGTATACAATTTGAAAATCAAAAAACATAAAATGTTATTGAATCATAAAAACTGTCAAATATTACTTAAAGAATGGTTCAATAAAAAAAAAAGTTAAAATAAAATATACAAGCAAAATTGAACACACAATTGTTCAACCGAATAATTTTTTCCCGATTAGCTCAGCAGACACATAGAGAAGAACCAAGAATGGTCATAGAAAATTACCTTCGACGCAGTCTGACAAACCAAAAATATCTGTAAGCTCTTCTAAATCAATAAAGTCTTTGTACACCAAACCGTTAGAGCTAGCAGCCAGTAGGACATGAATAATCACTACTAACCGTTTCATCGTCTTGTCACTAATCCGCTAAGCCTACACAGAGAAAAACTTATAATACTTGTCGTTACAATCAGTGGCGTACACAGAAATATCAAAAGGATGAGATATAAATAATAAATAATATGATGTTCTATAGAACATTTTCAGTGTGATAAATGCCAAGGGTTTGAACACCCAAAACCTTCATTGAATGTACGTCACCGGTTACATTAATTATAGGTCCGGGGGCGAAAACAAAAGAAAAATGTTCGTTTTGTTTGCTATTAGGACTCCGTATGGCTAGGACCTGTTACGCGCGGTAAGTAGCACACGGCGGGGCACTGCCCTACTTCGTGTCCGCCGCGTATCCTGCGACGCGACTCCGTGTATTGGCGAGGTGCGCCCATTAACGGTTTTCACACTTACCTACCGCGGACGTCGACGGAAAACGGATTGGTGTCGACCGCAAAGGGTCACGGACAGGATCAAACGCGCGCGGTCGAGATTCAACTGATCGACGAACGCGCAACGGACGATAGGCGACGACGGACCACAGGAGCTGTACGACCGTACGAATCTGACGACTGACGAGGGCCGAGCGTTAAATAGCAACTATGGCAAAAACTGACAACTGAGTACTGACTGCTCGATTCTGCAGCGAAACCGCGTAGGCGTTCGTTAACAATAGATAAGAAAGAAAAATCACACCGAATGAGTTACCACAACCTAGGTACACTAAAGTTTACAACCATATCTATGAATATTTATCAGTTATAACTTATCACTGTCGGCATTTTTCCAAACAAAATAAAAAACATAATAATATAATATATATTATATACCAGCTGTCTAAACCCGTGATTGCCGATTGCTACATAGTAGAACTTAAATTTTACATTAATCCGTTAACGGGTAACAACGACATATTATAGATAAAGGAAAATCAAAAAGTGTCAGGACTCGAGGTGTTTAAAATCAATCTTTTATTCAAGTTAGATTTTTACAATATTTTTTCTTTACAGTGTCTCAAGTTCACTGTTGAACTGTGTTTGTTTTGTATTATTCTAGCCACAAAGCGTGTTTGAAAATTATCGAAATGTTGCCTTAGCAACAGTTATGTCTTATTTGCCCAAACATTGATCAAACTATTTATTATTTTTACTTCTCTTCCTCAAGTGATAATATCGTGTTCTGTGTATCCAGTAAAATGTTCAAAAATACATTCCAAAGTGGTTTCCTGTCTATACTCTACAGCATTGGCAGCAAGCCCTTACAGCTCTGGGATAAGACTGTTAGAAATGGACATATCAAACGCATTACTGACAATGATATCCAATCGTTGGTGTTGGACATTGTAGGCACAAACATCAGTACAACATATATTACATGTCCGGCCGAAAAAACCAAGACTCTAGGTATCAAATTACCATATCTAATTATGATCGTCAAAAACATGAAGAAATATTTTACTTTTGAAGTGCAGGTGGGATATAAAGTTAAAATTAAAATTGTATTATATTTCTACTTACCTATTATATTTTATTCTTACATAGATTCTTGATGATAAGAACATTAGACGCCGATTTCGAGCGAGTAATTATCAATCAACAACTAGAGTTAAGCCATTTATTTGTACAATGCCCATGCGTCTGGACGAAGGTTGGAACCAGATACAATTTAATCTAGCAGATTTCACAAGACGTGCTTATGGAACCGGATATGTAGAAACATTGAGGGTACAGTTGCATGCCAATTGCAGAGTCAGACGAGTTTATTTTAGTGATAGATTATATTCTGAAGACGAATTACCTGCGGAATTCAAACTATTTTTACCAGTTCAAAGTAAAGTAAGTTATTGACCTTAACATTGATAGTATATAAAGGCCAAGTCAGGATTTAACATTTTTAAATATAGTTTTAAAAATGAATAGTTTGCATTAAAAAAAAAATAATAATTAAAAGCAAATATGTAATTTAAAAAAAAACTCGTGACTTCTTTTTGTACACTAAATTGAAACCTAAAAGTTTCTTTTTGCTTATAATTAATTTTCAATTGTTTATGTTGATATGTTCTGCTGATCAAAGTTTTTCACAACTAGTAATAATTACAGCTTTCTATGAAACTAATAGACAATATATTATTAATTGCATATTAGGAATAGATATTTTTTAAAAATACAACCATTTATTGTGAAGTGACGAGTACCAAAGAAAATTAAAATTAAAATTGCTCAGTGATCAGGGGACCGGCATACAAAAAACACCAGAAACTATTGAAAAAAAAAATAAATAAAAATGTTAACAGAAATGTCAAACCAATTAAAATAACACCTCTATGGCAAATTTAACAGTTTTATGCTGATTATTTGTAAAAATAATGGCTGTAACACGTTTGGGTATAAAAATATGTTTTTACATAAGAATTGAGAGAACGATTGGGAATACAAGTTAAGGTACACCTCTCAGACATTAAAAATAAATACGTTTTACTTTGGGTACATTATATTGTAAATATAATACCATGTTTGTGAACCAATACTTTTAGGTAGAGTAAAGAGGTAGGTAGGTAGGTAAGAGTATATTAGCGTTAGGCAGGAAAGATACTTTTAAATTGAAAAAAGTTTATTTAATTTAATATCATTGCCAATGCGCGTACGTAAGTTAATAAAGTAAATAACGACCGACTTACTGGGCAGTATTATGCGGGCCTGTTATAACTCAGGACATTTCTAGGAAATATCGACCGAAAACTATTACAGAATAAACTTACATATAGGTACTAATGTTTATTTACTTTACACACACACTTACAAGTTATTTGAATGTATCATTAAAACCTACGGCCCACTAGAGCCCCCTTAACTTATTATTTAATTTAACCTAACAAACTATATGACATGACATCTTTAAATGTAAGAATATTGGTTAAAGAAAAAATACATAGAACAAAACAATACATAAAGTAGTGTTTAATATACTAGAATAAAGTGAATATATTTACTGAAAATAACTTTGTGAAACAATGTTTTACTTATATAGGTACTTTTTAGTTATAATTAATCTATGTTTACTTATTAATTTCTGAAAATATTATTTAACCATACAAAACAAATAATAGTAAAAAAAAAAATTAAGATTTGACATTAATTAACAAAATTAGATTATTGATACCTTTCAATAAGTAAATGAACATAAATAATGAAGTTATTTAATTTTCAGACATTTCAGTAATTTCTTCCCCAGGTTCACTCTCTGTTTTTTCCTCTTCGCTATTTTCTTTTACCTGGTCATTTTCCTCTTGTTTCTTAACTTTAGGCGAAGAACTTTTTTCAACATCACCTTAAAAACAATAAATTATTATTCCATTTTGTTTCTTAATAATATTTCATAGTAATATACTATGTATTTATTAAAAATTTAAATATAAATACATAGTTCCTATTAAAACAAAATTATTATTTATAAAATATTTTTATGTTGAATATTTACCATTTTCACCTTCTGCTGTTCTTTTTTCAGGTCGACCACAGACAGAGAGTAGATTGAACTTGCAGAAGCGAGCATAATCTCTAACTACTGATAAACAACAAACAGACTTCACCACCTCAACAATAATAGTCATTTTAGCTCCACCAGATAAATCCACAGTATGCTGTCCAAAACTAACCACTTGATTGGCCAATTCATCGATAACTTTATCACGCGGCACTGAATTGTTATATCTGTGACTATAATAACACACCAATTTATATAAATTAATATTATTATTTAAACCCTATTATTTAAGGTTTTTGTGGGAAAATTTGATTTAAATATAAATATTTTTTGTACTTGAACATAATTGCAAATGTTGTTGGTTCTGTAGAAAAATACTTAGGCAATAAAATGGCGCAGGTCGATGTTATGGATGTTATGTTGGCCTATAAACACAAGTAAAGAAACAATAATGTTGTATTATACTATAACAATAATATTAGCTTGGTTTTATATTACTTTGCAAGTAACCATAATTGGAAGCATACGCAAAAGAAATTTTGTCTTCTGCACTTTGGTTCTTTCAATGTCTTCGAGTATTTTATACATAAGCTCACACGGATCTTCAACCTAACATTAAATACGCAATTAATTGAAATATTGGGTTAATTTAACACAACAATATAAATGAGTAAATGACTTACTGTGGTGCTGATGAAAAGACAGTTCCCAACACCTGTAGCTGACGGAGTGAACTTCTTCCAATCAGCATTATCTTTTCTGGACAAGCTTTCCAATTCAGTGTCTAATGAGTCCATGATTTCTGCGGATTCCTCTTCAGTACTAATAGTCTCTTCGGATGGTTTCTAAATCAAAGTCAATTTAAGAAGTTTAATGATTTTTATCAAAAAATAATACATGTTTACTGGTTAGTGGTTACTAACTTATTGGTAGAATACACTATATAAAAAATTAACCACACAAAAATAATTAGGCCGTTCTTAAAAAATATATTTATTGACTGAGTTTAATTAGACTTTTTGACTTGCATAAGTATTATGAAGTTATGAATTTGTTTATATAATATACATTTCTGAGGTTATTCAATAAAAACAAACTTATAAATATTAAGTTATTTAACACATTGACTGCCGGCGGTCATCTGTAATTCTCAAATTATATAATTTTGTTACTGCTAGCGACCGTATATTAATATGGTTTAAAATTATTAACTTGTTTTATGGCGCTTCAATAATGTACTAAAAACAAAGCAGTGAGATTATGGGAATAATTACAATATTTTTGAGGTAATGAACATATTATGTTATATATTTTCAAATATGAAATAATATAGTATGTATAAATTAGGAATAGCATGGACAAATATGTATGGTGTATTGGTGTGTGACATGGCAGTTAAGTGTCAACATATTAAGACAAAAATAAGGGGATATAAACGGGTCTTTTCTTGGAAGCGGAGAGTATATATTGACATCCTCTAGGTGCATGTCTATCGTCTATGCATTATAAGACTTTTAGAGCAGAGTATTTGATTAAATCAACCATACGTTTAACAAAACAATTGTTATAGTTATAGTTATTATTAGTGGTGTTAACTTAAAGCATAATTTATTGTGTTTATTAGACACCTGAAGGCAATTGAATGTGCAAAGAAATACTTATGGTATATTGGTATACATTAACTAAAGGTTATAATATAATATAACAAATATAGTTGTGAATATAAAGAAAAAATCTAAGTTTTTTAATGAGAAAATAACTAAATATACAACTATTAACACATTTCAAAAGTTTAAACTTAAATGCCAAGTTTAGACTCACAATCAGAGTTGAAATCAAAATCAATTAGGTTGTAACGCGGCCGAACATTCGACTTTAAGGTTCATTATAACTAAGATTGGGAGTGGAATGACATTAAAGGTACTTTTTGACCGGGTAAAAATGTGGTCATTGACCAACTTATGTTGGCCGCTGTTGGTCAAGTATCTCTGAACAGTGTATGTTATTTATTAAGACTTACATCTAGAAGAAAGTCTGTGGACCTAATTTCATAGCTAGTTCCTTTTTGGGGCATTCCATCCCAAAATTATGAGATAAATATCTTAGGAAATAAGACTGCACATTATCTATATGGTGTATATGATTGAGTTGAGATGGATTCCAAATTATGGACCAGTACTAGATATCAGTATAAGGTAAGTATTAAGACATTGGATATTTTTAAAATCATAGCAATGAGGTCTAACGTACCCTAACATACAGCAGACAAAATTATAACCAGATATTTAATGAAGGAAACCATTTCCATATTATGGTTATCGATTGAGTAATTATAAAAAAATGGATTTTAACATCTAGTGTAGGTTAGGTTAGAGCACATTTGTATCTACTTTTATTTTTAAATGTTTATTCGCACACCATTTACATATTTGCTGACAAAAGACCCATCTTAATTTCGGTATTATTTTTTAATAATAAATTAAAATATCAACGATTCAACATTTGATTTGGATTTTTCGATAAGAATCAATAGAATATAATGTAGAAATATAACTTGGAATAAGCAACAAAAAATTATTTGTGCATGAATGAGCAAACCCAAGTTGATATTTTCAAGGAATTAAAATCAAAGGAAGACAAATAAGTTATCTTGTTAGTTGTTTATTCATAATAATAGTACTGATGCTAAAAAAAATTATTTATAAACATAATATTATGGTTAAATATGCATGTATTGTTCTTATTATGAAATTGGTAGTAAATCTATAAAAATATTAACAAAGTATCACACAATATGTTTATATTTTTAAATAACATTCAATTTGTTTACATATTTTTTTTGAATTATCAATTTTTACTGAATTTAATAAGCTGAAATCTAAATTTTCAATACAATGACACAAATTTTCACAAGTTGTATAATATAATCGTTTATCTTCACATAATTTTTCTGCCAATTCGTATTGATGGTTGTCCATTAACTTTTCATTAACTACCACTAACAAAGGTTTACCATAGTCTAATGCTTGCATTATGGAACCAGCTCCTCCGTGACTTATTACTAGATCGCTATTCATCATATCAGTCCCAATATCCGGCTTAAATGTATAACTTGAGATTTCCATTACATCAGAAGGTTCAAGAATAAATGTACCGTTTCCTACTTGAAGAGTCATTGATGTATAGCCATTACGTTTCAGAGCTTCGAGGGTACGACGGTCAGTGACAGAATCAATTAGTTCATTAAATTTAGTGGTACCGACAGTGACAAATACCGATTTAGTAGACATTTCGTTATTTTCAGATAATAAATAAAATGTCACAGAGTAATAAGCAATTCGATTTAGTATAGAAAAAGGACTTGTTGCATATTTAAAATAACATATACACAAAAGTTTTATATTAGGTAATATTGTATAAGACTATAAGAGTAAGAGTAAGGTTTTATTGAGGTATCGTTGACGATACTACATTAGTTTAAAAATAATTATGAATTTACTCGTAAAGACTAAAGAAAACTGAATTTATCATATTTAGTATTTACTATTTACCATCAACTAAAAGTGATAATACCACTACTAAAAGTGATAATACCACATTAGTCAATAGTGGTTCACAAAGTGTTAGAAAATATTGAGGGTACTATGCATAAAGTACAAGATTGAAAATTCATAAACTGAAATATGAATTAATAAATCAAGTTATTAAATAAATTGATAAATAAATTCAGTTTACAATAAAAATATTTTGGTATTTCCTTAATTTATCTTTCGCGATAATAAAATAACATAATTTAAATCCATTCTCGGATTTCTAATTACGTACCATATAGTATATTATAATATTACTAACAGATTATCAATAATTTAGTAGGTAGCAGAAGAGTACATTGTACACCACATATTCTATTAATATTCAATATTCTATTTACCGAATAAAATGTAATCATAAGCTGATGTGTAAATATAATATCATAGACCATAATAACTATAATAATAATTATAAGGTCTATGAAAAAGATCGACTCCTGAAAATATTTGCAGTGGATGAAAATATATTTATATTATAAGACAAGTATAGATAATCTGCATATTATTCGTGTTTTTTTTTTATATAGTTAATGACGAGTTGTTTGAGAACAACTTAAATAGTAAGCAATAAAAGTATGTTTTTTTGCCATGATTTAGCGGCCAGCGCAGCGAGAAAATAATGTTTGAAATACATTTTAAAAAGACACTTCACAAATATTTGTTGTGTCCGTGTTACAAGTGCATAATGTAGCAAATTTAAGCTCAGCAGATAACTCGGTTAGTTTAAAAATTAGAGTGAATCGACCTACTATAGCACCATGAATCTTAATGGCAAGAACAATATCTATGTTTGTATGTGGTTTTTTTTAACGATAATTCGGTTTTTAAGTGAGTTATGAGAATTTTTAACTGACTATATTATATACCTACGCATAACTTACTAAAAAATTGAACTATCGTACAAAACTCAAATACAAACACAGATAATGTACTTACCATCATGTTTCACAATACGTCGATTCACTCTAATTTTTAAACTAACGGAGCTAAACGCGTTCGCTTGAGCGTAAATTTTTCTATGTTACGCACTTGTAAGACGAAGACAACAAAATATGGCCGTGTGGCGTGTAGCGGCCTCTAAAGAAAAATTAAAATTTGGCGTAGGTATACTCAAGACTACATAGTTCTGTAAATTGTTAAATGTTTTTGAAAATTTCTCAGATTTTTGCAAAAAACAAAAGAAAATAATATTTGATTTGAACTTGTAAAATATATTGCGCTTTTATTAATATTGTAAATTTGTAAACAATAACAATGTATATCGTTCCAGCAAACGCAAGGCAACAAAATAGTTGATGATAAATTCAATCGTGATATTTCTGTCAACAATATTTCAAACCTACGTAATAAACAGTAAAGACGACAACACGACTGATAATTCAGCAGGCCACGAAAAATCAAAAAATAGGTCTAGAACACAGGACAACTGTGTAAAACTAGACAAAACTCCCAGAAAACATGCTTAAATATTAAAAATACAAAAACAAAATATATACCTATACCTGCGCAGCTAGTAAAATCACTGAACTGTATCTGTATAAAGATCAGTGAGTAAAATTAACAAGGCTAAATTGCTTATTATTTATTAAAAATTATTATTATTATTATTATTTATTGTTACAATTTATTTATAGGTAGGTATCTACAATATACTGCCTACCCACGATCAAAGATAGTCACTACAATTGTGTACCTGAAAAATAATTTTTGGAATACGTGTTTCACGGTGATGTTCACTATTCTGGGGTCTTTAAATAAAGTTAAATTACATCTTAAAAACGTGTCTCCAATAGAAAGAACAAATTTTTTTAGCCTTCCCTGCGGTTTTAAATACTACATTTAATCACTATAATTGCATCAATGCCTAAACCTCGATTGAAATTATTAATAGTAATTAGTTTTGGTAATTACCAACTAGCATCTATAAAACTACGATACTAAGACTCGGAATACAAAGTACTAACGTCTAACACCTAACCTGGTACTAATCAAGTAATCATCTGTCTTACAATTTCATTATTAATTTATTTTTATTTTTACCAACTAACTATAGGTACTTACATAACATTATAAAATATAAATCAGTAATAAGTGAGTAAATTATAAAAATAGAATTCTATGATAGGTTTGAAAATTAAAAACTTCTAAAAATACACAACTATGAATTAAATTATTGTAGGTATACAAATAGGTGTAAATGTGTAATCCACGAATAAATAAATAAATATGATCTGAGAAAACCAATTTCCGAAACTTTGCTCTTTTGGTAATTTTTATAAATTATAATGATGGTTATCAAAAATGTCAGCATAAAATGTGAATCACGATATCTACAAATAGATTTTAATTCCACAAACTTACGTCTTTTTCTTCGCTGTATTCTCTTAACAAATTTATCGCTTCCTTCTGACAGTCTTTTTCACCGTAATTGCAAGTGCATAGGAATCCTTTCATGTCTGGCAGAAGTTTATAACGATTGTCCTTAAAATTGTACTTTTTTTTACCATATGATTTGACCGGACGAGCTGCCATTATTTCAATAAATGCCGTTTTTTTTTGTATACTATATAACTGGTTTAAACAACAAATATCAACAAATAATTTATTTAAATAACTTATAATATTGAACTATTTTTTTTAGGTTTCGTTATTATAATGTATAAATTATGAAGACTAACCTACACTTTTTTATAAAAATTTAATATATTAATTTTACAATATGCAAGTAATAGATATACCAATATAGAAGACGTAAGCACGTGCTAAAGGATGGAAACTTCAGCCTGAAATAATGAAAAGTTAAATACTGTACTGAAATGCTTAATTTATAAATTCATTCCGGCACGGCGGTACTATTGATAAATGATAATAAAGTGATTGGAGCTTATCAGTTATCAAGCGGGTAACAGAACACGGGACAGTATGTCCAACCCACGGACTAAGATATTGTTCTGTGGATATACCCAGAGATTTTAAACAACTTATTAGTGCCTGTATTGGCCGTATTACAATCTCCGCCTTTTTAAACCGCGGAATTGGCCGGTACGGTGCATCCGAATTGCATGCCAAAAAAATAAATATAAATCGGGTCGTCCGAATTGCATGCCGTCTCTTGGAGGGGTCTGTCCGAATTGCATGCCATCTCTTAGAGGGGTATATCCGAATAAATAACTTACTTTTCAACTGGAGGATCGGGATTTTGTTACATTACAATAAAACATATAAATATTGTAGAAGGCGACACTGTGAATAAGAATCATAAAATATTATTTTTAAATTAGGTGGTTTTTTTTTGACATTTCGGGCACACAATATTACAATTTAAATAAACAAAATAATATATAATAATAATTCATAATAATAAAATATGTCAATATAGAAACATCTTTTTTTGAATAATAAAATGGTATAATAGCATTTTTTAAAACGGTTAATATTACAATGAAAAATTACGTTACAGTATAATAATAATAATAATAAATTAAAAAACAACAATAATAATAATAATAATAATAGTAGGTAATAATATTATAACAATAGGTAGAATACAATTATAATAATATAATTATCTATATTCTATATAGTATATAGTATATAGTCATAATATATTAAAAATTTAGTTTTGTGTATTTTGTTGTCGGCACTCGGCAATGACATGTATTTTTTTTTAAAAATTAGGAAAGTCCAAAAAAAAGTTTAAGTTGTTTAAGTGCATAGTAAATAAACGTGTGGTGTACAGCATGCAATCCGGACAAAGCCTATATAGGCGTTAAGATACAACGCGAGGATACGAGAAATACGAAGACAATGCGCCGCAACAATTTTCATCCACAGCTACAACACCGAAATTCTTAAGTAGCTGAATTATCATCAGGATTTCTGGGTTTTTTTTATAAACAATGTTTTTAAGTACAATAATAATGTCCATACATATTTAAATTTAAATTTAAGTACTTACTTAGTATTATTAGGCAAGTATTCAATAATATGCATACTAATTAGTAATTACTATACCCAGGGGCGGAGTGGCCGGTCTGGAAATGAGAAATTTCCAGATGGCCTGGTGACCTGGCCATTTTGTTAGATTTTTTTTTTAATTTAATTTAATTTACAAAATATTAGTTAATGCTATATGCGTCAAAAAATTGTTTCTATTAAATTATTGTATTACAAATACTATTAATGCAATAATAGTACATTGGGATAGCCTCGTACAATTGTATAGGTACTCTTATGATAAGGCTTTGGATATAAAATTACAAATATTTGGTACATAAATATAGACATAAAATAAAATCAAAGCAATATAATATTGATATAGATCGGTTATTTTTATAATAAAACACCCATTTTAAACATTGAAGTATTTAAAAAACAGGCAGAGAAATTCAATGACCAATGATTATCTTGAGTCTTTTATGCTAATGGCCATTGAAAATAAAATTCTCATGGAAATAGATAACAATATTATCATAAACGCTGCAGTTGGTGAGAAATCTAAGCTATTATCTAAATTATTACTATGAATTTATAAATCTTTTTTATTATATATTGTTTACAATGTATGTATTTATCCAGGGGCGGAGTGGCCGGTCTGGAAATGGGAATTTTCCAGATGGCCTGGTGGCCTGGCCATTTTGTTAGATTTTTTTTTTAAATTTACAAAATATTAGTTAATGCTAAATGTTTGTTTCTATTAAATTTTTTTTTTTTTTTAATTAATTAATTATTTAAGCTTTGGATATAAAATTACAAAATATTTGGCACATAAATATAGACATCAAATAAAATCAAAGCAATATAATATTGTAATATTGTAATAGGTCCGTTATTTTTATAATAAAACACCTATTTTAAACATTGAAGTATTTAAAAATTAGGCTGAGAAATTCAATGACCAATGATTATCTTGAGTCTTTTATGCTTATGGCCATTGAAAATAAAATTCTCATGGAAATAGATAACAATATTATCATAAATGCAGTTGGTGAGAAATCTAACTATTATCTAAATTATTACTATGAATGTATAAATCTTTTTTATTATATATTGTTTACAATGTTTGTATATATCTATTACTTATTACCTTATATCTACTAAACCTAAACAATTAAAACACAATGTTTAATATAATTATTAATATTTCGTTGATTTCAACTATTAAACCATACCTACTAATTTTATTTTTCAGACTTTCAGGTATAAGTACTTAGTGGTATATTAATGTAATGTGTTGGAAGACAGAAGTTAAAAGAAATAGCAAGATAGCGATTGAAATACTTTTAAAATACTATAAGTAGTTTTGAAATAGGTAAATAGAAAAACCAAATTCGAGCTTAGAGAGAAAAAAATTTTGGTGGGTGGCCTGGATAAATTTTAAACTCCCGGCCTGGATTTGGTTCCCATACTCCGCCAATGACTATACCTATTCGATTATTAGATGGAAAAATTAAGATCCTAATTATCACTTATCGATCGCAGCGAGAAAATACAGTTTTTGTAATAACTCAATAGTTGGTACAAAATATATAGGAATGCCTAATTCTTAGCATACCTTTCAATAAGTTGAAATAACGCCCTGGCTTATTCAACAAAGTTAAGAGTATTTTTTTAATAACTTATGTCTATTGAAGCAAAACAAATTTGGGAAAAGGAATTATTAATAGGTGTATTACTGTATTATATCTAATATCTTACTTGGTTTAGGAAGTTTAGGTACCTATCTAGTTAGTAGCTTACCTTGGTTGAGTCGTCATAGTTACCTACATCAAAACAATTTTTTACTATCATACACAGACTCAAAAACTTTTCCTTAATATTGTTTAAAAGTTATGAATCATTGAAGTAGGTACATAAAACTATTTCGGATCCGTGTTGACGTGTTCTGATAAAAAAAAGCCTGTATGTTTATTGAAAACTGTGTTCATAGTTGATTTTTGGATCTATGAATTGAAAACTATGGTATGTAATGGTTTTATATTGAAAATAAAATGAACAATTAATTCTTCACAAATCAAAAAATAATAAAGAAAGTTAAAAGAATTTCAACTAAAAAATATAAAATTAAAATAGCAATCGGAAAAATGTTAATATAATTTGTGAAAGTAAAACTGATATACTTAATTTAAACTATGTAAATAATAATCTAAGTTTTATGAACAAAATTGAAACAATATAAATATTAATAATAAATAAACAGTGAAAATAGGTTGGTTTCTATTATATAAACTAAAAGAAGATTAATAACAGACATATTATTTGGCCAGCATAGTATATATTATAATATAGCATAAGAATGAAATGTTAATAAACGTTTTAAATTATGTTTGTGGCCAACACTCAATAAAAATAATTTACTATGTATCTATGTATAGGTAGATAATATAACGTACTTATACATTATAGCCAATGCCAAGGAGGTCTTTAGTCATAGGGTATATACAAATTCGTGGCTCCTTAAATTATAGATTAATTTATTTAGGGGGTCTTATATTGTAACTATTATTTTATTATTGAATTACATTAAACATGTGAAAATTTGAGTCAATTATTTTGTATGCCTACTGGCTACCTGGGCTACATATTATTATCTATATATATAAAACTGAAATCAAGCAAAAGAGGAAATCTTTGTTACGGTTTGGCTTCGAAACTTCTTATCCAATTGTCATGCATTTTTTTTTAAATGAAAGAGGATATCACGGAGCAGGTTTTAGGCATAAATAAAGTCCGATAATGTTAGTCAATAATTAGTTATCTATACATATAAAATCCAAATACCACTGACTCACTGATCGCTGTATCTCAAAAACTACTCAACGTACGGACTTGAAATTTGGAATAAAGGTTCTCCTCATATTTTCACCATGCAATAAGAAAGGATTTGCCAAAATTCGCATTTTTAATAGGTGCTCAAACAGGGACATTGAGATTCACGATGGAAATTGGAAATTTTATTTTTATTTATTAATAGTTGCCATTGGTTATAGTCTACAGTAGAAATTAGCATTTATTTATTGGTTGCCATTGGTTATACGGGCAGAACAGGTATAAGCTTGCATCAAATCGAATTATTGAACATTGCCTACCAGGGTGAATGAGTTGCACTTACGGCAGCAAGTTACACCCAAAAGGAGTTCAACAATCATAATTTTTTTAAGAGTTGCGATTTTTTACGAGCAACCAAATTTGTTATATTAATCCACCGTATTATATCAAAATAAACTTGGTATAACTTTGATACTTTAGAGTTAAATCATACACTTCCGTACAAACAGCACGGGGTCCGCGATCTACCGCAGGTAGATTGCCTACCTGATAATGTACTGCTGCGATTCAGAATTTTTATTCCGGGCAACGGAAAAGATAAGATAAATTTTGAACACCATACACCGAATATTGAATAACGAATTGAACAAAGTTTGAGTCATATTGAGTTGATACATTTAACGGGCGACGAAGTGCACGGGATCAGCTAATATGTTATACCATGGATTAAATATACTAGTATGTTTAATCTATGGTTATACACACAATATCAGTGGCGTATTTAGGTTTGTAATGAGACAAAACGGAGTGACTACACACGTAGCGCACTCTGTTTGTAATCATTAACAGCATGTAACATCAATCGCCGCATCGGAACATGTACCTACCAACGGAGCATAACAACAACATTAAACCACAGAGCGCGCCTGCCGCCGCGCAATAATAATGAACGTGCGCCGCCCACGGAAAACATGAGTTTCCCGTGTGAACGGTTGAAGCTATCGAAAAACCAAGTACATATTCAGAATCAGTGCAACTTGTACAATAAGATTTGTATTACCAAACATCTTAAACAACTACTGGAAACCCAGAAACACATGAAATGTCAAACGATATTCTGAACGGGACCAGCGAGCCTCGAATGTCATAAATACAGGCTGCTGGCGGACGTCCCGTTGCAACCAATTTCCCCGCTGAGAACCAGTGAAAAGCGAGCCGGACGATTTTTAAAGATCGCCTCGAACGGACGCTAGTCCTGAATCTACTCACAGCTTTTTACCCCACAGACTGAATGAGCCGGACGATCATCAATTCTGATCGCCAGGAACGGACATTCAAATAGTCTTGCCCAGTAACTTCAAGTACGCTCCCCACCATCGTCGCGAGTTTTACCACTGTGGTCACGCATCCGTTATCACCAAGCGCCACCGTCCGAGTTGAGCAGCCCGTGAAACCGATCAACGTGCAACCACCAGTTACGAGCAGACCAACGGAACCGTCGCATCAGCCGAGCCATTGCCGTCCTGCACCAAACCATTCAAATCAACATACCGCCACGCAGAGCCGAGTCACAACATACCTTTCGACAAACCGTGAGTATTTTGTTCACGCCGTCCCCATATTTTATGTAAATCCCGTAATTAAACTATTTTCTATGTACACTCGCAAGAGTTTAATATAATAATTCAAAAGAAATACTGTCAACAAATTGTATCCGTATAACGAATATAATTATTACGTATGTGAAATAATCAATCGAATCAAAAATACGAACACGTTATTTTCCTTACATTTGGCGCCCAATTGCAGTGCTCGAGTAAGAAGATAATTCTACATCGACCCACGAGAATAAAAAAAAAAAAAAATTATTTTTTTCTCTTTCTTCGATTTGCAAAGAAGAAAGACTACATCGTGAACATGGCTCCAAAGAAGAATGTCACGGGAGAAGCATTTAACACATTAAAGGAGGAAGTTGAACGAAACAGTCAATATTTGGTAAATCAATTATTGAAAAAAATTGAAAATATTAAAGACGAATGCAGAATGCAAATTGAAAACACCCAAGACGAATATCGCACAAAAATAGAAAACATTGAAGAAAATGGGTCAAGAAAATTAATAGAACTTGAACAAAAATATGAGCGTCAGGAACAACGACAATCACCACCACCAACGCATAACTGTATAAATAATAATAATAATCTACATCAAACAGATACTGCACGACCTACATTTTTTGGGAACGGACGGGACATACACCCGCGAGATTTCCTAAGTCGACTCGAAGAATATTTCGCCATTAAACAAACGTACGTGGGAGAAAAAATCATTGTCGTGGGAGATTGCCTAAAATCGAACGCGTATAATTGGTTTTTCACGGTGCGTTTTCAATTGTGTAATTACGAAGATTTCAAGAGAGCATTCATTGATGAGTATTGGTCCAGGGAAATTCAAATTCAAGTCTGGAGCCAATGCTTAAATGTAAATCAGGTAACAGCAAATTACCGAGAACATTTTACGACCTGGGCCACAAAATTGCGACACCTAGAGGTACCAAGACTGTCGGAGCCACAAATAGTAAAACACATTGCCAAACACTATCCTGGTTATTTAAGAGCAATACTTGTATCGTTACCTGAGAGAACGATAATAGCTGCCATGAAAATTCTGGGAGAAGAAGAAAATACAAAAGAAATACCAGCAACGGACAGAAATAATAACAGTCAACAAAAAAGCAATAATTGGAACCATAAACGGAACAATGGTTGGAACAGCATGCCGCCGCGGAACAATCGGTGGAACAACAACCAGCCATACCGACCAAACGACAACGACAAGCCTGGTGAAACACAAACTGAACAAATCAAACAAGTATCGGTAAATGTAGACCCACAGGCAGGACCAAGTAATAATGAAACTTACGCAGTAAATTCATTAAGTACCACAAATGCATCAATAAGCCCGTACTTGAAATGTGAAATTGAAGGGGAGGAAATAATATTTTTGGTCGACACCGGAGCCACGATAAGTGTACTCACCAAGGAAGTGATTGATGTGATCACGCAGAAAAATAACAGAATACCGCAACTACCAGTCACTGGCATACAAATAAGCAACGCCGTAGGGAAGAAAATATGCAAAGTATCTAAACAAATATTTTGTGAATGCAAAATAGGTAATATTTACCTACAGACTAATTTCATTCAGGTAGAAGGCCTAAACGAAAAAGGAATTATTGGAGCGGACATATTGAACAAATACTCTGCACAAATAAAATTTAACAGACAAACAGTTCAATTCAACGTCAATGGTATACCAATCACTGTACCATTCGCCAATAGAGAACCAAAGGTAATCAAAGAGCACCTGCTCAATGTAGAAGTCAACGAGAATTTGGATGACAGTCCCATCAACTTAACCGAACCCAGAAAAATGCTTGTTCAAATCCCATTGACGAAGTTGCGTAACAAAGAAGCGGTGAACAAAATGGAAGTCACCAGCATTGACCCACTGTTGAGTGTTGGACAAAAACGAAGAATCGCCATGTTCTATCGTCAAGAGGAGGCAAAAAGAACACGGTACAACCCCGAGCCCTCATGGGAACTTCCAACTACAATTCAAGCCACTCGAAGACCCTCGGCCACAGGGATGACATGGGATGACTTTTTAAAACAATGGGTAAGAGGATCGGAGGAAGCTCACAATATCACCCCCACAGAGCCTCAAGAGAAAGCAGCATCGTCTGGATCCAGCAGTTTAAGCGAAACCGAGTCTGAAACCATCACCAGAACGATCAAGCAGATGATCGATAAGCACCCAGGAACATCGGAGGAAGTTAGGAAGAGTATCTTAGAAGCAAAACAGTATCTAAAAGATTTCGAGAACATTTCCAAGGCTCGAATTCGAAGATTAATATACAGGGAAAAGAGCCAACGGATCAAGACAGCTCAACGCCAACGCCACCCATAACACCACGTAGACGTTCAAATACAAACAGCATAAAGTATCAAAATTTTAAAGTTTTTATTTCTATTTTTTTTAATCAAAAATACTTTTTCGGTAAAAAACAAAAAAAAATATAAATAAAAAAGGGGACAATGTAATGAGACAAAACGGATACACGATCTCCCCGCTGAGAAACAGTGAATAGCGAGCCGGACGATCCTTAATGATCGCCACGAACGGACGCTACTCCTGAATCTACACACAGCTATTTACCCCACGGACTTGAATGAGCCGGACGGTCTTTTCTGATCGCCAAGAACGGACATTCAAATAGTCTTGCCCGGTAACTCCAGTACGCTTTACCACCGTCGCCGTGCGTCGCGAGTTGTACCACTGTGGTCACGCATCCTTTATCACCAAGCGCCACCGTCCGAGTTGAGCAGCCCGTGAAACCGATCAACGTGCAACCACCAGTTACGAGCAGACCAACGGAGCCGTCGCATCAGCCGAGCCATTGCCGTCCTGCACCAAACCATTCAAATCAACATACCGCCACGCAGAGCCGAGTCACTGTTGATTTCCAAAGTCGAACCGTTCACGCCGGTAATAATAAATTATTACCGCGCCGCCGTGATCGCGCCACTGTACGTGGATGCTCATTGCCGCCATCATCCAGCCACATACCTTTCGACAAACCGTGAGTTAAATGTTCACGCCGTTCCCCCATATTTTATGTAAATCCCGTAATTAAACTATTTTCTATGTACACTCGCAAGAGTATAATATAATATAATAATTGAAAAGAAATACTGTATTACACATCACCAAATTGTATCTGTATTACGTATGTGAAATAAACGTGAAATAATCAATCGAATCAAAAATACGAACACGTTATTTTCCTTACAGGTTTTGGTCCTGGTTATGAGGGGGGGGGGGCGTGGATATTATTTTATCCCGTATCCACGGTTTTAAAGTTAGAGGTCTTATGTTAGGACTCCGAAAACTTTTACATATTATAACAGCTTATTTCCCCCCCCCCTCGTAAATACGCCACTGCACACAATGACATTTTAAAATGGTAAATTTGCATCTATTAAAGGTATACATAATAAATTGTATTATCTATTTAAACTATTACCCTAAGTACTTAGGTATCTGTAAACATTAATGCCGGCATTAATGCTTTTCTAAAAGTTAATATTTAAATTAATCAAATATTGGAATTAAAACTTAAAGTATATATGCGTACTACTGGCGTACTCGTATACTGTAAAAATGTAATATGATTATTGATTGTTAATTAATTAATATCATATTGTTACATATATTATTTCAATGAACATTCTGGCTGTTGGCTATAATCCTGTAATCTAGTCAAAGCTGTAGCATAGTTGTAAGCAATTTGCCCAGAGTTTGGTGAAAACTCGGTGATAACTGCATAAGATTAGTCGAGGACGGCCACCCGATCTAGGGTGCATCGCTTGCACAACAAATTACAAAATAAATACACGGAGGAAAGAAAGCCCTCGGAAATAATAGTTCAAGCGAGTGCCGTAAAATTGTAATATTTTATATTTTTAAATCATTTCGTTGATTATACTGTATTACTGTTTATTTAACTCGAAACATAATTATAATGTTTAAATTATTTATAATATTATGTTATAAGTACTTGGTTTGATAATTTGATTAGAAAGATGGACAGCCGGACAGGTTAGTTGTAAATTGTCATAATACATTTTTCTTGTAATTACCTATATTTTTCAAACTTATATTAATATTTTATTACATTTATTGATTTATACCAAAAATCCCAATTTTACCAATTAAAAGTAATATTACCATATTAATTAATACATTTATTTACATTTATATTCAAATTTTTTTCCATTGGTTTTTTTTCCAGCGATTCCCTCAATTATTATTTTATAATATTGACCAGAACAATTCGTTAGCCACTTCCTATAGTATAATAGAAATATACAGTTTGAAAATCGCAAAATCGGAAACTTCATTAAGCCATAACTTTGAAACCAAATCACACCACCAAATTCTGATTTAGGTAACCATTGTTTTCTGTATACCCGACTACACAAGTTAGAGAAAAAAGGGGGTCCGGTAAGGTAACTAAGTTCCAAAATATATTACCACTTTACTAGGAATATATTATACATATTAATATATTATTATGTAATAAATAAATGTGAAAAGTGAACAAAAAACAGTAGACAACTTCTTCATGTTACCTATTCTTGATAGATAATTTTAATGTTTAAAATAAAGTATAAGTTACATTTGAATGTTAATAAATATATTGCCTACAAACTTATAGATATAAAATTTTACAATAAACCATTATTTTATTAGTAGGTACATTATAACAAATTTAAATATAAATTACTTCAACAGTTTAACAATGACTAGAATAGTAATAAATCTTGATAGGAAACCTAGTTAAATATAAATCTTAAGTATTGTTCAACATTTGTTATTTACTAAATGTTAAATAAATAAATAATACATACCTATTATCTATTCAATAATTAAATTATATATTAGTTTTTAGTAATACCTATACTCAAATATTCAGTTTAAAATATCAAACAAATTTTCAATTGAACTATTTTTTAACCACTTAACACCATAAGTCAGATAAGATCCTAACTAGTATTAGAACAATATATTTTTAATTTCTGATAAATGTAATTCAGTATAATTTTGTACATTTTAAAATATTTCCTAGCTAAAATGTACAAAAATAAAATGAATACAATATTGAAAGAAAATATTATTATTAGTTTAAAAAAAAAAACACAATAATGAGCTTAATCTGTAAGTTATAGTAGTTAATATTAATTAATTTAAAAAAAACCAGATAAATTATTTATCATGTTTTAAAATTTTTAGGCGTGAGATGCACTTTAGAATTTAGAATATTAAAATTAACATTTTTATTATAGCATATAGCACATATAGCACATGTCTAAAGGCCCTGGGAAGTTGTTGTTACTTTTCAAGAACACTTACTTATAGTGGTATATAAATAAAACCAATTTATCTTTCCTCTATAACATATTCTGAAAATAAGAACTCATGAGTCAAGTTAATTTTAATTAAACAATGTGGTTTCATACTTCCATCGAATAACACTTAAGTGGTTGCTTTGGGACTAGAGAAGTAATAATGGATTAAATTAATTTAATATTTAAAATTTAAATATACAAATAGTATGGTCTACTAGTATATTATAAATGTTCATTTAATAGATCGAAAACAATTACTTACAAAAGTTGACTGGTGCAGATATCTTTAAATTTAAAGGCAATGATGAATCATTGAATTCAAAAAACAGTTATAATAATAGCTTGGTTTACCTAAAAATAAACATAACTATCTTACTGACTTACATTTCTTCAACATAATTTGTTGTTTTCCGAAATTTCTTTAAAGACAAAACTTGCTCAGAATCTACAAAATACATATCATTCAAAATCATTGTTAACTGCTAAGTCATTAGCTTCTCCACTCATTCCCCCTAAATATGAAATATACTTTAAAAATTTTTAAAAATAATAATGATTGTTTTGTATAGGATCATAAGTTAATTTAATCATTTTCTAACCAATGAACGATTCAATCAATAATATCATTGAACAACCACTGTAATAATTATTGGCAACTGCATAATTGGGAAGCTTTTGGTTTCCAGAGGTTTAAAAATGATAAATACAATTGTTTCAAATATGATTATTACAAAATACCTCCTAAGATCTATACATATTTTATAATAACTAGTGGAAGATAATCATTACATTAGACTGAATAAAAGGAAAACTAAAGCAATTTTTCATAAAAATTAGTTACTTTACCTACATGCTATTAAAAAATATAATTATTTATAATGCTATATGTTTAATCCTGTATGTAAATATTTGTTCTTTAGTAGAAAAATTGATCAACATTTATATGTGTGGGGATTAAAAATGTTTATTTATGGTTAAAAGGACCTGTAAATGTTACCTGTAATTTTTTTTTTTTTGTAAAATATATGATGTAGTATAAATCATCAATTTTTAAAAATCTATACCTAAATGCTTCTAAAGTAATTAGATACTTATGCATTTTTTTCAATTAGAATAATCACTACATTCTAGCATGTTCATTTCAGATAGTGAGATCTTTATTTGGTAACCACACATCAGGTCCTGAATGTTCATCAATAACATTTTTTACTTTTTCAAAAATGTCTTCAAACGAATCACCTTTTATAATAGCTGTAAATGTATGAAAACATATTTAATGATTAAAAAATATATATCAATGTTATCTAAATCTGTTTACCTGTTAAATATTCATTATAATCTTGTTCAACTTTCATTTCTTGATCATAGATTTTTTTTGCACGGTCTTCGGTCATTTTATCACTTATTTTCCTAAATATTAAAAAAAATTATAGTTACCATTATTTAAATTTTTGAAATTAACAAATTAAATATTTAAATAATTACATTATAAAGTCCAGAGAAGATGCTTTAATAAATATGGTAATAGGATACAGGTCAGCTGCTTGTAAACGTTTAATAGCGTTGGAGCTTACATCAAGAATGCAATGTTTGTTCTATAAACATTTAAAGGAAACAATAAATTAGAAGAATTCATAACACAATATTATAGTTAAAAATAAATTTGATACATATAGAAGAGAATATTAGTTATACTTGTTCAGCAACTTCTTGGACTGAAGCTAAAGAGGTTCCATATAAATTATCATTGAACTGACCAGCTTCAATAAATAATTGTTCTTTGATATCACGCTCCATTTGTTCACGTGATTTAATAAAGTGATAATGAACACCATCAACTTCCCCATGCCGAATTTCTCTTGAGGTGTCTATATAATGTACAAAACATTTTATAATTTGTATAATCAATAGCTAATAATTTATAAGTCATTACGAGGAACACATGATCCAAACTCTTCTGGATATTCTGATATTAAATGATCATTTATTTTGTCTTTGTAAATTCCAACTACAATGACAGGGCGACTATAGTTTAATGTTTTCTTAATAACAGATTCATATGGTAAAATTGGTTCTTCTAAAATATAACATACATAATATTAAATTAAATTTATGAATTAATATATTTGTTATTTATGTAATGTCATTAAATTATTGATATTAAATTTAAAAAAAAAATTATATTGTATACAATGTTTAACTTAAATAGTAACACAAAATATTTCAGCCGGATTACCTGAAGTTGAAATGGGAAAATTTTAGAAAGATAGGGGATACTAAAATACTATTTTCCAAATTTTAACCCTTGACTTCCAGATGTATTTGCTTAATATATTTTCAATTTTTTTTTTTTTTAATGGCGGCACATTATTATACCAAATTCCATTATTAAAATATTGTGCCCAATTTTTGTAAGCAACTTGATTAAAAATTTTTTTGATCACAACAGTTGACTAACACAGCAAGAAAAACAAATTTATAAGTCATATTTTATTAAATTTAGTAATAATTTTTATCTATCAAAGAAAAGTCAAATTTATGTACATGTAAAGACCTCGTTTGAACAGAAAGGTACAGAGGAGAGGGGGTCAAAAAATTATTTAAAACATTTTGAATACATTTTATTTTAGCATTAATTAATCTCTTTTATTATTTACATAACCAAATCACATAAGTAAAATAATATAAATTATCTGATAAATTACCCAAAGTTGTAAATAACGCATGAATCACAAGCCGCAAAAATGTGTTCTTTTTTAAGTAGCCTCTGTTATTTTTTTGTTTTAAATGTTGGACATTTTGTTGGTGGGCCATCCCTAAACAAGCTTTTAAATGTGCATCCCCCCTCTTAAAAAAAAAAAATTTTTGAATCTAAGGAACACGCAATTGTGTGAAGAGAACATTGTGATAAAAAAAATATGATTCCACAATTTTTTTGAAAATTAAGAAAATTCTGTATTTGTTTAGTATAAAGCCATGTAAAATGTAACTATTAAAATATGGGGTGAGTTGTGGAGGAGGGTGAA
This sequence comes from Macrosiphum euphorbiae, assembly GCA_949089665.1. Classification (NCBI taxonomy): domain Eukaryota; kingdom Metazoa; phylum Arthropoda; class Insecta; order Hemiptera; family Aphididae; genus Macrosiphum; species Macrosiphum euphorbiae. The sequence continues at coordinate 21,019,358 of CARXXK010000003.1, read as the reverse complement.
GTTTCTCATTGTATAACTCACAATCACAAGACTGACTGAAAAAATAGGGTAGGGCCCTGGCAGCCCTAGTTTTATTATAGAAATTGCGTCCTAGAATATAAATAGCTTTGAATTTGTCAAATTTTGAGATAAAAAAAAGTTTATTTATCAGTTGCTTGAAATAAAATGCTATTTGAATTTGGTAATAGTGTGTTGCCATTTAAAAAGAAATATGCTTTATTGCGCATGCATGCACTAAAATTCTTAAAAAATGTTAAATTCGCCTCTACCTTTCCCAACAAATTCAAATTTCAGTCAATGTTTATCTATTTAAAATATTTTGTGTTACTATTTGAATGAACAAATATATTACACTGTATACAACACCTAGAAAAGAAGATTACTGATGAAATTAAATATTCTAAAAAAAAAAGAATAAATGTTATACGTCATAAATGTAGATGAATAATACTTTCAATTTAAAAATTTTTTTTTTCTATATAATATTAAATAAATAAACAGATTGTTATAAGTAATAACCTAAAAACAATTTCTATTTAAAAAATATTTTTTTATATTGAGATATTTCTAAGGTATTTTTTACTAAATAACAGCATAAGTTAATATTCAAGTTTAGGTTAACATCATTGACATTTTGTAATAAGACTTAATGACACATTTGGCCTGCTGAGTTTTAAATTTATTACAATTTATTACACGTATAATTTTATTGCACTTGAATATGAAATTTAAACCAAATACCTAAAAGTCTACGTAATGTTATAATACAAAAGGGGAAAAATTAATGTTAATAAATACAAGGTTTCTAAAATGGATTAATTTTTGTGATTATTGTGTAGGTAAATTATCGAACCGCATGCTAACTGCTGTTATCATGCAAACAGGTGGGCACTATTAGTTTTAAAAAGCATAGTATAATAAAAAAAATATATTAAGTCATAAACATTTCATGCTATTAAATAAAAAATAATAAATAAATGGTTATGAAAGGAAAGAAAGGATGTATATACCTAGTGAAATATCTCTTACCAACAAGTAGTTCAATTATGCTTATGCTGCTTAAATTAATACCTTCAGATGTTGGATCTTCGTGAGTGTAACAAAGCATATAATCTGTAAACCCAATGTTTACTGTACATTATGTATAAAAGGAAGAGAGAAGAATAATTCAACCAGATTCAATGGGGAATCTCTTAAACCATTTTTGAATAAGATACTATAAGGAAAAATAATACTTACGATCTTGGTCTGTTCCAGTACATTCCAAACGATCTGCTTTACTACGCATGAATGGAAACATTCGACTTAAAGCAAAATTTTTCTTTTTTTTTTCCAAAGTGGAAGTCTGAATAAAATAAAATACATTTGTTGTAGCATGTATAGAACAGTAGAACAGTATAGAACATGTATAGAACAGTAGAACACAGTAAAAAGTGTTTACTTTATCAATAAGAACTGGAACATGTCCTTGAAATTTAACTGTACGATCTCTTGACTTTTGTTTTCGTTCCCAGCGCTTTTTTGAAGGTACAATACCAATACGTTCCTCTTCACCAGCTGGAACCAACTTCTTAGCTTGCCACCATTCATCATCATTAGCATTAAGTATGTGTAGAATGCTACCATATGTAAATGATATGCCACGGCTTGGGAGGCCATCATCTCGGTTTGGATCATAATCAAACAAAGCTCTAAATATTATACATAGGGTAAATGGTTATTAGTTATTACTTATTAGAATACGTATTATATACAGAATACATGAATTTAAAAATTAATTAAAATCTATGTTTTTTAGAGATGTATATTAAAATTAAAATATGTATTAAATATTGATATTGCATTTTTAATAAAATTATAATTATACATTTTCTATAGTTTTTAATTAGTAATTTACATTTTTATTTTTTTTTCTTGTAAAGAATACTTTTATTTTGTACTAGGAATGCGTATTAGAATAAATGAGTATTGAAGTATTCTGAATACATATTCGAACAGGGACGTACCCAAGAGGGGTTTTCAGGTCTGGATCTCACCCATTTATTGACAAATTTAAAGTTTTTAAGATAAAAACCACTGATTGTATACTTTTTACATGTTAAAAATTTGGACCACCCCCTTTGAAAAATTCCTGGGTACACCCCTGTATTCAAAACTATTAAAATAGATTTTATTAAAAAGTATTTTTTAATGAATAAAATAATACAAAAAAAAAAATTTGTATACTTTATAAGACTGATTTTTGATTGATAGTGACCAATAAGAATACACATCAGGTTTTTAACAAGTTGAACACTGACATGGAAGGATATGCCCACTGGGAAATCGGGATTTTCCAGGTAGGCTATCATCTGTGTTGTATGTTGAGGCCCCCCTTCCCATGACTTCAGCCCTGGTACTAAATTGTACAAATATGATACCTAACAAATATTTTCCGGTAGGCCAGAAATTGCCTATCCTCCCATGATACACTGATAACGTCATATAATGGACAATGGTGAACCCTATTTTTATCTTTTAACTGTAATTTGAAACTAAATACCTGACAAATAACTGTAATTTTTGAGAAGGTCTTGGTAATGTGCTTGAAGACACAACAACTTTTTTCATTAATTGTTCTTTAATATCTGCTAATTTAATTTGGAGCCTATGATATTCTTCTGGCCGTTGTTGAGCTATAATAGTAACAATTGGTCCGTCGCCCTAAAGAAAAATTAAAATTATTAAAAACTATATTCAACTAATTATTAAAATTGCATGTAAGATAAATAAAATTACTTTTAAAGCTATAGCAGCATCATCATGAGTGGCATTTAGCATGTCAATTGCATTAACACTTAAAATACGATCACCTGGTTCTAAAATGCCATTTTGATCAGCTGGACTACCAGGTGCCACATAAGAAATAAATATACCTTCTTTATCTTCCCCCCCGATTATGTTAAATCCTAATCCTTCATCAGACCTTCGAATAGTAGCTACTTTTTCAAGCCTGAAAAATTGCAAATTTTTTTAAAATTATTCATGTTAGTATACAATATTAAAATAATAAATAATATACATACATTAATGATATATTTTCACTGCTTGATTTTGATGAAATGCTGGATTTAATTGGTGTTTTTGGTTTTATATAACGCATGCTAAGAGATTCTTTTACTAAAAGTTATAATAGTAAAAATAAAAATACAAAATTATACTTATATTAAATTAAGACAAATAAATGTACATACCAATGACAAGTATGACTTTATCGCCAGTTTCTTTAAGTGCAGCAACTGCTTCTTCATGAGTAACATTTTCTAAGTCTACATCACCATTCTATAAATAAGTACAATGAATGATCATTCATGAATTATTATTATTTATGTGAACAAACAATTTTAAATTAATACATACCAGTGTGTTTTTAACAGCTATCAATTTGTCACCTACTTCCATGCGATTATCTTTATGAGCTGCACCACCTTCTAAAATTTTTGTAACATAAACTCCACTATCTCCAGGTAGATGAACATTACCAACGCCTCCAGCTATTGTGAAGCCTAAACCTCCATCTTCTTTTTCTAATTCAATTTCTGTAACTGTATACGATTTTTCTGGTTCAACAAATGCATCCTTTTTGCGCCGTTTTACATGCTAGTTGTTCATAAAGATTAAAAATTATTAATAAATACACAATGAATAATTTAAAAACAAAACATACTAGTGTAACAACATCTCCAGCATTTTTAAGAGCAGTTACAGCAAAACTATGTGGAACGTGTTCCAACGACTGATCATTCACTTTTAAAATAATATCATTAGCACGAAGGCCAGTTGGACCAATATCTGGACTAACTCGAGTCACAAGAACTAATGATTCTGAATCCACACCACCAGCAATGCTGAAACCTAGGCCACCAGAGCCTCGTTCAACTGTTATTTTATCATACTCCCAATATTCAGTTTCATCGTCCTAAATAATTATTAGAAAATAAATTTATACAAACTCATTAAAGCCATTCACAAAATCTTAAGTAATAAATATTATAATAATTTATAATAATAATATTCTCTATTACAAAAAAATAAATTCCAATGTATATAAAATAAAATGTACAGTTAAATGTTCAAAAAAACAGAAAAATGTTGTGTCCACAGTTTAAGATAGTATTAGTACTACCATTGATTATGCATAGTAAAAATATAAACAAATAAATATATAAACATTAAAATATCTTTGTTAGTTTAAAGAGCAGTACATTTGATAGATAAATTATGAAATTAAAATGCTTGATTAATTCAGGACAATCCATACAATTATTTCAATGATATTAATTAGTATTTCTTTGAAATCTTTACAAATATGTTTAATTTAAACTAAATTAGGTAATGCCTGATAGTGGTATTATGAACATAAGGTTTAAAAGAACATTATGAATCAATTAAGATCCATAAATCATTTACTTATTTACTTCAGCTATAGCTAAGATAGTTAGGTTGTTCAGAGTGTAATTATAATGAATAGTGTCCCTGTTTAAAGAAAATTAATTAGTTATCTATTTTTCTATATTTAAAGACATGGTATTATCATTAAACCAATGACCAATCTTGAAAAATAGTTCTGAAGAAGTAAACTGTCATAATGACTTATGAAATAAAGACAAACTAGTAATAACATTTTGGAGAATTTTAATTTACTAGAAACATCATAAATAATAGAGCGGTTAAATTACCACCCTAAGCCCTTAGGAACATATATATTGTATAATAAATGTCTCACAGTTAAGTTCTTTCTTTGCACTTAACACTTAGAATTCTACCAGTTAAAATTAAACAAAACCATGAAAGAAGGTGATCATACACTAAACTCCTATGATCTAAGTTTTAATAATAATAAATTATGATTTACTCTATAAAAAGCCTTATGTATTGTTATCTTTTATCTATAGTATAATTTCTTAAGTATAAAGTTTTTAAGAATAATTTAATTTATAATAATATTAGTACAATCTTTTGACATTTGAATTTCCAGCATCAAAACCACCCGAAATAAAAACAAAGTAATGTATATTTATGTCCACTGTTATAGGAACCAAACAAATGTTCTAAAAAATTACTTTCTATAATCTCATTTAAGTTGATATACTTTCCAAATTACTTAAGCCCCCATAATTAACAATTATTGAATTACACTTACAGTTTCAAGATTAGATTCTTGTTCAGTAGCATCGCCACACGACTGATTACCAGTATGTCCACTTAGCCCATTAATCTACAAAAAAAAAAAAAAATTATAAGTATAAACACAAAATTTTTTTTTTTTTTCTAAACGCATACTTGACAACTTATATCCACAAGTTCTTTCTTTTTATAATCTCGATGGCATTCAGTTTCTAAAGGTTGAAAACTAAGATCACTCTGTTAAGATACATATTTAATAATTAGAATTATTAATAACATATTTAAGCTAAGTATATAAGCATAATAGTTTTAATTTTAGATAAAATATTAAAATAATGTTTCAAATATTATAATAAAAAAATTAACAACCATTATCCTAATTTTTATCAGTAATATTATTTCAATATAATTTATTAAAGTTTATTTAAGTTGTATGTATAAGCTAGTCATGGCATGTATGTACAACTGTTTACATGTTGAATACCAACTAACTCATTGGTTGTGATTTTGAGAATGTTGAAAATCATGATTAATTAAAAATACTATACATAAATAACTATCAAAAAATTATAGTTGACAATTAGTTTGTGTATATTTCTTACTCTATTTCTTAAATGTAAAAAAGCATGGGGGTAACTTTCATGAGATAAGTCATGCTCCAAGAATATCCTAAATAAAATTACCAAAATAAAATAAATCTATAAGAATATTCTTATACATAAATTGAATAAATAAAATAATATATTTAATATAAGTATTTACTGTTCATAGATATTAGTAATATCATATTACACTATAAAAAATTTATATTCAGTAGCTATTTACAGTTGAGCAGGAAAATCTTGAGCTCCACTAGAATTATCAAAGCATAGCCCAGGTTGCGTCAAAATATGTTCGGTTCACTATTTCAGGGAAAAAATTAATAATAATACAAAAATAAAAAACGATTGTATCTTTAGCTTCTTGAGATAGTACCTGATTGCCTACAATATATTTAAAAACATTATCTTATCTCAACGCCAATCAAAATTATTTATCATCCAAGTGAACACATACTTGTCGACGAGTAGTCGACACCGTGACCTGGGCAATGTTAATGATGTTGACTACCACCCGTTAACCGTGGTGTTGAACGGGTTAATCTTATGGTTTTTATTTTTAGGAATTTATATTGTTCAAATTTGTATCTAAATGAATATTATTTGTTAATATTTATGTTTTACATTAAGAACCATTAAATCTATGTGACCTAATAAACATTATGAGCCAATATGGACTACTTAAGATCTATCATTAGTAACATTTTATTTAGAAGCATATATGATACATGTACTTACAATGCACATTGTCAATTATTTATATTATGTTAATTTAAAATGTATGAATATATTTCTAAGAATGGGAATGAATATCCTGTTATTAGAAACTAAAATGGTCAGTTGTAATTACCAAACCAACTTTAGCATCAAATTGATCCATAATATATTTTTGTGCAATTGATATATCTTCATCTGTTACAGAATGACTTTCATCTTGGAGTGCCAATTCATAAAATTCTTGTATATCTAAAATAATGAAAAACAATATTAGTCAAGAATCAAGATAGAGCATTATTATTGCACGCAGTGTCATGTTACGTTATTCCGCATGACATATAAAAGAGAGTGGACAAGATCACAGATTTCAGTTGATATCTTTGTTACAATAAATTTACAACTACATCTAAAGTGAAATATTAGTGTGCTATTATATTAATAAATAATCAATAATAATAGGTATAATTGAAATATTTTGAAAGATTTAAAGCTAGCCTACACCATACATTGATAACAGCTGTTAAATATATATATATTCACCAATAGGGTTTTCTTTTTAAGTTCTGGAGTAGCAATTCAACATATTTAACTACCTGTTTATTTATCATGCTAATGAACACGAGTGAAAATGTGAAATAATTCATAAATGTATTCATCAGTTTTGTAAACAAATATTTAGTTAAAACATTGACTATAAAAAATCTATAGTTAAATTTAATTGAATAAGAATAAATTGTAGTTGATGTGTGAACGCTATAAAAATGAATTACCGACGAGTGCCTGAAACAGCCTGGACTTAAAGACGCTGATCACTAGCTGCATGACGACTTGCAGATCATTGCCGGGTACAGTGGAGAGTTTTGCGTGGTAGTCTTCCAGGAGGGCTAAGGCCCTAAGGGTTTCTGTGATAAAAAAAAAGTGAATAAATAAATAAAATAATACAAGACTTAATGATAAAAAATCGACCAAACTAAAGATTTATAGTAAAATAATATAGTACATAATATTATTATTATTATAGTTGTGCTTCACATCCATAAACAACATAAAAAAGTAGAAAATTGTTTTAAATATTTTACAAACAGTTATGACATGGCCGATACTTATTACTTACCGTCTTGTTTACAGACTGGCATTTTCGGGGTATTGAGTGTCGTGTAAGTAGATAATATGTTATTGTTCGTATTGTCGAATAAGTTTTGATCGAAACCTTCGAATAATGGGGTTCTACAAGGCGGTAATGGCGATGGCCAATAACCCAAAACGAGTGAAGGACGCACACACACGCACACGCACGCACAGACCGAAGACCAAAAGGAATCGACGACGGCGACGCACTAACGTCACTCACCAGGCGTGAGAGTGCGAGACGGGCGACGGCGCGGAAAAATCAATCGCGTCAGCTGTGCAACGTTTGTGGGTCATGATGGCGAGGGTAACGTTATTGCAGTTGTAGCTACTTGATTTTATAACTGTGTTTTTGTTTTTGGCGTAATATCCGATGAGAGTTGGCCAGCAGATGGGTAGGACAAGACAAACACGATGATGATGATGATGATGGTGATGATGATAATGACGATAATACAAAATTTAAATGTATGAAAATATTTAAATTTATTGAAATTAGTCGACACTCGACTGCGATCCGGATTCCCGACGAGACCATAAATCATTATAATTAATAATTAATAGGTATCATAATTCTAAATTATTGTTTGTTTGCGGAAAACTCTTCGTAGTCATGGACGGACGGGTGGTGAATGCTAGTTCCTCAAAATAGACGGCGTTTAAAAATACACTATTGACACATGTTACCCCTCTGCCACAATTCACCATGTCATCGCCACTGGCCGTGAAACCTACCTACCACAGACGGCGACGTGCAGCGTACCGTGAACTAATGTTTAGATAAATCACAAAATAGATGAAATTTCATCTATTCCTAGGATTAATATTGTTAGCTGGAAAAAACGGCGTCGCCGCAATGCAGCGTTCTAAAAATAATATACTGCGTGAAGTAGTAGTAAACTCGTGCTGAGGTAATCGAAAAAACAGACAACCTAAACAAGGCAGCCTGCTCAATTTTCTCGTTCAGTCTCTCACAAACGCTCTGAGTGTAAGTAAAGGCCGGTGTTGCTAGCTCCCGGATGGGGGGTCACCCAGGTCCCAGGACTATTAGCAACAGATCCTTGCCAGACATTCAAACGTGTTTCAACCAACCGCTTCTCACCCTGCAAAAAAAAAAATAGTATATTGCTATATTACTATATTACTATAAAATAAACATAATCAAATAATATACTATATAGTATATAGTATATTATAATCGTGACCGTAAGCAGAATAACTGGACATAATATACCGGATGTGGTGTAGTCAGAAATCATACCATATCCACACTTTTCATTTTTCAATGACCGTTTTGCAGTGTTGGGTAAATTACATTTGAAAAGTAATAAATTACGTTACTCCTTGTCTCCTTACATTGAATAATTTTATTTAAATTACATTCGCGTTACTTTACTTTTTCATTCAAAAGGTAGGGCATTACTTTTTTTAAAAACTAATTACAAAATCAGTCTATACTAAAAATTAAAATAATATGTAGAATGTTGTAGAAGGTTTGTAGATCAGGGCCGTATTTCACGGGGGGGGGGACATTTGCCCCGGGTGGTCAATTTTTGACACATTTAGGGGGGCGGCCAGGCGCCAGTGTATATTATATATATTTTTTTTTGGTAAGAATTTGTTTGAGTACCTATACTTACTTGGGCTTTTTGCGTTGCATGACTATGATACGGCCATTTGTCGTCATTTACTCATTTTGTCAATCAATGATAGCTATTAATTTGTGTAATTTTTTTATAGTTTACCTACATTTATATGTTGTCATAGATGTTGACAATAATTAAAACAATATTCATCATCATGATCTATGTTCTTAACAAAATTTTCATAAATAAGGAACTACAACTAAACAATTAAAAAGTGGGTAGTGGATGTCGCTCTACTCTACAGTAACAAGTGGGTCACTGTAATGGATGGTGTTAAATTTGAATTCAATGACATAATGTCATTGTATAAGAAAAACGATTCTGAGCGAAAACTGTCAGTCAGCCTATGATATTACTAAATACTTAATACCTTCTACTTCAACTTTATATAATAACCTTATAAAGTTTTAACAATATATCGGGAGCCTCGCATTAAATTGTCACGCTTTTTTACCCAGAAATAACAATTTTATAGATATTTATAGAAAAAACATAATCATTTGACATAATCGATTTTGGTTTTTGGTGTAACTCTAAAACAAATGACCGTAATACATGTCATTTTCAATTTATAATGTTATCAGTTTTTTTTTCTATTAATGTCAGTAAAACTATTTATTTGTTGGGTAAAAAAAGCTTGAAAATGTAATACAAGGATCCTAAAATATTGTTACAAAGATGTTTGAAACATATTAAAAATCCAGTCTCAATTTTTTTATAAGCATTTAAAGTTCAAATCTTTACCAAATACGAAAATTATATTTACTTAGAAAATCATAAAAATGTTTCTTTTTAAATGTAAAATTTTAAAATGCAATACAAGATTCCTTATAGGTAAGGTTATCTACATTTCTCAAAAAAAAAACGTCTATAAGAAATCAATTAAATTTTTATGAGCGTTTGAAGTTCAAATTTCACAACATATGACTCAATTTCTCAAATAGCGATTTTCTTATTTTGTTTCAATTCAAAAACGAATAACCGTAGACAGTAGACACTTGAGATTATTTCATATGTTTATCAATTCCTATACTTAATAAAATTTTCAAAATATTTTGACTTGTTTTGAGCTGTAACGAACAATTTAAATTTAAATTATTTAGTTTTTTGTCGAGAATCGTGATGAAACCCGATTTTTGATATCGTATTTCAATCCTCCAATCACAAGTTTTTCTTACATTTTATAGATTAATTACTTAGCTTATTAATAAAAATATCGAGAATCGGACTTCTTACGGTTCTAGACAAAGACCTACTCTAAAATTTGTATAAGAGGTATTTTTACTCCAAACCGCTTGAATGAGATGTGTTACTTACAAACTAAAACCGTGTTTTTACCGCCATATTTTGTTTCACTAAATAGCTCCGAAAACATCGACAGTATCAAAATTCCGACTCAGTGGTACCAGGGTCGCATGGTCTAGTCGCTACTCGTTCACCTTTCTTAGCAAAAACATAATATACTCGTTCAACGCTTCCTCAGCATACGTTCCTGTTACTTATATTCAGATCGTTCGCGTTCGTTTTACAGTTTGACGATCATTGTACGATTACCATATTCATACGTTTTAGAGTTTAGACCGATAAGCGGTGGTAAATTACGTACTATACGTACTTGGTACTTCGGAATGTCCGATTACCATTGCTTTTATAATTTATACGTGTACCCATGAATTCAATCAGTGGCATAATTACGGGGGGGATTTGGGTGTCGTATCCCCCCATGACCGTTTTTTTTTTAATTGATAAACACATTTATGTACCAATATTTTGCTAATGTATATTTTATAGATAATACAAAAATCACATGAATCTCCATAATATTATATAATTATACAATCATCCATCAATATTATCATATATATAATATATATTATATACGGATCATATACTTGTATTGAGAGGTGCTTATTGCTTATATGATTAAAAAAAAAAAAATGTTGGGTGGGGGGTTATTGGTGAAATGTACATACATTTCATCCCCCCCCCCACAACCATGACCAAATTACGAAACTGAATTCAATGACAAAAAATCTAGGCTTTTCAGGAAGTCGATTTGAAAATTTTCATTTTTAAAGGACCTTAAAATTAAAATTTTAGGTTCTGAGTGAAACGATGAATGTATTGATTTTACAATGATGTGTTATTTATATTTATATTTTTATTTTTTTTTGTGTCTGTACTCTGTCATCACATTTGAGGACAGTAAAAGTGCTTAGATTTTCTTCAACAGTATCTCTTCTGAAAGTAAAATTTTTCAATTAGTTTTCAAAAGCGCAGTGAAAAACAAAAGAAATAGGTATTAATGAAAAACGAGAGTTTGTACCTACTCAAGATCTGTTTTCGAAAAAGTCGATTTTGATTTTTGGTGCAACTCTTAAAAAAATAACCGTAGGTACATGAAATTTTGACTGAATGTTCATATTAGTATTTTCTATATAGGTACACCATAACATTTTCCAAATATTTTGACTTATTTTCAGCTGTTTACGGACATTTTCAGTTTACATTTTTTTTAGTTTTTTTTTCTATAAATATCAATAAAGTTTTATTTGTTGGTTAAAAAAGCTTGAAAATTTAATAGAAGGCTCCTAGTATATTTTTTCAGAGGCAGAAGAAAAAAATTTTAAAATCCATAGTCACAATTTTTTTTCTATAAGCATTTAAAGTTCAAATATTGACAAAATACGTAAAAATGACGAAAATGACAGTACATAATATAAAATATATTTAGATAATAGATAATTAGATCTAATTTGTGGTCGTGGCACAGAATATATTAAATATTTTCAAACATTTCAAATATTCCGTAATCGTGATTTACCGTTAATGTAATCATGTTATGAAAACAAGTAACAACTGATCGGAAACGGAATATTATGATCACGAACTACGTAGTTCGTGATTATGATCTTTGATTAGGTACTCGATTGTGTCCCAGTCTGTCAGCTGTTGACTGTTGACTGTTGTTTCCTTTGTGATAAAATAATACAAAATCTCGTTTTCCTGACTCCAGTTATTAGTTAGTAAATACTAAATATTAGGTAACAAGACATTTAGTTTTTATCTCCTTAAATTTCTATTAGTTCCGACGTTGGGTTATTGTTTTTATAAATATAATAACGATTAATACCTATTTAACTTCGATTCTACCTTTATAGTAATCGTTTAGTGCGGTAGTAGTATAAATACGGTTTTTATTATACGATCTCCATTCACACGTCGAAAATGTCGTCCAGTTCTTGTGGAACGAACACCAAGAAACAGAAACTGCACCACCATCATCAGGCGTCGTTGGACGTCAACGGTGGTAGCGGCAGTGCGTCGACGGCTCTACTTGATGGTGCAGTTCAAAAAATAACCACCCAGCAATGGGTATTTCTGTTTTGATATACTTTACTCCTATCTTAACAGCCTGGAACCGCCGAAGAAACCAGATTTCACAAATGACCCATTGTAAGTTCAATGGGAAAAGGTAATATTAAACCGTACGCAATACTGAATTATAGGAAAATGTTGGGTAACATTTCTGTGCACCTGTGGTAGTTAAAGCTATTAAATTTTTCACCTGAAATCATACTCTGTTGTAATAATGATGTAGTCAGTTTTCCTCTTCGCTTTTTTTTTTTTTTTGTGTAGTAGGGGCTTTGTTCTGAACTCAACGTAGTTTTTATATAAGTAATGCAATTCATTCTTTTGTAGTCCACTGTTTGTAACATGGGAGACCGGAGTAGACAAGAAACTCAGGGGATGCATCGGCACATTCAATTCAATTGCTTTACACAGTGGCTTACGCGAATACGCCATAACAAGGTAAATATAAATATTGCATTTTAAGTTATTATTGAACTTGATTAAAAAATACTAACATTGAGGGATTATCTAAGTTTATTTTTTAAGATATAGAGGTAAGGAGGAACCTACTTCAAATTTAATTGTTTGATAATTTTGAATGCTTATAAAATTATAAAATAATATTACCACGGTTTTTTAAGCTATTTATATTTTGCCCATAACTTTGATTTAAAGCCCTGGCAAACCATATTGATTTTTGTTATTAAAAGGCCTAAAATCTGATATTAAATTTAAGACTCACATTTCAGTTTTAAAATTGTTTATTTTACTAAATGTATTAACAAGTTGTCTTGGCTTTGGTCTGATTATTTTTTAATTCAGATGATTTAACAAGAAATTAAGTTTAATATTTAGCAAAAAAAAAAAAAAAATAATGTGTACCTTATGTATAAACTTGAAAAATTTCCCCTTGCAAATCCAAAGTAAAAATTTATTGACCGATTTCAATATTTTTTACACAATAAAAGATTATGTTTATGGTTAAATTTTCCAACTAAAATTTTCTAATCAAATTGTTGCTCAAAAACACATAAAAATTAGTTTTATTATATTATGTTTTTATGCATTGATAGATATATTAAAATAAAAATAGATAAATATTTAGGTTTTATGTACTGTGAATTGGGGCTAGTTTTGAAACATTTTCTAACACTTACCAAATTTTTACGAAAATTATTGAGTAGGTACTATATGGATAATTTAGAATTATTGCAACTTACAAGTATTTTTTATTTAACAATTATTAAGTTTCAATGTATAAATTCGTATATTAAATTTTATATTTTTCTTGAACAGTGCACTGAGGGATTCACGTTTCAAACCAATCTCAAACGACGAATTGAACCGATTACATGTAACAATATCGATATTGTTACACTTCGAGGAAGGCAAAGATTACAACGATTGGGAAATCGGCGTTCACGGTATACGCATTGAATTTCAAAACGAACGTGGAATAAGGCGAACTGCTACCTATTTACCAGAAGTGGCTGAAGAACAAGGTAAAAAAAATAATAGTTGTGTACAATCATACTAATCTTTCTAGTTTAATATAAACTGAAAATGTTTATACTTATTAGTTTTGATTAATTGATAAATTCTCCATTTTCCTCTATAAAACAGTTATATTAGGATTTATTTTTCACAGGCTGGGACAAAATACAAACAATTGATTCACTCCTGCGCAAAGGAGGTTATCGAGGTCATGTGACACCCGAGACTCGCCGTTCTTTAAAATTGACAAGATACCAAAGCGAAACTGTATCAGTCAGTTTCCAAGACTATATGAACCATATGCAAACCGTACGTTGCTAGCAGCATCTTTGGGGCCAAGAAGACGCAGTAGCCCCTCAAATACCAACACTGCCTAATTTTAAAAATGCAAACATAAATATTTTAACATATTCACATCCTTTATTACAATCAATGTATTTCAAACAAACATCACCAATTTATTATAAACTATCCAACATAATATAAAATTAGACGGCCAATAAAAAAATAATAAATTTTATGAAAATAATCTGACTGTTGTGATTTTAAAGTAAAGAAAATTATTTTATTTTCGATGGTTTTTGTAAAATTATCTGATAATTAATCACTTTTGAAGTTGACCAAGGTCTAAGATACACATTCAAAATATATAATAATTATTAATTTAATATACAAACGTTTATAATTATGATTTTAAATGAATTGTTATTTCCATTTTACTTAAAATTATGCTTGTTACAGACAATAAAACTTATTTAGAGGATGTCCTTCCACTATTTGTTTTCTTTTTTTTAACCCTTACTCAACAATAAATTTGCATTTAGCTGTACCAATCTTTTGTTGTTATCTTTAATATTAGAATAAATTATATTAAATATTATCAAACTATTAAAATAAGAACATAATCTGTTGTAGAATATAAAAATACTCTTTTATCACAGATGTATTTGAATATTGAATAAAGCCAACATACAAACTTAGATTATGTTTGTAACTTTGTTTCATAATAAGTCAATTAATTCTAATATTACACCTAACAGCACAAGATTGCTTCTACTGGACACAAATTTGCTATGTTGCTCGTGGATCAATGACAGGAAACAAAAAGTGCGCGGACATCCTCTTAATTTAAATTCAACAAATATAAATTAATATCTTTCCTCAACTAAGTGAATTAATGAAATTATTCCTCAATTATTGTTAATATTTAATACATTTTCTTTCAAAGTTTTTTTTAATATTTATTTTCAAGAAAAAAACAATTACATAATATGAAAATATTAATCATTACATTTTTAAAAACCTTAGAATTTTATAATTTAAAACTTTAAAAAAGCCATTAGTGTTTATAGAAATATTAATTATTTTTAAGTTAATTATATAAAAATTATACCTTTCCATAATAATAAATGCATTAAATATCTAAAAAATTCAAAGAACTTTTTAATTTTACATAAGTTAGGAATTTAAATATTAAACTTTTAATCTATATTATAGTTAATTATTAATATGTATATATACATTTTTATTATTGAGTTAATATATATTATTAATTTATCTAATTATATTGGTTGTATTATTTAATAACCGAATATATTAATGTCTAAAAATACAATTTTATATGAAGAATAATAGTTATATATTCATACAAGTGTTGTAAGCCTTATTATGTGTTCACTTACTTCAAAGAAAGTTTGTTTATATAAACATGGTTTTACTTTTTTGTTAAACAATTTTTCTGACTGGCATTTCACTTAATTATATATTTTTAATCTATAACTATAACTATAACTATAAATTGTCTATACATATACTCCACATTTAAAAGGTACTTCAGTGGTTTACGTGTGTACAAAGGAATGGCAGGCAGATGCTTCCCTTGGTTGGGACAACCAGGACAACGGTTACCACAGACACTGTCACTTGACAAAAACTGGTCCCTTAACAATGTGAATGTAGTATAGACTATACATAGTTGATCAATAGTCATTATTAATGATTCATTAAGTATTGTATTATTATTATATGCTAATTTTTATTGTTTTGCTGAATATAATATTCCAATTCATATTATTAATTAATTTAATTGATAAATAGGTATATATTGATGTTAATATAAATTGATAAATACTAAATAGGTATATATTGATGTTAGTATATACAATAACCTAGGTGTATTGCTGTCTTAAATTATGAATTATTGGAAGTATGTTTATACGTTATATCAGTGATTCTAAACCAGTAATATTACTGTAATGTATTGCCAAAAAAAGTTGTATCTATTTTATATTGTACATACTACATGTTGAAAGTATAAATGTACGGCATTATTATGGCGTTATGATGTGATGGTAAATACCACAGAAAAACAATTTACATTTAACACATAGGTTTAAAATTGATACTTCTTCAAAAATCCACTGATTTAAGTGTGTTGCCATTTTTATGAATCTAAATTAGGGTGTTGCCAATGTTTTAAATTTTTACTTTATTTAGTGTCCAAGGGGCCGGATAAAATTTGGTGACCCTTGACATTTTAGTGCTTAATAATCACAATTATTTATTATGTAAGATATCATTAAGGTTTGATGACAGGTATCTTAAAAAAATAAAAATAAATACCACAGTGAGTCAAGGGGGGGGATGGGGGTCCACCTCCCTAGGAGAACCACTGACTAGTACCTTATTGTGTTATATTACCAAGATGGTGACCAATACTTCAAAATACATAGGCATAGTTTAAATAATTTAAAAATGCAAAATTTAACTGTAGGTATTGACTAAACAACTGACTGATGGATGATTTTTACGTATGACACTTCTTGTTGGGAAAGGATTACCATCAACTGTAAATACTAGTACCTACAAGTGTAAGATACTCTGCTAATATATGTATATTTAAGTTTTGAATAGATTAAGAATTTATGTAGATATAGTTGAATAGAGTAGTGACTAATAAACTATAAAGATTACGTCAGCTTATAGTCTGTTAAAAATTAGATCAGTACCGGGCGGCGACAAGTTTCGTTTCGAGACGTTCAGACACCGTCCCCACTATGTTAGCAACACTAAGTTGTGTCATTTTACAAAGCAATGCCCTTGAGCACAATTTGGCCGCCCGGTACTGATCTCATTTTGAACAGAGTATAACTACCAAACATCTCAAATTTTTATTTAAAGAAAGAATTATTTTTTTACAGAAAAATAATACTTTTAATTTATCTTTAATTTAGGTATAAATGCATAACATTAAATTCATAAATTATAATATTAAAAATATACTTTTCCTCACATGAGAAGTACCTAACTGGTTTATATCACATTTTCTAGCTCAATTTGTGACACATGCCACCATGTGGGACATGTTTTTGCCGAGGCACAGAATTTTTTTCTTGTGGGCTGGAGTATAAACAAAAAATGATCAGGAACTTATTACACAGACATTGGTTGAGTGATTAAATAAACATTTGGTCATTTAGATCAAATAATACATATATAATATTATATTGTAATCTAACCAGTAACTTGTTACTGACTACTTATATGTGCATGCTCCCTTACCCATTTATAATATATTAGTATAAACAATATGTTAGTATGGTACACAATAATAAACAACTAAACCACATAAATATGAAAACTGATCATATTATTTTTGTTATATTAAGAGCATAAAACAGTTTTACAAGCTAAAATATTCTATATATTTTAAGATTCTAATTAGTAGTTACAATTAAATTACGTTATCAGTGACATTGTGTATCATTATTTATAACTGATTTTTTTCACTTAGACGTAATATTTCTATTTCTTCATTTTGTTGTTGTAACATTTTAATCCTTAAAAATTCAAAATTATCCATTTGGTAATGACTTATCATATAACTTAATAATACATGACCAATGACAAATGCAGTAAGTCTGTTGTATAGTGGACGACTTATTTTCATTACATGCAAAGCAAATTCTTTAACAATGTCAGGTCCTTTAGATTTCAAACTAAAAGTACTCATTTTGCTGGCAAACTGAAAGTATAAATAGTTAAGACAGATTATTTATAACATTGAGTCAACAATAAAAATCATAATGAAATGTTAAAAAGATTGTTCAAGTATAACGCATATTTACCATATAAGTTCCACCAATTGTGCTCATCAGAGGATAAACAATTCCTGTGCCTACTTGTATGAACATTGATTGTGTATTGATGCAAATAGGACAATCTTCTTGTAAAATTATTGATTTAGTAGTCACCTATGGTAATAAGGTTTAAGTCATTGTCTTTGTAATGTTATTAGGTATATGAATTTACGTACTGTGTTTTGATAGATTTGATTGAAAATTGACGGGGCAAGAACAATTGGCAAGAACAAAGTAAAACGTCCATAATTCCTTAGTTGTAGTTTTTTGCGGTAAAAATTTAAAATGACCGAACTCGATAACACAACGGCTGACGATAGAATTGGATTACCATGTTTTAGCGCCCATCTAAAAACAATAAAAACATGCTCAAAGAGTGATATTTGCGCAATGTGATCATCACTGACAATTCCATCGTATTTGGCCATTTGCGTATCAGGTCGGTCATGTACTCTTGGACCTCATCTCTCGTGAGACGAATGGCCCCTTTGGGGATTTCTTCTGGTTTCCCCCTTTCGATGAACATAGCGTTTCAACAGGGCTTAAGGTAAGGAAAACAGGAAAAAAGCGAATAATTATCCTATCAGCTGTAAATTATTACCAAGTATCTTGCAGCTTGCAACGAACAGAAAACGGAACAAATATCAAAACAAAAAAACCAGCAAAAAAAAATTTCAAAAAATTAAATCAAAAACCAGTGTCGACTGTAAGCTGAGTACTCAATTGTAGAATGGTACTACGGTAGGCTAAACATTCTATTAAAACTTTAAGTTTAACTATTATTTTATCTAATATCTATGCGCTATGCCCCATGATCCAAAACCAAGTCGCGCAGTGCGCACGCCGACATACCAGTATCAGTGTATCACAGAATTGATTAAATGATAAATTTATTTTTTAGTCGCATATTACCAATATTACCATAGAACAAGTATCTTTTGACCGACGTGTGGTCACACTGTACATTATCATAAATTCCCGGATGTAGTCATCAATATTGTTCTTATCTACATTTTGTAAAATTTACCATATAACAGTTATCACATATTATTATTGTTGTTCTTGGCAATTCGAGTTTGCCCCTTATTATTTGCATGATATAGTTATATTATACTTATATCATGGTTATTTGTTTTTTACACCAACCAGCAACCTTGCGTAGTTGGTATAGACTATAGACGTTTAGTTGTTGTTGCCTTAGAGTACCGTACTGCTGTGTAATTTGTTGGAACTTGACAGCTGGCACAGTGACCAGTGCGTAACAGGCGACGTAATACATATTAGTCAGAAGTTCGCTGTTAGTCACGACTCACGGACACTTCCTTGTTGTAGCTTGTTTGTGTTGGGTAGTTGATACTCTCAAATAAATTTTTGTTTTTTATTTTTTTCTCCAACCGTCTAATTTCAAAATGTTTAAAGTATACAATAAACTAAACCGTAACCAATTGAAAACACTAGAAGAATATAGGACCGTTCAGAAAACTAGAAGGTATGTCGTATTTTCCTTTGCAATTTTATTGTAATTTGTTGCACAACTGAATGTAAAATGTATCTGTAGACGGTAGTTTAAAATGCAGCTTACAAATTAACAATACTTAATTAAAAATGATTAGTTGAGTAAGAAAGCAGATAGTTAGACATTATTGGTGGTCTCATTGTCTTATTTAATATTGAGTTTAATATTTGGATATTTATCCAACATTCTAACACTTCTAATTACATTATAAATACACCTTTTGATGGACAAAAGAATTGATTAACCTCCATATAGGGCATATTAAATTTATTCAACTTTTTACTTTTATGGTTTAAAATAAAATAAATTTAAGTTAAAACCCACCTAAGGTAATTTAAGATTAATTTAAATCAGTGTTATGGTTTATTGCTGTTAAAATAATTGCCTAATTCGCAAATATTTTGAACATTTAATTATTATTTTAATAATTTTATAATATTAACTAGGTAATTAATCAAATATTAATATAGGTAATATTTTTATGGAGCTTATTAAATAAAAAACAAATTACCTCACTTAATGACGTAACATTGTCCTTTGTACTCAATCTAGTATATTATTAATGATTAATTTGGCTTTGATGTATCTACTTTCACTATAAATAGAACAATGCCAATTGAATAATATTGACATACTAATCAGGAAGTAGAGTAAAATTATTATTATATTTATAACAATAATGTTAGGACATACAGTCTATACATTCAAAATCTTTTCATAAAGATTATAAGTTTAATTAAAACTGAAATTAATTTTATACTAATGAATTAATTTTTTAGCTGTGATATTAAATACATTATATATATTATAGTTATTACCTATCTTATACCTAATTAGTTATTTACTTTGTTATTGGTTATTATTATTTTTTTTTTTAATACTTAATGAAAAGTTAAACATTTTAGGTACCTGAAATATGTTTGTAATTTTGAATACAAAACCATATTTCTATGAAACATTGAAACATAAGTGATAAAAAAATACATTAAACAAAAATTATTAACAAAAGAGCACAAAAGAGTATTTTAGGTACCTATGTGATAACCTTTTGTTCATTAGTATGCTGTATAATTTAAAAAAAATATCAATTCAAAATGAATAATGACTTGTTACCTATTATTTTATACCTAAGAAGTAATTATTTAATTGATTAAATTATTTACATTTATAATTGAATAACCAAACATTATTATGTAAAGATGGAAATATTTGTTTTTATTTGTACCTACCTAGATAATTACATTTGATTAATTTATAATAAAAATGTTTTTACAGACTCTTGTCAACATCTGCTTCACACTTAAAAGAAAAATCCTCAGATTCAAAAAAAGATGTTAAACAATCAAAATCCTTCACAATGAACCTGTTCCGTGGTCAATTACAAACTTCACAAGTTTTCCCATACCCAAATGTATTAAATGATGAACAAACGGAAACATTAACAAGTCTAGTCGATCCCGTGACAAAATTTTTCAAAGTATTTATCAAATAAAAATTTTAAAAATTTGTTATCATCCATGTTTATCAATTTTTTTTTTTTTCAAGGAAGTCAATAACCCACTCAAAAATGATGAGATAGAAACAGTAGAACCTAACACCCTCGAAGGGTTATGGGATATGGGTGCTTTCTCTTTACAAGTACCTCAAGAATTAGGTGGCTTGGGTCTCAGCAACACTCAGTATGCTAGAATGGTAGAAATTGTTGGTGCTCATGATTTAGCTGTGGGTATTGTTTTGGGAGCACATCAGTCAATTGGATTTAAAGTAAATACTACTATCTAAACTACAGTATATATTATATTTGATATTATTTAAAAATCAATGATTAAATAAAATTGTATCTTGATCCATTTTATTAGGGATGGCGGAACACCTTAGGTTTTAAGAAATTTTAATAGCTCGAGCATAATCAAATTTAAAATGATTGTGTTTAACAGCAGATCAATTTAAATTTTAGTCTTGAATACGTCTTTTAACAATTAACAAAATGTATTTATCTATGAGCAAAAACAAAACATCTCACAACTTATGGAGGGGGTTGACCGTCCTCCCCCCACAGGGACGCCCATGAAAAATTATCTTTCATTACTTAAATTATTTAGCATATTAGCCTGTTGTTATCAAAAGTCTAGATCTCAGGTGTAGGTTTCCCTATGTAATATTATTATAGTAATCGGGATATCCAGTTCTAATACAGCTCATCCAGATTCATTATAATCACATATTATATTCTGCATATTATATTATATGCAAGACCTATGTAACATGACAGCTATATAATTATATGTTACACACCATTTCAGTGGCAGAATTAGGTCACTCGTGGTTACAACTCCTATGACCCCCCTTAGTTTTTATTTACTTTTTTCTTAGCGTAAAACTGATTAAGTAATAAACATACACATATAAACGGCTATCTTAAAATACATCTCAAATGGCTAGTTGATTTAAATGTTGAGGTGGTAAACCATAGGCGTGAGCAGTCTCTAGTTTCAGGGGTAGCAAGAGATTAAACTGGCCCATTCCCTAGTTCACTATTCAACGCTCATAGTTTTACTTTTTTTATTTTTTTGGTTTTTTAATTTTTACCATAAATGGTAATAATATTCACAATTTAAAATAATGTCAATTTATTTTATGGTAGACTGGTCAATTCGTTTTATACTGGTAAATTCTATAGCTATAAAATATTTATCTATAGTTTACGTTAACCCCCAAAAAAATTAAAATGCATATAATTGTTTTATCTACAATGGTCATAATTTTACCTAGTCCCAGTATTCAATATTTTCAGTATTGTGTGGAAATTATTTGTAGAGAAAAAAATTAAACTAATTTAATTTTTAATTTATTTGTTCCATGGTATGGCATATTTAGCATGCTAAAATTTAAGAACATAATCTATGTAAATACTTTAGATCAACATTTTCAATTTTTTGCATAATTTTAATGTTAATAATGAGTATGTTGCATATGCATATATTATATATATGCCTTCATGATAAGTTTATTTTCCAATATAATATAATAGATTAAATTCTTTATAAATTCTTTCATCCAACCTGTACAATTTGTCGCAATAATCATAATACTGTTAAGTTTCCTTTTTGTTTTCAAAACTGTATGAATTGAAAGTGAATAATGTCAATAATATTACTTAGCAGGTAGGAATGTACATGCCTTTTAAAAATATTTTAGTGATTGGGAGTTGAGTTGACCATTTGATATGTGTATAGATTTTTTACAGTTATTTACAATTTTTTTTAGTAAAACACATAATATAAATTCTAAAAAAGGATCACTGCTGTACAGGAGGTTACAAATGGGTCACTGTATAATGGATTGTATTAACATTGAATTTAACGATATAATATCATTGTATAAGAAACACGATTCTGACCGGAGACGATATGTCAGTCTAGGTATAAGATTTATTATATACTTATCTATGGTATAAAAAAAATTGACCTATAATAAATTCCAAATTAGTCATATCACAATATCCATTAGGTATATAACGTGTTATACATCAACAACAAACCCTGATACTATCATTGATACATAATAGTGAAGAAGCTTAAGAAGTTTCAAGTACCCACAAATGATATTATACAATCACAATAAAATAACTAAAATAGTTTTTCTAGGTTTTTTATTATGCAATTTCGTCCAAATTTGAACTTAAAATGACTTTAAAAATAAACTGTGCTTATGTATTTTTTGATTTTTTGGTAACAGAATTAACTACTCACGTGAATCTTGTTTAAAATTTTCAATCCTTAGATTTAAAAGTTGAACCATTTTATAAATTATTAACTACAAAATAATTATTAAGTTTTAAATTTGATAAATTTTGTCAAAATTCTATCTTTAAATGCTTATAAAAAAAAATTGTGCATATGTATTTTAAATATTTTTCAGCTGACATTGTAACAATATATCAGGAGTCTTTATTAAATGTTTACACTTTTTGGCCCAACAGATAATTTATTGATATTTATAGAAAAAAAAAACTGAAAATGTCCGTAAACAGCTCAAAAAGAGGCAAAATATTTTCAAAATTGTATGGTGTATAGGAATTTCAAATATAAACATTCAGTTAAATTTTCATTCATCTACAGTTATTCGTTTTTGAATTACAACAAAATAAGGAAATCGCTACATGAGGAATCGAGTGAATATCCAATGTTGTAAAAATTTGAATTTCATACACTCATCAAAATTTAATTTCACTTTCTAATAGACATTTTTTTTATGATAAAAGTAGATAATCTTATAAGAAATCTTGTATTACATTTTAAAACCTTAGATTTAAAAAGAAAAATTTTTACGAATTCTTTACTCAAAATAATTTGCAAATTTTCGTGATTTTTCCATATTTTGTCAATTTTTGAACTTTAAATGCTTATAAAAAAAAACTAGCATAAAAATATTGTAAAAAAAAACAACGTTGCATGTCTCAAAATTACAAGGTACCAACATGGTGCCTACCTACCCATTATATAAATTTCTCCATCCTCAAAAATATCTGATCTGTTATATTTAAATTATGTAATGCAATACTTATATGTTAATATTATAAAACAAAAATCATAATTGATAATATTTTCTCAATAAACATTATCTTATGAATTATAATCTAAGGTATTTATCTAATCGAAAAATAAATTGTAGTTTTTAATTGTAACAGGGAATTTTGCTATTTGGAACACCTGAACAAAAAGCTAAATATCTCCCCAGAGTGTCCAATAAAGAATTTGCCGCATTTTGTTTGACTGAACCATCATCTGGTAGTGATGCTGGCTCAATCAGGTATGTTTTTTTAAATAATGATATTACCATTATAATACAATATATTGTATTATCACAATTTCAGAACTCGAGCAGTCTTATCTCCTGATGGTAAACATTTTGTTCTAAATGGAAATAAAATATGGATTAGTAATGGAGGAATGGCAGAAATAATGACAGTATTTGCACAAACTCCGGTAAAAGACGAGAAGACTGGTAAGACAGTTGACAAAGTGACTGCCTTTATTGTGGAAAGAGCGTTTGGTGGTGTTTCAAACAGTCCGCCAGAGAAGAAAATGGGAATCAAAGCCTCAAATACAGCTGAAGTAACTTACGAAGATGTCAAGATACCAATTGAAAATGTTTTGGGAGGTGTTGGCGAAGGTTTTAAAGTAGCTATGAATATATTGAATAATGGAAGGTTTGGAATGGCTGCTGCTCTGTCTGGTACAATGAGATCAGTGACTGCTAAAGCCGTAGAGCATGCTACCACCAGAGTACAGTTTGGTAAACGTTTGGACTCATTTGGAAGCATACAAGAGAAGCTTGCTCGCATGGCTATGTTGCATTATGTGACAGAGAGTATGGCTTATATGATATCTGGAAACATGGATTCTGGGTCTGTTGACTATCATTTAGAAGCAGCAATATCTAAGGTACAGAAAAAATATTTATTCTAAAAAAATACGATTGATAAATAAAAATATATAATTTGTCAACAGTGCTTTGCATCCGAATCTGCCTGGTATGTATGTGATGAAGCTATACAGATTCTAGGTGGAATGGGCTACATGAAGGCTACAGGCCTAGAAAAAGTTATGCGAGACTTAAGAATATTCAGAATATTTGAAGGTACTAATGATATATTGAGGCTCTTTGTGGCCTTAACTGGTATCCAGTTTGCGGGTAGTCATCTCAAAGAATTGCAAAAAGCATTCAAAAATCCAACAGCAAATTTAGGATTAATTCTTGAAGAAGTCACTAAACGAGCTCTCTCATCGGTCGGATTTAGTTCTGCTCCATCTCTATCACACTTGGTGCACCCAAAGTTATCAGATGCTGCCAATCTTGCTGGTCAAGTGAGTAAATGCTTAAGGTTTTCTGGATTTTGTATAACTATTTTCTTGTTATTTTTAGAGCGTAGGTCTTTTTGGACCAGCTGTAGAATCGCTGTTAATCAAACATGGAAAAGGTATTATTGATGAACAGTTCCTTTTAAATAGATTAGCTCAAGCGGCTATTGATACATACACTATGACTGTGGTACTTTCTCGGGCAACAAGAGCACTCAACTTAGGTCTACCCACTGCCGATTACGAAGCACTATTGACCCAAGTTTACTGTTCCGAAGTATGTCTCACTGGCTTTTTATGTATACTATGTATTATACAAATACATATTATTTAATTTAAAATAATTTATTTTTGTTTTTAGGCCAGTGATAGAGTAGCAAGCAATTTATTGCAACTGAAGTCTGGGAAGCACTTAGATAACTTTTCGAAAATGAGTGATATTGCTGAACAAATGTGTCAAAGTGGGGGGTTAGTACAACCTAATCCTTTAAATTTGTAAACTGTAAAAACTTAAAAATTGAATATTTTATTCTGAAATAATTAATTTCTATAAACATTGAATCGCTAAAATCAGGGTAAGGTGGTTATTTTATTTATATATTTCTTAATGTAATAAAAATAAACTAAACTTGAGCTTAAATACACATTTTTTTTTATATCGTTATTAAACTATGTCTCTATTTACCTAAAAAACTAAAATCTGACTTAGCAAAATTTTAATATTTATTAAGAAATGATTGTTGCTTGGGTTATATTTAGTTCTTTAATTATGTATTTTTTTTTTTCGTTAAGTATTGTTATATTTTATATTGTTAGACTGGTTTGAAATTATTGATTTAAATAATTAATTTTGTTTATTATTGTATTTTTTAAACACACATACATTTTTTTTATATATATATGTATATATAATATATAATAGTTAATTAGTTTTGATATTTCTTTGTATTTGACGTACCTATGTGTATATGTTTTATGCATACAAACCTATGTATTCTATTTTAACATACAATTATTTTTTGTAATTGAATTGTTTTAATTCATGGTCTGAAGGAGGTTATTTTAATGAAAACATTATCTTCAATTAATATTGAACTAACAGCAGTTAAACACTTAAACTGTACTTTCATTTTTTTAAATCTATTAGTGCTCTAGAACAAATTTTATAATTGAGTGTAAACATTTAAATATAAGACCTGTAAAAGTTTAATTGCAGGTTTTTTAGGTGGTACCTACTTAGGTCTTTAATTATTATACATAATTTTACTGTTTAATGTATGCACTAAACTATAATATACAGACAGTGAATTGTGGAATAAAAATTACCAATCCTAGGAAAAATTGTCCCCGGACTACTATATTACTCACAATCGCGTGACATCGATGGAACAAATATTTTTTAAAATCTAATTAGTATCATAACCACTTTATCAATATTTAATTACAAATATACAGCTTAAGCTTAGATATATTTGTCATTGAAAACATTAATATAATTTATTATAATAAATAATTTTCAAACATTAACAAAAATATTATTTTGTTTTATATCGTAATTTGGAACAACATATTATATTAATGGCTCTTTTAAAAGAATAGCCCCCCCCCCCACATCCATTAACTTTTATTTGATAACTATTTTCATTATTTGATGTATCAATCAAAATCAAAATATTTTTTTAATTTTAAAAATCTTTTAAATATTGTATCTATAAGTAACAACGACTCCTAATAATAATTTACATTATGGTCAATATATATTATTAGGAAACATAATATTTTATTTCGGGGGTTTAATTTTTACAGAATATAAAACAAAATATTATTGTTAATGTTTGAAAATTATAATAAAAATATAAAAGTAGATAAGTTAAATAAGTTAAATTGGAAAAAGTGTACTGACCAATCTGAAGTAGACTTAATAACGAATTCAAACGAGTTTTGTGAGTACGATGGACAAAATATAGGTATGTTTTTACTAAAATAACTACACAGATATTTTGTTGTCTCCGACTTACAAATGCTTTGTGCGTAACATAACACATTTATGCTTAGCAGACAATGTTTAGCTCCATTAGTTTAAAAATTAGAGTTAATAGACCTAATATGAAACTTGATGGTAGGTAAGAACATTATCTGTGTTAGGTTAACTACTGTTTTTGTATGTGAGGGTTTTTACTAGAATTCATTTTTAAGTGAGTTATGAGTAGGGCTAGGCCGCTAGGGCCTAGGAATTAGGATTTATATACAATAAAAAATCTTAAAATATGCTTTTTATTTACACAAATATACAAAAACAATATTTTTTTTATTTGTACATAACATTTAATAATTTTTACATAAATACCAGAATCTAATTGAAATCGAAACTACTAATTGATTATTATTTATTATTTATATAGAATTATAATTTATCGTTAGTAGTTAGCAGGGCTCGGAAGTTCTAGCAAATGCATATTTTTATTGGTTCGTCCTAGAACATCCAAGGTAAGATACAAATATGTTTCACACTTCTCTGATGTCATACACGAAATTTTATTTTGCTATTTTTTGCATATTTACGGTTTTTACTGCTATTTTGCTAATTTTAGGTTTTTAGTGCTATTTTTGGGTATATTTTCACATAAATACATATTATAGAAGGTATTTTGCTAATTTTGGAGTTCGAATTCGTCGTATTTACGTAAGATACGGCGCTATCGCCGTACGTAAAGACCTATGATTTTATTTTAGTTGTCTGCGTATTGCCGTCATTTGTGTGTTGTGCGTTTGATCGTGAACTATCGTATTTATCGTGTTTAAAAATGCCTAAAGTTAAACAAAATTTGTCAAATCGGCTCCAAACCTATGTTAATTTATATGGTCCTAAAATTTTTTCAATTGATAAAAGTGTATTATTTTGTAAAATGTGTGAAGTCAAAGTTAATTCTGACAAAAAGTTTAACGTATCACAACATATAAAAAGTGACAAACATATCAAAGGCCTTGCCCGATATGAAAATCAAATAAATCGACAACAACAGCAGTTATTGACAGCGACAAGTAATATTAGTAAAAAATCGTAATTTAATAAAGATTTGTGTGAGGCTTTTATTTCTGCTAAAATTCCTTCAAACAAGTTAGAAAACACAAAATTTAAAACATTTTTGGAAGGTTATACAAAAAATGATATTCCGAGTGAATCCAAGTTGCGAAAAGGATATGTGGATGATATTTACAATGAGACCATGGATAAAATTAGGAAAATAATTTCTGACAAAAAAATTTGGGTCAGTGTCGACGAGACCACTGATTATGTACAGGGTCGTTACATTGCTAATGTAATAGTAGGCAGTAGGCACTCTTGAGGAAAATAATGCAGGCAATATGTTTTTACTTAATTCGGAGGAACTAGAAAAAGCTAACCACTAAATGAAATTTTATTTTGCATATTTTCCAATTTTTAGTGCTATTTATAGCGCTTATATTAATGTTTTTATGTGCATATTTAAGCGCTAAAAATTAATTTTTTTAGTGCTATAACTTCCGAGCCCTGGTAGTTAGGAAGTGGCTATTTCAGCGTCCGACGCGTATTTACCTATTTTCGCGTCCTATGCTGTGATTGGTCCAAATATTGATAATATCTTATCATTACGAAATACCAAAATTATATGTATATGTATATTACAAATAATGTAAATCAGTCGTTCTTATATTATTATTTATTAATATTTAAAAGCAAAATGTATAAAATTCTATAAATCACAGAGTATAAAGTAAGTATTTTTAAATACAGTCATAATATTAGTTCTAGATAATATATCAATATATTATCAATCGTAAGTTTCTTTACAGATTCTGCAAAACCATATTTTTTTTTTTAATGTTGTTTTAACATTAACACATTTAAAATGGAACCACTCTAGACATCTATTGCAACAAATCGAATTGTTCGATGAATCCTCATTGCAACATTTGCATATCCATGTTGGATTTATTCGCTTTATATCCACAACTTGTTTTAGAGCAGCCCAGCCGTCGTTGTCAAAATACCTTTTGATATCATCAATCGCAAGGTTACTGTCTAAAACAGCACAATGTATATTATTTGGATTATTCTCAATTGCCGTTTCACTTATAAATCCATTTCCAGATACCGCAATACTGGCCACATCCTTATCCACAAACCATATTAACATTTCAAAATGTCTCGTCAAAACATCAAGTTTTTCAAAAGGAACTAAACCTAAAACCTTTTTTCTTAGCCTCAACATGTGCTCTCCTATACTTTTCATGTTGATTTAAAATGCGCTTTGGTTTCATGGGTTGTACGGTTGTAACATTTACCATATCTTTACTTCCGGAGCTTTCAACATCTAATTCAAATAGACAGCAAATAACAGTCAACAGACTATATGTCTATATTGTCTTGAAAATAGGAGAATAATTTTTACAAGAATAATTTTTGTTATCTGTGGGATTATCCACTGAGGAATGTACCCGGTTATATATGATTGACACATAACTTCTCTCAAATATAATAGAACATACTATATGTCTATTGAAGAGTATTTTCTTATCTGTGGGATTATCCACTGAGGAATATATCCGGTTAAAGATGTAATTATAAATAATTTTACAATGTATTACAATAAGTAAATGGAATGGGGATGATTAGCGGGAGGGGGAAGTCATCCAGTGCATATTAAATAATAATTCATCTGAAATTTAAATTAAGGCGGTAAAAATCAGATGATAAAAATGATAAGATATTATCAATATTTGGACCAATCACAGCATAGGACGCGAAAATAGGTAAATACGCGTCGGACGCTGAAATAGCCACTTCCTAGTAGTTATTATTATATTTAATATTGCAGTAATGAGATTTTTTTCCAATTGCCCGACTAATGACCCGTGATCGGTATGAAGAGTGGATTTATATTAACTAAAACTTGTTTACAAATGAAAAAATAAATAATGTAAAGGTAATCCTATCGGTTGTCTGACCAAGAAAAGATTAGATGGTAAATTGATCACAATTCGACAAATAACTCAATAATTATAGACGTTCATTAAATAAATACCATTTAAAATTCATAAGATTTTCAAAAATTTTATAATGCAATTATATGCATTATCTTCAAAATATGCAAAAAAAAATTTGTTCTATTAAGTCAAGAATACTCAAAATCTTGGATATATCTGGCAATCAATCAATTTGGACTCTAGGAAAAAAACATGCAAATGCATATAAATGCTAGCCCTAGTTATAAGCATTTTTAATTTACTCTTATTATTTTATATTATACCCAAAATTGCTAAACAATTGAACTAAAGTAAAAACCTCACATACAAACACGGTTAACCCAACACAGATAATCTATCGTTTTTTTTTTATTTTACTTATCTACAATATTATTTGTTGATTTTTTTTAGAAGTTCTAAAAACGTTTAGGTAATCGACTCAGGAATAATATTATTGTTCTTACACTAACATTTAGATAAAGAGTTATAATTTCAGACCCTAGTGCTTTACTGCTGTTTGCTCAAATTAGGTATTGAAAAAGTAGTTTTTAAATTTAATGTAAGTTCTGTATATCTAAAAAATTAACTTATAGAAGATTAAAGTACCTACACTATGGAGTTTGCAAAGTGGTTGCCAGCGAAATAAAAAATACTAAATACAGTATAAATACCTATCGCAAAAATTGAAGAGGAGAATTTTTTCGGTAATCGAAAGAACCCCGATTTTTGATATCGTATTTCAATCGATATGGTAATAACGTACAATAATATCACAAGCTTTTCTTACATATTTTTATCGATAGTAAGATTAGTTATTTAGCTTATTAATAAAAATATCTAAAATCGGACTTGTTAGTTGTTACGGTACTAGAAAAAGTCCTAATCTACCATTTGTATAATAGGTAATTTTACTGCAAACCTCTTGAAAGAGCCGTGTTGCTCACTTGAAGTACGAAATAGTGTTTTTACGCCATATTTTGTTCACAAAATACAAACGACAAAATAAATCTAAAGCATCGACAGCATCAAAATTCCGTCTCGGTGGTACCAGGGTCGCATGGTCTAGTCGCTACTCGTTCACCGTTCTTAGTTTCGTCGGCGGTGGCGGCATAGCAAAACATAATAAACTCGTTCAACGCCTCCACAGCATACGTTCCTGTTACTTATATTCCCATT
Organism: Macrosiphum euphorbiae; assembly: GCA_949089665.1. Lineage (NCBI taxonomy): Eukaryota > Metazoa > Arthropoda > Insecta > Hemiptera > Aphididae > Macrosiphum > Macrosiphum euphorbiae. Next base: position 20,987,552 of record CARXXK010000003.1, on the reverse strand, counting down.
GTTCGCGATCGTTTACCACAGTAAACGTTTGGAAGCATACAAGAGAAGCTTGCTCGCATGTTGCATTATGTGACAGAGAGTATGGCTGATATCAGCGTTTCCCAACTTTTTTGCAATAAATTTAATCTTTATGGGGTACGCGACCCCTAGCTAAAAAAAAAGTATACTGTAAAGTGTAAATAAATAAGATTTTTATTAAAATACAACATACTGAACAATAATAACTTAATAAATAAATAAAATAAATTATAAAAAAATACTAAAAAATTAGTATAATAGAACATTTATTGCTGAATTTATTGATGAATTTAGTGTGAACTTTGATTCTGGATACTATTGCATAAAATTTCCCATTGGGGTACAATTTCAGATAAACTGATGCGCATGTCATGTGTGACATCTAATCTGTTTCTTTGTTTTGTTTTAATATTGGCCATGATAGAAAATCCCTAGATATCGCACAAATAAGTGGTAGGAAAAAGTAATAGTTTTTTTATTACATTAATTGAAAGTTCTGGATATTCATTATATACTGCACACCAAAAATCTACAAGAGTTTCATTTTTACCACTGCAGGTCATAGTTTTACTAATCATAAATTTATCCATTTCGTAAAAATTTGTTAAAATAGTTAAAAATGCGTGTTTAATCGTAAACCTAAACTTTTCGTAGTCTCGATGTACCTCTCGTTGCTCAACTGCTTATTAATATATTATAATGGACAAACGACCCAGACCGATCGCATCGACTAGTCATTAGCCCATTTACCGATAAGATAAGAAATATTCCATAATCGTAAAAACTTTATGTAATTTACTCTATAATATTAGTTAGACTTCACATTATTATTATACTATATAGAATATAGATTATAGAATTATAGAATTATAACATAAGCATTTATCAATATACGGCTAAAATAACTGTAACCTTAACCTCGAGTCGCGACCCATCAAAAAAATTTCGCGACCCATGGTTTGGGAAACGCTGGCTTATATGATATCTGGAAACATGGATTCTGGGTCTGTTGACTATAATTTAGAAGCAGCAATATCTAAGGTACAGAAAAAATATTTATTCTAAACAAATACAATTGATAAATAAAAATATATAATTTGTCAACAGTGCTTTGCATCCGAAACTGCCTGGTATGTATGTGATGGAGCTATACAGATTATAGGTGGAATGGGCTACATGAAGGCTACAAGCCTACAGGCCTACAGGCCTAGAAAAAGTTATGCGAAACTTAAGAATATTCAGAATATTTGAAGGTACTAATGATATATTGAGGCTCTTTGTGGCCTTAACTGGTATCCAGTTTGCGGGTAGTCATGCATCTCAAAGAATTGCAAAAAGCATTCAAAAATCCAACAGCGAATTTAGGATTAATCCACATCCACTTACCCCCTTTTATTTTTTTATATCTTTATTAAACTATGTCTCTTTTTACCTAAAAAACTAATATCTGACTTAGCAAAATACATCTGAATGTCCTATTACAATTTTTTTTATTCGTGTACAAAATAACTAGGGTTTTCAGAAAGTCGATTTGAAAATGTTCATTATAAAATTTCACCTTAAAATTAAGATTTTTTTTTTAAATCCCATGAAATAATTGCATTTAAGGTACTTTTAAGGTACGGTTTCCCTGCAGCGTCAGACGCGAGACAGCATGGCTGGGTCAGCCTCGGCGTCTAGACGCGACCTACGTCCAGACCGGTAGTGACGCTAGACGCCGCGTCCAGACGCTGCAGGGAAACCGTACCTTAACACATTTGTATTACAATTATTTTAGGCACATTAGATTTTAATCAAAAAAGTTTATTTCTAAAGAGCATAGTCTAGTATAAATTTAACGATATTTTCGAAATTACAATCGAACTTCAGGAAGTATGTTTAATGGACTATCGCTATAAGTAGTTTTTCTAGTTATGCAAATAATAATATAATAATATAATGTATTTCATTTTTCGGGAAGTATTGACATGTGCGTGTGCGTTGCTTCCGCCGGCGCACAGTTGTCTGAAAGTGAATATTAACTGGTCTTAATTGACCACTTAAAAATTTGGAAAACTCACATTTTTATCCTTGTAACCTAATGAATTGAAACATAGGCTTTGAGGTCTATGAAAATGTTTTTAACCAAAGTTATAAGTTATTTTTTATAAGTATAATTAGGTAACGTTAATACGTATGGTTCATGGTCCGTGCACCCGCGAACCATGATTTTCGTTAAGGGTAGGTACATGCATTAATCTAAAATTGGGAGGTGAGTGCACGCCGTGTACCCCCGTGTACCCTCCCCTACACCACTGATTAGAAGTATCACTAGAGCCTAGAGGTGTCGAGTTGGATTTAATTGTCCTCTTCGTTAGCTAGGACAGCGAATTTATTTGGCGAAACAAAGTACCTACTTAGATTTTTTTTTTTGAATAGGTGAATTTGGAGAAGATGTCAGCGACTGTTTGGATTTAAAAATTTTCGGAGAGGGGGTGTTATTCATATTGGAATGAAAACGTGTTCAACGGAGTGAAACCCGTGAACTGTTAACTGTTTACATACTAAAACGCGATAACAGAGCGAACAACCTACATACATGCGGCCGCGTTGCAGGTCAACAACGAACTGAAGTTATAAGTTATAAGTTATAACTATTTAAATGCAATCAATTATTTTAATAGATGTAATTTTTATGAATTTGTAAGAAAGATAATTATTTATTTTTCTGGTATAACAATATTACAGTGCATATAAATCGTATATTAGTATAGTAAATTCGATCATTTAAAACTTTGTTAAAACTAATTTGGTTATTATTTTATCATTTTTATTGGTTGAAATGTAAAATAATGAGTTAATTAATTATATATTTTAAATAACAACAAATAACTATCACCACTGTTTATCTTGTAGTGTTCTCGTACAAATCGATGTGCCACACAATTTTATTTTTAGTCGTTTCGAGCGTGAAAAACTCGCGACAAGCGCGAAAATGATGTGACACCTCGATTCGTATGAGAATTTTGCAAAAAATACAACTAGACCATTTACTTTTACATTTAAGATAATGTTCTAATAATAATTTGTATAAACCCAGATTTTGAAGATAGAAAAAAATTTCAAAAAAATCTTCATTGGGCCATCATCACACTGAGTACTCGTACACTAGTTACCTCATCCATTTCAGAAACACCCTGTATATATAATAAATTATATAAATTTTTTTTTATTTTGAAAATCAAATAATTGAAAATTTATTATAATTTACAATATTATTTCCATTAAAAAGACAGAAATAAAAATTACTCAACATGACACTATTTCCCAATACAAAAATACTGTAAATCTGTAAAGGAAGTTCTCAAGTACCAAATAATATAAACGCTGTTTTCGTTCACTTGCGTTTTCAATGTATAAAAATAATTATCTGTTAGCAGATTTATATAACTGGAAAAGTGTTACGAGGATGTTCTTAGCTACTATAAAAATAATAGTTTTAAATGGTATTATGTTCCCGTTATGTTTTTTTGTGACTTTATATTGTGTACATTCGGTCAGAACTCCTCTTCTCACCTATGAAATATTATACTCATAGATAATTATTATAATTTCTTTCAATAATATAATATGCTATTACAATAATTGGAAATAGGGGGACGGAGTGGCCGAGCGGTCTAAGGCTTCGGTTACGACGCAGCCGTCAACGGATCGATTCCCGGCCGCGGGCCGCATTTTTCTCCTGGCAAGTCACGGTGTCCGGAGAACAAGTGCCGCCATCCCCCAGCCTGGCATGGCAGATACCTACGGGTGCCCAAATCGAAAATTCTGCCAAAACACACACACGTGTTAACAACCTACAGTACCACAGGCTAATGCACCTAAGTTGTCGAAGCCTAACCCTAATAAAAAAAAAAAATTTGGAATTATGAATGCCCTTAATTCTTTAAACACTTTTGTAAACACATTTTTGGATAAATAATTATCATTCAAGTTATACACATGAACTATATAAAATAAGAATTTATATTAGATATAAAAAATTGTGAAGTGTAAATGTGTCTTCTCAGTTTCTCACAACAACGCTCGATCCTAGTGGTTCGAAATTTAAAATCATTTATTAATGACAAAACATTTTGCAACTAAATAATAAATATGAAATAGGTCCATCCTAGTGGTTCGAAATTTAAAATCATTTATTAATGACAAAACATTTTGCAACTAAATAATAAATAGGTTTGTTACCTCTACCATGTTCAGAGAATAATTTATTTAAGAGGGAGGGAGGCTATTGAGAGTGCATAGCCACTCCACTACTCGATCCAGCCTCCTTAGTTGAGCAATATGTCTATTTGTAATTTGTCGGTGGTTTTTCCTGTGTCATTAAATAACTATTGAGAAAGTCGAAAAATTACCACTCTAAAGTACCATCTTGATCCAGTTTTCTAAAAAGATAAGATACTATATTATGTTTAAATCGAAGCCCTCGGCCCTCCTTCTGGTAGAATATGTTGTATACAGAATACAAAAAAAAAATAAACACCAATGTAAAACCACCGGCTTCCTCGCCCCGCTCAGAATCTAATAATAATATTACAAATAATATTCAACTTACAGGCTATAATAAATAATAAAAATATACAATATCCAGACTGCCAAACCGTCTCAAACTGTATGAAATAATATTAGAGTCTAAGTTAAAATTAATATTTAATATCCAACTATCATATTCTTATACATCAAGTATACCTACTCGTATTGAATCTGTTGGTAATATTAATATTATATTACAACCTATAGAAGATTTTGATGCCAGTACATATATACAGCATAATATTATATTTATTAGATAATTTGATTATAGAATGTACATTATAATATTATTAACGATACAACCTTAATGAGGGCTACTAAGCAATATTGACGGGGATTCTATATTACAGAACTATAATCTAAAATTGAATACTCAATAAAAAATATAAAATTATTCAGAAATGTGGAAATATCAAAATATCCTTTGAGATCTTTATTAAACATCGTTCTTCTCATAAAATAGCAGTCTTTTTGGTTTTTTCGACTTTTCTTGTTGATAAAATGTTTTGGTTATCAGTCAAAGAGTCTAAGCATTCAATACAAGGTCCCTCGTCTGATTTATACACCAGTTACAACAAACCCAAATTCTACCAGTACAATATATAAACACGATTTCCACCAGTCACATAAATTAAATTTACATCAGCGTGTCGACTCTTAATAATGATATAAAATAAAAACCAAATAAATTACAAAGCATAAACGTTTATTAGTGTTAATGTATACACGATTACGGTTTTATAGCAATATTTATATATGTTTTATATATGTATATAGCCGGACACAAACTCTTGGAGCGAACTCGGGATGATCGTGCACGGTGACTTACTACACTGGCGCCATAAACGTGATAAGTGAGGGGGCAAACTAAACAAACTTTCAAACCGGTGCCCAAACACTCCTCAAAAAACTACCTATACACCTAATGGTGTATGTCGCTGTTAGCACCACAGCAAACCATTCGCCGAGCGAATCTCTTCACTCGGCTCCATAGTGAGCGACGTTTAGGTCTGGCGGCTGTTACTGTAGTTTCCATTTCTGCAGCATCTCCACGACCGCAAAGGGATACAATTTCCTGTAAACTGGCGGTCTCCAGGTCCAAAGGTTTTGTCAAACCATTTTTCGACTCTGCATCCCCAATTGACTGTGGTGCCACTTTCAGTATGGGACTAAACCGTTGAGGGTCGGATTCGACCGGCTTAACCAGTGGGAAAGTTGTCGAGACGGACAACATCGTGTCGATGTCGATAAGTTCTGCAGCGACGGGTGTCATTACTGCACTGTTAGTTGATTCCGCATACAATGAATCCAGTGAAACGGTAATTTCCGTGGACGGCATAGCATCAGGTGCATCAACTTCGGCATTTGTTAGGAATGCCATATCGGGCATCGATTTACATAGTCTTTGAGCCTTTGAAATCTTGACACTACTAACGTCGACCGCTATCTGACGATTTTCACGTAGATCACTGAAAACTTGCATCATCAAAGCGGTTGAGGACTGCAAATCGATCTGAACGTCTTCGCTAGCGGAAATTGGCATGTCGGGTAACGATTTATATCGTCGATGCAGTTTTAAACTGGTGAGATCATTGTCTTGAAACCTTTTAGGGCGATTTTGCCGGAGATCGTCAAACACCAGTTTCATTATTTCAGCAGCGGACTGCATTTGGGCTTCGGACGAATTATTCACTTCTGTGATATAAGACATAATGATAATCTGATATAGGATAATTTCAATATATAAGACAATTTTTCACTGTGTTATAATCAGAGAATGATGTAAAAATATATTTACTGATTTAATAAGAACTAAACAGTTATATGCTGCCCATAGTTACAATATTTGTAATGTTTTTTTTAAAACCAGTCAGTGGGGCCCATTATTTTTTATAAATAAATAAATAAAATAATAAATAAAAAAAAGGTGGGCAAGTGGGTGTCGCTCTGCTGTACAGTAGGTTACAAGTGGGTCACTGTATAATGGATGGTATTAAATTTGAATTCAATGATATAATATCATTGTATAAGAAAAACGATTCTGAGCGGTGATGGTATGTCAGTCTATGTATAAGGCATATTATATACATATCTATGGTATTAAACAAAAAATTAACCTATAATAAATTCCAAATTAATCATATCACAATATCCATTAGATACTTAAAACGCGTTATACATCAACAAAAACCGTGATACTATCATAGATATATAATAGTACACTTTAGAAGTTTCAAGTACCCACGAATAGTATTATTCAATCACAACAAAATAACTAAAATCGTAATTCTTGGTTTAAATATGAAATTTTGTCTAAATTTGAAATTAAAATGTCTGTAAAAAATAAGTGTGTTTATATATTTTTTAGATTTTTTGGTTACAGTATGAATTATTTAAGAGAATCTTTGTTTTAAATTTTCAACTCTTAGTTATAAAAACTGAACATTTTATAATTTTTTAATTCCAACGATTGATAATTTTCGAGATTTTGATAAATTTTGTCAAAATTCCAACTTTAAATGCTTATAAAAAAAAATCGTGCCTATGTATTTTTAATATTTTTCAACTGATATTGTAACAATATATCAGGAGCCTTGTATTAAATTTTTACACTTTTTGGCCCAACAGATAAAACTTTATTGATATTTATAGAAAAAAAAACTAAAAAAAATTGAAAGCTGTAAATGTCCATAAACAGCTCAAAAAGAGTCAAAATATTTTCAAAATTGTATGGTGTATAGGAAATGCTAATATAAACATTCAATGAAATTTTCATGTATCTACAGTTATTCGTTTTTGAATTACCACAAAATAAGGAAATCGCTACATGAGAAATCGAGTGAAAATCCAATGTTGTAAAAATTTGAATTTCAAACGCTCATAAAAATTTAATTTGACTGTCCGGTAGAGATTTTTTTATTGATAAAGGTAGATAATCTTATAAGGAATCTTGTGTTTCATTTTCAAATCTTAGATTTAAAAAGAAAAATTTTTACGAATTCTTAACTCAAAATAATTTGCTAATTTTCATGATTTTTCCATATTTTGTCAATTTTTGAACTTTAAATGCTTATAAAAAAAAATCGTGACTAAGGATTTTTAATATTTTTCATCTGCCTTTGAAACAACATATTAGGAGCCTTCTATTAAATTTTCAAGCTTTCGCAACCAATAAATAAAATTTTATTGATATTTTTAGAAAAAAAACTAAAAAAAAATGGAAAATGAAAATGTCCCTAAACAGTTCAAAATAAATCAAAATATTTTGAAAATGTTATCGTGTATAGAAAATGCAAATATAAACAACCAGTGAAAATTTCATGTATATACGTTCATTTGTTTTGGAGTTACACCAATAACCAAAATCGATTTTTTGGAAAACCAATTTTGCGTAAAAATTCCCGTTTTTCCTTAATTTTTATGTTGTTTTTCCCGGCGCTTGTGAAAACTACTGGGAAATTTATACTTTTGACCCCCCAAAGTACCAACTAGATTCACTTTCCTATCAGAAAAGCTACTGATGAAGAAAATCCAAGCACTTTTACTGTCCTAAAACGTGATGACAGACACAAAAATATAAATAAAAATATAAAAATATAAAAATATAAAAATATAAAAATATAAAAACATACATCATTGTAAAACCAATACATTCATCGCTCCGCTCAGAATCTAAAAAATAGAGTGTGTTTGTAGTACCTTCGTGAAGGGGAAGTAAAACTTTTTCGCAGTTGATCGTATGAGTTGTGATGTGTAATAAAATATTAAATAGCATATTTGTACGTATTCGGAATCAGTATACCATTTTGTACATCTATAATATTATGTAAGTATTGTATATTAATTGTATTAAATTATGTATCGCTGTACACTGTTTGAATGTATAAACATTACATAATATGTGGTTTTACACATTATAATAATTCACCTGATAATAATATAAATACTAATTTAATAATAATTATTTCAATATTTAAAAAGCTTATTCGTCGTAATGAGTAAAATTATAATTACAGTAAACTCAATTTGTGAATAAATAATATCATAATATTATGTGTATTTATGGCTGTGTACATATTTATTTAAATTAGCAGGGTAATATAACTATAGACTCACTCGGACGACTAAGTCCGAAAATACAAAATATTCTATTAAATTGTCATTTATAATTATATACTGTTTTCAAGAAGTAATAAGTATACATTACAAGGTATGATAAAAACTAGTACCTAGCTACAGTACCTACTGTGGGATAACACCAGTGCTACGACTATATACTACTATGAACTTGTATTACTCCGAAAAAAATTTTTTATTGTCAACCATAATACTGCTTCGATATCAATTACTTCGAACATATATTACTACGATATTATATTATATTACTCCGACATATTTGGATCAAGTAAAAACCATGATAAATAATATTAATAATATAATTTATAAGTTATGTAACCAGGGCCGGTTTTAAGGGGGGGGGGCACCGGTGGGCATTTGCCCGGGGGCGGCAAAATTATCTCAGATAAAATAAACAAAAAATTATTTTTTTCGTAAAGAGAAAGTCAGAAAGATTTCTAAAAAAATGATATATTTTATTATTATTTATTTTTTAAATTCACATATGCATATATTTTTTTTTACCTATATTTTATCATTTTAAATAAAGAGAAATAAACGTTATTAACTAAGTAGGTACTAGGTAGGTACCTAACATTATTAAATATTAGTGGGTTTATTTTTACTAGTAAACTGTAAAACTAGACGTATAGTATAACTGCGTTGGCCCGTATTGGCAAATCAGGATTATCGATTGTACTTATTTACTGGCTACTAAAATACATTTGTGTCATTTCATATTATACAACTTGCTAAACTCTATATGTCAGTGACTACGTACTCGTACCTACATAATTTAAATCTCAATAAGTGAACTAATATAATAGAAATAAGAGTTTACTTTTTTTGAATTGTTATATAAAATAAAATATTAATATTATAATTATATTATTTGTATTAATATTAAAACTTTCAACTTTATAATTGATATTGTAAGGTTGTGCCAGTTAAGGTAGGTACACTACAATTACACAGTTTAGGTTCACTTAAATTACATTGCAAATCTGCATACAATTATTGGATATATTTATACATTATACATATGAATTGAATGCAGTAATTTAGTCATAGTGGCAAGTAGGTAAATAATAATTAATAAGTAAGACTAGATAAGTTTAATTGTGTCATAACAATTTTTTAGTTGAAATTATACTTTAATGGAGCTAAAAAGAGTCAAAGCTAGTGGTGTATGCAATGGTAAGGAGGCAAAAAAAAGAAGGAAAAACCTAATGAAGTTATAAGAAAAACAAACGAAATAAATACCATGTTTAAACTTAAAAGAGAAGAGCATAGTGAGAAAGTAGAAACCATAGTTTGGAATTCAAAGTAAACACATATTTAGTGATTTGTGATTCTATAATAGAAGAATTAACAAGTCGAAAGTTAGCTTACGATAATGTCATAACAAAGTATAGTTTTTTTTTAAGACTCACAAAGATAAAACCATCAGAAATACGTGTTTTAGCTGAACATTTGTACTCAATGTATACAAAAGATTTGGATGTAACATTTATTAACGAATGTGTTCATTTTCAAAGTTATATTCAAAGTATGAAAAATTCTCCATCAACTATAATTGATATGAGTTCTATGTTAAAAATAGAAGGATCAGAAGACATTTACCCGTGTGTTAGTATTGCTTTGCTTACACATGTTTTTATGTACCTACTCCCTGTTCAAACTGTACCGCTGAACGGTCATTTTCAACTTTACGCTGAATAAAAACTACCTAAGGTCAACAATTTCTAAAGAGAGATTAAACTTACATGCAATATTAAATATTGAATCAGAAATAACAAAACAAATTAAATATGAAGATATTATAGATCATTTTGGTGATATTCAATCAAGAAAAAAATTGTAAAATAAACAATAAATATTATTATATTACTATATTATAGTACATTTTATTAATTGTATATCATTCTTTATTATTTGAATCATGGAAGATTCTAGGTAGATAGTACCTAAGACCTAAGTTATAAACTAGTTACTCATGTTTTTTTTGTATAGTTTACCTACCTACTGTTAAAAATCTAATATTGGAATGCATAGGTACCTAGTTAAAATTGCTAAAAATTAACTGCAAATTAAATTTCAATGAGAAAGGGAAACATAAAAAATGAATTAATGTTATGCCCCCCCCCCCCAAAAAAAATAAAATTTAGCCACCACTTCGATGGTATTAAAAAAAATGTGTTGGAAAGGGGTGCCATAAATATTGTGCCCGGGGGCGAAAAATCCCTAAATACGGCCCTGCTACCATTGGTTAACAATTATAGATATATTAGTGATATACCGAGGATTAATATATTATTTATGTATACGTTTTAAGATGAATTGTAAATATGTCTTGTGTTTGAACTTTGAATAGTCAATAGGTATATTTTACTACTGAAGTTTTATAATGAAAGGATTTTTAGCTGAAATAGACTATTTTTAGTATATGCAATAGTCAATAGGTAGGTATTCCATGTTGTGGGTTAAACGAGCGGGTGTGGGGGGAAGTGTCTTTTTTTAGAACCTCTGGACTAGCCCTACAGAGAACTGTGAATCCACAGTTGGCTCTAAGCCCACATTAAAAAATCCTGGCGACGCCACCGTAGCCGACATAACAGTTTAACTAACCATGTACGTTGTACGCTAGTATCTATTATCTATAATACGGTCGTGCGATTCTACGAGATGATTATATATTATATAATAATATAGGTAATCGTAAAAATATAATTTTTTGCAGCGAACGTTCAGGTTTCGTCTCAAGGCCAAGTGCGAGTGACATTGAAACGCAGTTTAAAAACAAAAAAAACAGTGAGTGTTGTTGAACACTCGGCAGGAACGAAGTTCAGTGCATGTGATGCGAGACGCGGAAACATATATGGTTAGAAAAATATAAATAAATAGAGATAGAGAGAGAGAGACAGAGAGAGAAATGAATGCTTGTATAAATATATCGCGCGCATGGTAATAAAATTATAATAAATTTTTTCTGAGTATTATGAAAAAATGGTATTTTATTTTATAATCATATATAAAAGTACAAAGCAATTATGCATCAGCAATTATGTATCAGTATTCTCAATAACAGTAACTATTGGTTTGTGGTAGCTGAATTAATATGTCACGTATGTTTGTGATTGAATTTTTTCTATATATCTCGAAATACTACATCGATAGTGGTATTGTATCTTGTTGTAGATTCCGACGGATTATTATTGATGGTTAAGTCAAATTCTACTGAAAGAAATTTTAATAATGATACGGTTGATACAGCTTGTACTCGATTATCGTTTTTCAAAAGTAAATTTTAATTTCATTTGTTTAATAGATTTGTATGTTGTATGTATATAGAGAAGAAGGTAAATGGAAATCACAATGGAATTTATAAATTTAAGGGGCAAAAATTATTTTGAAAATAAAATTCTTATCACTTTCCTAATCAATAAAAACAATATTTATGAAAATCCCAATAAATCCCATCAAAAACTCAAAACCCCGAGTTTCCCCTTGGCGAGGTGGGTGTTGGTACTCTCCCGGACCAAAATCCATCAAAAAAGCAAAATCCAAAAGGGGGGGAGGAGGTGCCCCCGTTCCCTAAAGCGGAAAACTGTAGTCTTCATAATAAGAATGGGTTCCCCCTTGGTCCGAGGTCTTTAACTTGAATTCCGGCCGAGTTACACTCAACTCAAAATGTGGGGGGGTGGGGGCTTTGGTTCCCTAGTGTTGAAAATTCATCTGGGGCCTAAAAAAATGAGATGCCCATTGGTTCGGGGTCTCTAAGTCGAATACCGGCTAAGTTATGCTTCGTCAAAAATAATTACTCGTTTAATGGGTCCCCCCCACTCCGCCCGACGATCACCTCTACGCGCGTGACGACCGATGTTGGGTAGCCTACGCGAATGGAACCGCAGTGTTGCCAGATGGTACGATCCTAGTGGGGACATACGATAATATGAGAGGAGGGAGGGGATATGTAAGCCGGCAGCCGAGCAGGCAGGCACAGCCTGTCTAAATGTTGCGTTTTTCAGTGTTACGCTTTTCGGTGTTACGCTTTTTGGTGTTGCGATTTTTTTCCAGCGACTCCCATCCACCTAACGCCCCATAAGGAACTTCGTTCCAAAAAAAACAACTTATGACGTAGGTAAACATAATATTAGGTAGTAGGTACCCACTTATTTTATACCAGCTGAAAATTCACCGCGTGCAATTTTTAACGAAAATGTATAATATTCTGTTCACGACGATAAGAACGCACTAGATTTACGCAGAAAAAACCGGTTTTGCCCGTGGCCATCAATACAATCTATTTAACTTAATTCAAGATGTTTGCAAATCAATAATCATTCTATATAGGTACAGTTATGATATATCTAATATCTAGTCATTTAATACAAAATATATTATTAGCAGTACGTACATTTAGGTGTTTCAGTATTTATAACTTGTTATTTTAATATTAGAAGAACCTGAAGAACTCATGCATGATGTAAATTTGGAAAATAGGTACCACGATTAAAGATATATTATTATATCTTTAATCGTGGTAGGTACCTACCTATATACTAGCCATATCATTTATACGTTTATATAATAAATTATATTATAATATATAGATAGAACTCTGAATACAGGTACGTAGTACTATAATTAGTAGGTAGGTACAAAGTATACTAACAAATAACTTAAGTCGAAATCTTTTGATATAGGCACTCACATTTATTGTTTTATTTTATGGTGCATAAACGTACAGATGGTCATGTCATACCTACCTAGGTGCTTTCCAAAAAAAATAAATTTAAAGACTAGTAAAATTTATTGGGCTGTGGCACTGTCGACAATTGTTGTATCGACGGAAAAGTATTCCATTTCTATTACTTTATAGTTTATATTCACTAATTATTTGTGAGTTAATTAAATCAACTTGGTTATTTGCCGATGCCGAAATATAATTGGATCGCAGCACATTGTTATGCGTAATATTATGACCTATACTGTTTGTGTTACGCTATTTTGCCATAATTTGTTCATCAATAAACGATGGCAGCAGAGGAGTGGTACTGTTCACACTGACCCTCCTCTTCTGTCGGTAGAGCATAGGAAAAAAACAATAGCAATTTTATTGTGTTGACAAAGTTACCTACGTTCTTCAACAACGAATCAATAACGACTGGACGCTCTGTTAGGTATATAATATATTTTATTAGTTTATTCAACAACAAGTTACAAATTCAATAAATTATGATGGAGTTATTGGAGAATTTTGAACTTTAATAGCTGGACAACAAAGATTAATTCTTTATGATTTTTTTGCCGGTACTTTTTAGTACCTATGTATTGTATTGTATAATTTTTTGGTGAAAGAGTGGCAGTGTGAACTGTGAAGGGGTGGGTGATCAAAAAAATAGAACCACTTTTTAGAAGTATAAAATATTTACAATTCTCCTTGCATATTGTATAGGCATATCACCTGTTACTAGGACAACCATATATTTTATAGTAAGAGTCAAATAGTCGATTACTTTTGACCAAATCTTAGATTACTTCAAACTCGCATCTATCTGATCAAATAGATGAACCCTCTAAGAATAACTGGTAAAGTATAGTGCCGTCAGAAACGTGTTACGCATATATATATATATACCTAAGTATATTTACGCCTTCTCCCCCTCCGGAACCAAAAATTTAAAAATGGGGGGAGTGAAGACACTGGGAAGTATCCTATAATGTATAGGTACCCGTATTCCTCAACTCTGCAAAAGACAAAAACGGGACGAAAATACAAATGTTAAGTGTGATCGCTGCAGATGTCACGCTGAAACTAATGTGTGTCCTATTACTTGATTATTCACAACAACGTATTAACTAAGTCTTAGTAATAACTAATTAGTATTAAAATAAAAAAAATGTAAGTATACTGGTTTTTATCGGTGGGGAGGGGGTTTTGGTTATACTTTATACTTGAAAGGGGTCCATGAGTCATGACCCAGACATGGTTAAGAACCTATGCCATATAGGTCATATCTTGTGGTTACGTTTATGGTTTATGTGTTGCGGTGGCTTGCATGAGTCCGTAGTCTCTCGACCAAATTACAATGCTACAACAATATATTACTATCTAATAAAGGTACTATTATATATATATTTTTTATAGAAATAGAGTCTAGTAATTACTAATTTCTAACTATTCTTCGTCAGTGAATGTTTCACAAAAACGATAAGTCGATAAGTACTTATATCATTATTATATTATGCTATGGTCATTATCTAAAAATTATTCTCCTCTTAAGGCTTTAAACAATATAACTATTTCAATTTTAACTACTTAGTGGAATTTTGCTATACCGGCATATTATCGCTCATTGTCCATTACCTATGTAGATTGACAATGACTGTATTTTTTACGGGTATCGCGTCGTATTCACATCCTCAGCTTATAAATTGTATTGTATACAATTTAGATTCGACGGACGATAAGATAATTGATAGTGATACTATCCTAATATTAGGTATATATAGAATAAAGTTGTTATGAGTTGCATATTATATTAATATTCAGTAAAAACTAGAAATCGCGTACAAACCGAGTTTAATGACCTAAAATTGAAGGTCAGTGCAAAACTGCGATGTTATTATTACGTGTCGTACTGTTCAACTTTTCAGAATTTTTTTTGTGGAATGCAAAAAAAAATTACAATTCATATTCCTAAACAGTATGCAATTGTAATAAATAATTGTTCATTTAATAAAATAAAAACGAGTAAGTATAGGTACCAGTGGCGTACGTAGGATTAGGGTTCTAGGGTTCTGACCCCCCTGAAATGTCCTTTTACAAAAAAATCTTATTTACCACCATTTCAATACACAGAGTCGATCAATTGTTCTTAAATTTTAATAGATATAAAATCAATATTGTTAAATATGACAAAGATGTCGATAATCATATAGTTACAGTTTTTTTGGTTCATATAGAACATTGCTAAACGTCTGACATAACCGTCGTATGGTGTACCTATCATCATGTATCATCGTCAATCGATTATAACCACGTTTATTACAACCTGAAGAGTGAAGACCGAGACCCTCTATAGATGACCAGGTGTCCAGGTTAAACACTCGAGTATTCTAAAAATCTGAATGTAGATTAAATTTGAAACTAACTGTAGTCTATAATAATTATTAACTATTGTTATAAGTTATAGCAAAGGTGGGCATTAACTAGTTGAAAAGTTAAAGTTCAGTTAAAAAGTTAATTTTTTTAAACTTTTAACTTAACTAGTTAGTTTATTTTCTAATCATCTTATGAACTTAAATAGTTTAATTTACAATTGAAATAAATTAGCTTTTCTCAGTTGATTTAAAAAAATCCATTAAGTCAAAACATTTTGAAATTGTTCGTTTATACTTAAATATTACGAATTTCGAACGCTCATAAAAATTTAATTTGACTTTCTTATAGACATTTTTTCTTTGATAAAGGTAGATAATCTTATAAGGAATCTTGTATTACATTTTCAAATCTTAGATTAAAAAAAAAAATTTACGAATTCTTAACTCAAAATAATTTGCTAATTTTCGTGATTTTTCCATATTTTGTCAATTTTTGAATTTTAAATGCTTATAAAAAAAAATTGTGACTAAGGATTTTTAATATTTTTCATTTGCCTTTGAAATAATATACTAATAGCCCTCTATTTAATTTTCAAGCTTTTTTAACCAACAAATACAATTTTATTGATATTTTTAGAAAAAAAACTAAAAAAATATGGAAAATTAAAATGTTCCTTAACAGTTTAAATCAAATCATAATATTTTGAAAATTTTATCGTGTATAGAAAATGCAAATTTAAACAACCAGTGAAAATGTCATCTATATACGTTCATTTGTTTTAAAGTTACACCATAAACCAAAATCGATTTTTTGGAAAACCGATTGTGTGTAAAAATTTCCGTTCTATTTTAATTTTTCTTTTGTTTTTCACGGCACTTTTGAAAACTACTAAAAAAAATTATACTTTTGACTCCCCAAAGTACCAAAATTCCATTAGATGGATAATTACGAACGTTTGGATGTATTTTATAAGGATTTCGCAGAATTTCTGGCAGGGTAGTCATACATAAGTACATAACACATTAACACACACACATATTATACGTATGTATATTCATATCCACATCTAAGTTATTAAATTAATTTGGATTGGGTAACCTCGTTTAACTACATTTACGATAGTAAAAAAGTATTTTATGATTGACTATCAATTATCATGATAATAATAATGAATATTGAGGGGGAAAGTTCGCAGAGTAGTCAAGTGCCTACCATGAATACCCCGTGAGCACTACTGTGTGTATTATTTTATATTATACAATTGAGGTAGGTACTTTATGAAACACATTTATATCATATTGAAATCAATTCAATTATAATTGTTGAGTTCAACGAATAGAACAATTTAACTAACGAAAAAACCTAATTAAACACAAACTTATTTTAAAAGGTTTTTTTTTATATAAATATAAAAAAAAATAGACCGCTCGGCCATTCCGTCCCCCATATTATACGATTATTATACCTGTTAGGTATAATATTATAGGCAGGGGCGTACTCAAGGGGGGGGGGGGTCGTTTTTTTTTTTAATTGAGTTGGTATAATAAATTTGGAGCCTGTAATTATACATTACATTTGCATTTTATTCATTGGCAATAATTTTATCGAGTAGACATCAATTAGAAAAAAATATTATGTATAATTTAGTCACTTCTTTGGATATTTGCATCCTTCTTAAAATCTTTAAATTAAATTAAAACTATTATGATTCTACTCCTAATTCTAATAGTAGTCTGGTAGAGTGGAGTATTATTTTCTAGTGCTCATAAAAAACTAAAAACATGTTTAAAATATTTTGCATATTTTATTTTATGATTAGGTATATTATTTATATTATAATATTATTCAATAATAGTTATCTTATAAACTTCAAACTAATTTTGAAAAATTGTTTAGTTTTTTTGGTGTTTTCTTGTTTTTAGCACCTTGCCCCTTTTTTTCTTTTTTAAGTGAATATCATTCTTGTTTTGACATAATGCGTTATGATATATTTGGTTAATATCTGACTGTGTATTGAGTAACCAACCTTTGTCAAAAAATTTGTTTATATATTTCTTCAATAAATATAAATTATGTTAGAAAAATAAACAGTGAAAAATGTATATGTAGTTTTCAAATTGAAATGCAACATTAAAAACATGATCTTTTACCGGGACAGCTAGTTATATTTATTATATTTAGATATTTTACCCTATAATCTAGTACAGTATTTCTCAATTTTTTTTGTCGTGAGGCTCCCTAAATTTAATGTAAAACTGTCAAGGCCCCCTTAATCAAAATTATGAATTGTTTTTTCTAAATTAGGTATATACTAAAATTACTTGTACTATTTCACACAGATTAATTATTAAAATGTATAGTAATTTAATATACTTTTGAAAAATATTAATGATAGTATTAAAATTTAAGTATTTATTCTTTTTCCATAAACGCTTAAAGTCAAAAAATAAAAATAAAAATAAAATAATAACATTTTTTACTAGTGTGCCTGGAAGTTCTAAGTACATTGAACCGTACAATAATCTTAAAAGAAAACATGAACACGTTAATCAATCGGAATCGGAATATTGTTCTTTAAATAAACATTTTTCATTTTTGAAATTTATTTTCTGTAGAATACATTACCATGTTTATATTTAATATTTTTAAAAAGGAGGTGACAAAGTCCCCGTGATAAAAAACAAAATGTTCAACCCCCCCCCCATTGAAAATTCCTGAGTACGCCCCTGATTATAGGGTATTACCACTGGGTATCCTAACTAATCGCATGATTCATGTTAACCTTTTATTATTCACTTACCAAACCTACTTATTGTACAAAAATTAATGTATAGATTGTAGATTTATTTCAATAAAAAATAAAAAAAAATTATTTGATAATATAATCACTAATTAATAAATGCGTAACTAAAAAAAATATAATTAATCAAAATACCTATAATAGGTACTGCAGGGTACACACCACACGCCTTTTTTTTTTATCCTGGCATGATTTTGTTGGAGGCACAGTCTGTCGGGGGGGGGGGGCAGTACCCACCCGGCCCCTCTCGTAAACACTCCTATGTTCACAATAATATCATCAAATATACTTAGTAATATTATAGGCTGACTGACCGTTTTCGCTCAGAATCGTTTATCTTATACAATGATATTATATCATTGGATTCAAATTTAACACCATCCATTACAGCGATCAACTTGTATACTACTGTACAGCAGAGCGATTTTTTTTTACATTTAATACAGGAAACGATAATATTACACAATGGACAAATAAACGTTTCTATTATCAATTTTATTTTTTGGTTCGAACGTCTATAAGAACGACATTAATAATACATTAGCACATCATATTTTTATACCATATCAATATGTATCCATAAACCTATTACCTACTTAGGACAGTAAAAATGCTTGGATTTTCTTCAACAGTATCTTTTCTGACA
The DNA here is from genome assembly GCA_949089665.1 of Macrosiphum euphorbiae. NCBI lineage: Eukaryota > Metazoa > Arthropoda > Insecta > Hemiptera > Aphididae > Macrosiphum > Macrosiphum euphorbiae. Next base: position 20,968,292 of record CARXXK010000003.1, on the reverse strand, counting down.
GGAAATTGAATCAATCTGGTTGGTACTTTGGGGGGTCAAAAGTAAAAATTTCCCAGTAGTTTTCAAAAGCACCGTGAAAAACAAAAGAAATATCTATTATTAATATTATTTGAATTATTATGAGTATTTGATCTATAAAAATCCAATTTTGGACAAGTAATTTATTACCTAGTACCTGGTTCCTAACACTTATAAATATTTTAATTTTTAAGAAATTGTTGTTTTTAGTGACTTAAAATGGTGTAAAAAAACGTTCAAGGCTTATAAAATAATTAGTGTCTTACATTAAAATTAATATTTAATATCCAATAAATTGTCATATTATATAAAATATTATATATTATCTAGTATAGGTACTCGTATTGAACACGTTACAAATACTTTATTTCTATTGATAATGTATCATGCCCTATAGTGGGCTCTGTGCATTAACATATATGTATAATATACAGCATAATATATATTTTGTTAGCTAGTTAGCTAATATTATTATAGAATAAACATAATACTGATAACAATACAATCTAAATGAGCGCCACTCACAGCAAGATTGACAAGAATTCTAAATGGCAAAACTATACTCTAATATAGAACATTCTAAAGAAAAATATAAAATTACTAAGCAAATTGGAGAAATTCAAATCCACGGAGAGCTTTATTACACATCGTTTTTCTCGTAAAATTGCAGGGTTTTTGATTTTTTCGATGTAACTTTTTGTTACATTTTTTGGTCATTGATCAAAAGCTTAAAAATTCAATAATATCAAATAAAACCAAATAAATTACATAACAATAATAACGTCTATTAGTATAAATACTAAATGTAGGTACACAATATTACGGAAATATAGCCATATATTTTATAATTTATAGGTAGGTATCATCTTTTTACATAAACACTTCTTTTGATCCAGGGCTAGAATTCTGACCGCAGGGCAGAAGTAACCTCTGTCAGCTACTGCAGATCATTGACTATTAATTCCACAGAGGCTTTTAAACGTCGCTGCAGTCTTGGCTCCCTCCCCTCTCGCCTTTATTACGCCTGTGTAATACACCAAGGTGAGCTTTTGTCCTGAGTTCACAGCTCTTTTGTGTCCAGCTAGACGCCGTTTTGTTCGCCGGACACTTTGAACAAATCCTCCGTTTAGGCTCGCCTTTTTTTGGCGTTCGCCCGGCAGACATTTTTTTGTCCTCTCGTTTGTTGAACCGTTTCGTGCATCGGCACCGGCTTCGGCTCTTTTCCGTGTCTTGCACCACGTCGTGGTCGTTCCCGTTTCCTCTAGTAATACTCGTTTTTACCTACAGCTTTTTCCACAGCGGTTATATTTATCAAACTGATAACAGTATAGTCACATGGTTTATTTATTGACTACCAGACTACCTACCAGCTATTATTAATTTGTCAACAGGAATATTAAATTGATTTTTGACTTGCTGTCATGTTTAAACTTTAATTGTACATCTCCGTTATAGTTGTACGTTTAATTTTAAGTTGTTAGTGCTTAAAGCATCTTAGTATTTTAACTAGTTAGGTATTTTTAAGCTCTGGTTGTTTGGGTATTTAACTTGTTGGTGGTAGTTCTCTGTTTCTGCATTTCTGAATAATCAATTATATTGTATTCATAATGGATGAATTCATTAAGTTCTTAAAAAATAATAATATCATTATGAAATTCTCAACTTCATTAACATTATTAATATTGGCTCTAAGAAAACAACACAAACAACTAAAATATCGTTGCCATGTACGTGAATGTTTCAAAAATCTACAATTCATATCTGTGTCACATAGTAACCACTTGTCAATATTCATTTCTTGTGTTCATTACGAAAACAATTTCATTTCTACGTATTTCTGTATAATCTTCTCCGTTAATTCTGCATATATAATATTATCAAATAAATATGTCATATAGATGTGTATCTATGCCTAACATGGCCGCGATGTGTGAAAATTCCTCAGCTAAATCGACAGATATTGGATGGCGATCAACGCCAAATCTGAAGCTTAACCGTACCAATGATATACGAAGACCGGAATCGTCGAACAATTTTGATTCCAAAGGTTTTCTGGACCACAGGCTCTGTGTATCTGAGCCAAACATCCCCATACATCCAAAATTAGCTGGCGAGACAGCTGCAGATATTGGGTGGCGATCAACGCCAAATCTGAAGTTTCAACAGGTCACCAGCGATGTACGGAAACTGGAATCGTCGAAAAATTTTGATTCCAAATGTTTTCTGGACGGCAGGCTCTGTGTATCTGAGCCAAACATCCCTATACATCCAAAATTAGCTGGCGAGACAGCTGCAGATATTGGGTGGCGATCAACGCCAAATCTAAAGTTTCAGCAGGTCACCAGCGATGTACGGAAATCGGAAAGTCCGAGACACACACGTCCTCGTCGTTCATTTTGGCGCCGAGCAAAGAAGTTTGTCAGGCGGTTCCTTTGTTGTTGTGTTTCTGTTGACAAGATAGACCAGTAATATGTATATTATAGATTTTAAAAGGTTTTCTAAATATCCCCTCCTCTCCCACCGTTATCTCACTATTTGTGTTCGCTGGTACTATTCTGAAACCGTTTATCATGTCCTCCATTGTCATTTGTACCAAGTTAGTGTAGGTTTGCCTCATGTATTTCATGCACTGTACGTCTGTACCATCGTCGGCTCTTCGCCACCTGTTTTGTTCTGTATTAACTAAATTAATATTATTATATTATTATGTTACTCATATTAAACGTATTATTATAAAGTATGAACTATGTATTATTACCTATCTATTATATATACCTCATTCGCTTTGCATAAATATATGTAATAATCCTATATGGTCACGCAGGTGGTTATTGTATTGTCATGGATGTCATAGATTTTCATGATAGTAAAAAAATTAAAAATTATCTATACTAGAGTGATTTACTTCACCTTCCGTTTAACCACCCCAAAATCGAGCCATGTACAGGTGCGCATAATATTATATGAGCGATATATTATAAGTCCACGCCTCTTCGTTTCGACTAGTTACGAATTATATTATAGTATTTACCTATTCGCAAACAGCTCGGTGTTATATGCCTGCGGATAATGTTATTTGTTCTGCATCGTGATATGGAAATAACCGAATACACACTGAAATAAACGTGCAACCATGTAGACGTCTCTGCGGCAAACACCGCGCCGTAAGTTTGAGCTTCAGTGGTAGGTAAACATTAATAGGTACTGTTAAAAATCATGAGCAGTACTTAGAAGAAGATCCAGGCGTGTTATTCGCACACTCCACAGAGTCGGTATATTATACTGTAATACTATATAGGTGATCCGAGTTCTAATGGTTGGACTCGATGGCGTATAATTGTACACCCCAATTTTTTTTTTTTGTTTGTTTGTTTGTTTTTTTTTTTTTTTTTTGCTTAAAGTTTTCAGAGGTCACGTGAAAACCTTTAGGAACTGCATGCTGACTGCCGTATACCCATTAGTCATTACCGAGGAGATCCGCTTGTCGCCTGGCCAGAGGAAAGCGAACAATCTGTTTTTCGACGAATTGATGCAGTGTTAATAAAATACATATTATTACACGTGAAAAGAAAGCGTTTATCATCAGGTAAGCAGATTTTTAACTAAATACAAGTGGGTTTGTAGATCGTACATTTGTACACACCGACTAATAATCTAAAGATTTACTAGCGTATTAATGTGCTAAAAAAATAAATAGTGTTACATATATACAATTTTGAAACACGACATAAGCATTTAGGCCATTTAGCAATATCAATCTGTATATTGTATTATAGGTACTTAATTTTATATTTGTGTATAATGTTTCAATGTCATAGGTAGGGACCGGATTTATATGCAAATGCATAATATATATATTGAATTAGTGGAGGGCAGTTGTAGAGACCAATTACTACCGGCTGGTATAACGGACGGTATAACCAAGCTGGTTACCAAACAATTTTAATACATTTTCATTTTTTTTCTCCAATTATTTTAAAAAGCACTGAGCATTTTTAATTTCGACCTCCTAAAAGTAGGTACCAACTAGATCCAATTTGCTTCCAAAAACATACATCAGGCATCGAAGCTTATGTCGGAGCATTTTTTCTATCAGAAAAGTTGAAAAGTTACAAACATTTTAAGATACCTAAAATAAACGTCTGAAATTATTAGACTGGACAAAATAAAAATTAAATTGTAACTAATTTTCAAGCCCCCCTCATTGAAAAATCCTGCGTACGCAACTGATGAGTGATGGTAGGTATAATATTATCTATATTACAGCCCGACTGCGCGACACTATAGCAAACGTGCACTTCTGTGAGTGGGACGTAGATAATAATGGTGCATAATACTATAATGTGTGTGCTGATTAGCTACACATAGGCAAACCCGGAATTAATTACCTTTATAGTATGGCGGTTTGGTTCTGTGTCTCACTGATCTTATAGGGCCCATCCGCCCATCTATTTACTAAGTTTAACATTTCTACTATATTCGAATATATAGCTTACACACTGTCATGATGAAATAAATAATTATTATGGTGATTGTTGCCGAAGATACTATAAATAACCATGAAATAATATGTAATTAACAATTTTAAATCGTTTATATATACCTACCTAATACCTACCTATAATATACAACTATTATATACAAGTACATGATAAGCAATATCGTAATTATTATTTATATAATTGCAAAACAAATTGTTAAATATGTATAATTGAATGTAATGACTTGAGAATAATAACGTAAAGAACACAAACAAATATTTGCAGTTAGCCAACAGCAATTTACGATTGATTGTAATTATTTACCTTTTAGTGCAGTGGCGGACTGGGGTAAAAAATCGGCCCAGGATATCATAGGTAAAGGCCCAAAAATTACACAAGTATACATTTTTTAATGGCAATAGCTTAGACAGAAGGGATTAGTACCAAGCTACAGTTTTATAGATTGCATAAAGTATAGGTACCCACTGACAAAATAATCACGGTCCACTGGCCCAATAAACCTGTGAGGGCCCGCAATCATAACAGCCCAGGGGGTGATCACCCACTTGCCCTTCGGCCCAGTCCACCCCTGATTTAGTGGTATTTTGTAGTACAGTGGTGGCCAACCTTTTTTTAACTCGGGCCATAAAAAAAAAAATTTTTTGACCGCGGGCCATAAAAATTTTTTTTACTTTTAAGTCATCAGAATTTTAGGTATAGGTATATAATTTTATAATTAATGACGTTTTTATTGTACTTAATAATTTTAATGACTTTATTTAATACTTAACTTAATAATTACTACAAATTAAAGAAAATTAAATCGGCTTACATTTCAAAAAATATTTTTAAATAAATTATTAAAACACATATAAAAATAAATATAAACTATACAAAATATCGTTTTACACTTACAAAACATATTTTAAAATGTATTAATTTGTTAATGAGAACTTTGAGCTTGTTTCTGTTGACAGAGGACATTAATATTAGGTTCTAATTTGGTAGAATTTACCCGGAGAACGGCGTGTAGATGTTCATTTGTGATGCGAGATCGAGTTTTACTTTTGTTAATTTTCATCGTTGAAAATACTTGCTCACAAATATATGTTGAACCAAATATACAAGACATCTTAGCAGCAAACTTCCGAACATTTGGAAAATCTTCTTCAGATAAATTTGAATAAAACTGAACAAGATTTTGAGAGCTTGTCAAATTATTAAATGTTGTTTTTAAAGAATTATTAGATTGGAGTTCTATAATTTCTAATTGTAAAGAAGCTTCGACAATTTCCGGATTTATATTAAATGGATTTTCAAATAGATTTATAATTGGTTCTTTAGTTCGAATGTCTTTAAAACGATTTTCAAATTCACGAATAAGTGTGTTAATAATAATATGTGTATATATTTAATTTTTTTTTTTACGTAAATGTAAAATATTATAGGTACTTCTTTCGCGGGCCAGATATTAAATGATGGCGGGCCGGAGTTTGGCCACCACTGTTGTAGTAGATAGAACAACGTGGGGGTGTGTAGGGGGGCCAACTTCATATATTATATCTTATGATCATTACAAAATATCTATTTTAATTTTTAAAAAAACACTGTTCTTGTTGTTTGTTTATTTATTTATTATAAATTATAATATACAGGACTGCAGACTGCAGTGTACACTATTATCATAATATATAACTATCCATATAAGGACTAAATTTGAACAAAAGATACATTTTTTTCCACCTCAACTGTTTAGTATCAACTATCATGTACGATGCAAAAAAATTACCAAACTACGTCACACAGCACGAAGTACAAACAAATATAAGTAGGTAGGGACTCTTAAAGTCGTAATAATAAATACAAATTTACATTAATATTTTTATAATACATTAATACCTACCTATATTAAGTACATATTTTTTAATCAATTACCTAATTAAATTAAAATTTTTCATACACATTTTCCGACTTTAATTTAATAAGTAATACAGTCTTAAGACTGTTGTGGCATACCTACTTGTTCCTAATTTTCTGCATCACTAAAGATAACACATTATTTATCCAATATAATATGTTTGGGGGGGGAGGTTGGGCTTTGCTCAACAAAGCTCCCTATTTTAGTTGTGTCTAACATGGACGAAACCACGAAACTGTATCTAAATGAACAAAATGATAAATATTTACTATTTTACTCATTATTATTTAAGTGTAGGTGTTCGCATTATTTGTACCTCGGCGGCGTGTGCTGAACGTCGGAACAATACTATATTACTGTCTACTTATTACTGAATCACGTATCAACATATTTTGTAAAACCTTACCTGTTAGGTTCATATTTTCATTATACAGTTATTAGTATGTCAGTAGACCACAGTAGACGTACCTATATAATATTGCTACCCATTATAATGCAGCAAAACAAATTCGAGTGCTATGCAATTGTAGAAATAAGACACGTGAAAGATATAAATTAAATACCGTAAGATTACGTTTAGCTTTTTGGTACCTACCTACAAATATTTATTATAAATCCATTGAAAATGTACGTATGTAAAATATATACCTAGTATATACAGTACCTATGTACAACAACAATATTATATTACAAATTAAAATTATTGTTATTTTATTGTTGTAAGTATCTATATAATACTATATACAGTATTATAATACATTACTTTATAGTATATATGTATACCTATATATACCTATATAATATACACACTAAATATTGTTAAAGTAATAAAATGGCAATGTAACGCTTGAACCACACCATAGATATAATTTTAAAATAACTGAAGGTTAATGTTACCAGTATGAAATAAGGATATTATGAAGAAAAAAGTAAAATTGCGAAATGCAGTTTATATTTGATTCAAAAACCTCCTTGGATCAGCAACTGGACCTGAAACGTAATTTAATAATTAATATGCTTACATCACAGACAATCGTGTCCTTCAGAATAGAAGTTTGTACATCTGTTCCACTTAAATTATAATCGCCGATCATACGCGTACCTATATATAACGTATCCTAAATTCAAGTTCACTATGGTCATATCTAAAGGGCAGAGGTTAAGATGTTGACAATTTGACACCAACAAGCACAGGGTAGGTATATCTTATAATTTTTAACAGTCAGCATTAATACGTTTCACTCTAAACTCCAATTTATACGGCAATACCATGCTAATCCAATTTCCTCTCATCTATCACCAACGTACTCATCCTTACAACTCACCACACCACCTTAAAATAAAATGCTATGGCCTATGACCTCCTAAATTAGTGATTAAACAATCAAATTCTGTTCTGAACTGTTCCATCACAGAATGGATCATTCCCTTATCGGGTTGTGTTTCTAATTTATATTTAATGTTATTTACTATTGCGATTTTATTATATATATTATAGTCATCTAACATCTTGTATTTACTATTATTGGATTAGGTTTTAATACAATAAAAACCGTGACAGTTGTTACCTAAAAAAATATTGAAGTTTAGGAAAATATTTGATTTACAAAATTTAAATTCATTACAAAACAAATTCTTATCAAAAATAAATTATATTTTTAAGTTTTTTACTTTATTGAATAATGTCAACATAGATTTTACTTTTTAGGCAACGAGTGGAGCAATGAATATATTTTTAATTTTACATTTAGAAACAGAAAATATAATAGGAAAGTGAATCTAGTTGGTACTTTGAAGGGGTCAAATGTAAAAAATTCCCAATAGTTTTCAAAAGCGTCTAGAAAAATGCAATACAATAAGTTTATGTTAGTGGAAAAAATTACTAAAAAAATAGTTGAGCATAAATCCACAATAATTTTTTATGAGTCGAAATGTAAAAAAAATTCATCAAAAACACGAAAATTGGCAAATGATATCAAGTTAGAATTTAATAAAATTCTTTATATTTATACCTATCTAAGATTTAAAATGCTCATACAAGATTCACCTTAAGTTTTTCTTCTCATTTAACAAAAAAAAAGTTCACCGGAAAGTCAAATTAATTTTTAACCTTTTACATAATATAGACATTGAATATTCACCCGTAAGTCAACAAATTCTCATACAAAGATATTTTTGTTTTGTTGTTATTCAAAAATTATTAACCATAGGTACTAGAATTTTCATCAAATGTTTACATTATCATTTTCTGTACATAACATTTTTAAAATATATTGACTATTGACTAGTTGTAAGTTGTTTATAAACAATTTTTTTTAGTTTTTTATTCTATAAATGTCAGTAAAATGTTATTCGTTGGGTCAAAAAGCTTGAAAATGTAATACAAAGTTCCTTATAGTAGTTATAATAGCAGTTGGGAAATAATAAAGATACATAAGCACGATTTTTTTTTACGTTTTTAAAATTCAAATTAAAAATTTACAAATTACTTAGTACCTAGTTAAAAAATGTATAAAATGTTCTACTACTTTAATAGTTAAGGATTAAAAATGTAAAACAAAGATTCCCATAAATAGTTCATACAGTAACCAAAAAATCTAAAAAATATATGAACACAGTTATTTTTTACAGACATTACAAGTTAAAATTTGGACGAAATTATATATTAAAACCAAGTATAACGATTTATTATTTTTGTTGCAATTTAAAAATATTAATCGTGACTCTTGAGTATATGAAACTTTTGGAGGATATTTTTATATTTTATATACACAATGACATTTTTAAATGTAATTTTTTTGGCAAAAATGAATTTATCCTACTGTTGTACTAATGCCTAATAGTAAAATAAATTACTTTAATCACAATAATATCGTCAAATATACTTAGTAATATCATAGGCCTTCGCTCAGAATCGTTTTTCATATTTCGTATACAATGGTTCCATATCATTGAATTCAAATTTAACACCATCCATTACAGTGACCCACTTTTAACCCACTGCAGTACATCAGAGCGAATTGGACAACCAGCTTTTTTATTATTTAAGTTCAAATGTTAATAAAAAATGGTATTGACACGTATTTAAAGCTTAAACGTACAATAAACATATTATATCTTCGTCGATTTTAGTTATTTTATTATATATTATAATTCTCTAATAAATAATTTTTTTTCTCAATTGTATTATATTAAGACAAACAGCCAATCACTGATGTATTTCAACAAATAAATATTTTTTTTGTAACTATATTTTTGTGTTTATCTAATAAAAATAAAAATGCATAGTTTTGCATATTTTGGTAAATAAAATGCATATATTACTATTTTTTATTGCATACAAATTCTTGCCCTGGCTATAATTAATCGCTTAAGTTTATACTAATTTATAGCATTTAAATATTATATTTGTGATGACTAATGCACTTTATTGTATAATGCATATTATATACCTATACTGTAACTGTATTGTGTTTGTATACATATTTGTGGATGTGTTATGTGATGTATATACAATGTATTAATGTGTATACTATAGCTATATAATTATAATATATCGTCGTAGATACATATTATATATTTTATATGGCTTTATATTAAGTGCTATATAAAGATTCTATACTATATATATTTTTCACTTGTCATTATAGCAATTCAATTTTAAAATTAATGTTGAACGGAAGTCATATAAATACGAAACTGTTGCATGTTGTTTGACAGTTGTATTGTAATATTATTTGTTTAGCAATACTTTGACATCCGTTCAAAAACAACATTATAAATATATAATATAATCATCACGAAACCCAACCATCGTCGTTTGCCAACCGAATATAATAGCTCGTCGTACGCAAAATGTACCTAACATAAATATTTACCTACCTATACTATGTACCTAGTTTAGTAGTTTACTATATTTTATTGAATAATACCTATATCTAAATATCTTATACATAATAAATACTAAATATATTAGGTATTTATAATGTATCATATGACATATACTCATATTTTATGCGCTACCAAATGGCAAATACCGATGATACAGTTATTACTTATTATATAATATGCATATTGCATTGCCACATTGTATTGGACCACAATTATTATGTATACGTTTCCATAATAAATGCATACCTATATGGTTTTCGTGAGTAAAAAAATTATATTTAAAAATGTATATTTGTCATGAAGTTCAATCCATGGATTGGATGGATTCTTCCCTCAAGACTACAATTCGTTAAAAACCACCATCACTTATTGTAAAAATATATAGATCTAATAATAAATATAAAAATACAAAAAAAATATGTATATTATCTTATATATTGTATAGTTTCTACACAAGTACACAACGTTTGTAATTTACCTCTTATATGTTATATGGGTTATTGTGTTCTATACTCCTATTATAGCCGAATACTATGTATACGTATATGGTATATATCTGACTATTTATGTGATTATACAGTATGAAAGCTATCTACTTATGATAAAATATACAAGCATTAGTAAATCTAATCAATCTTCACTTTCAATGCCACTCAAGTGTACCTACTTTCTATAAGCTAGTGTTAACTGTTATCTATCATAAACCACATGACTACACGAGGATATCGTACCAGCATGCCAGGTGTCGTGTTGACTCCCACTTTATTATGTTATTTTAAATATTGGAGTGAATTTACCAATCATCAGGTTTAAAGGTAAAAATATTATCTATAGCAATTGCTTCAATCTTGTAGGTTTTTTTTTAATATTTTGAATGTCGATGCAAGTAATGCGCATTTTAAAACTACAAATAACTTCGATGAAATATCTATAGTGGTACACTGTGGTTGTTATAAGACCAAGGCTGTATAAATTGCAGAAAATGTTGCTCCCCGGGGCAACATAAAAGTCTAGTTTTCCTTTCAACCATTTTAATAAACGTATTAAACTCATGTCTATCGCACGAGTCTATAAACACCATATTGCATATTATAATACATACCATCTTAGAAGCCTGTACCAATAGGTTAGCTTGTTCCTGCAGTAGGTCCACTAGGTTATAGGGGTGAGCAGGTTATTCGAATCTGCAAAGGAGTCAAAGGACTGAAACAATATTCACTTTTTTTTCCCGGACAATCACTGTGCCCTCACAGTGTGCACTCTATGCGAAGTCAGTGAGATGAAAATGGGTCATAGTCTCTTGTATCTCAACCTGATTGCTTATATATGGAAGTCACTATGTGACGTAACGTAGACTATTGTTTCACGAGACATCACATGCAACAACTTCTCGAAAATGGGCATTAAGCTTCCCAGAAATATCTCTGGATAATAATATAGTCATTGAGTACTTAAACACTATACCTCTCCTCATCGTGACTGAATGGAATATTGGGATCTCATTGTTACATCACAGTGATTGTGCACAGAGAGATAGGTACTTTTGTGTCAACAATAACGGACCTACGCGTATGAGATTCGAAGCATTGGAGCTCTTTACTAATGGGAAGGAATAATTGCGCCTTGATGTCATTCCAGATCTTATTCTTCAGGCACTGCTACCGAATTGTTGAGTGAGCAGTGGAGTACCAAAGACCGACCCGGTGCACTGGTGCAGGAAGGTGGAAAGGATCGTGCGCAGACGGCAGGCAGGAGGCGAAGCTAACATTTAATAGTTACCTATGGCATGATGTGAATGTGCACAGAAGGTTAAAATTAATATACATAGGTATATAGAGTTCTTTTTTTTAAGTTAGGTATAACATAAATCATATTATAATAACTATACAGTACTACTAAACTGTATAAATTGTTGTCAAACAAACCTTTATAGTAATAATATATAGATCTGGGTTTCAGTATAATGTGCAAGCAACTTCCTGCACCCGGCTTATTGTATGTTTAAACAGAAAAAAAGGTATAAATAGAATACATTACTACTAGGTATTTATGATTAATGTACCTATATACAGTGCGAACTGTACGCAGTAGATGTAATTATGTAAAATATATATTGTATATTATACAACACGACAACACGTTATAACATATTTTGTTCTCACAAAGCATCCAAGGTCTAAGTTTGTTGAAAATTCCAATATAGAACATTAGAACTTATAAATATTAATTTAAGTTGACAATAATTGCAAGTCGATCGATTTAGTATTACCTACACCTACTATACGACGTAAATAATTAATATAAGTAAACTTAAATACGTACTTGTATAATATATTATTATATACCTATCATAGTATTTAAACTGTAGATTCATTTTTACCAGTTCACGATGCTCAATCTACTATACTATTTTTTTGTTTATAACAAGTGGCATCGCAGTATACCTATAATACTTTATATATATATATTTGAATAAGTACCTATAAAGGTTAGCACACACTGCATCGGGTGATGATATAATGTTATTGGCTTGGCGGTGCCGCCGTGGTGGAGGTAAATACTAAATTGTGTCCGGCATACCGTCTGTTTTTTACCCCTACAATCGCAGCGACTCAGTGTTTGAGGGGGGGAGTGGATTTAACTCACTGTCAGGAAATGTGATAGCAATATTGACTAATGCAGGCCGCAGAGTGCAGACATTATTGCATTTGAATCTGGTGAATATGCCAACTACCATAATATTATACAGGTAGTAATAAAACATATTATGTGTCTATATCGGACATCGGTAATTAATCAGAATACTATAGTAACATCATCATAAAAAATATTGATTCTAAGATTAATATATGATATTATAGTAGGTACTTCTAATATATTATAGATATATAATATTGATTAATATATTATTATTTTTATTTATTACTAGGTATCATTTAACGTAGGTAATCCATAAACTTATAGACTATAATATAATATAAATATATGTACCTATATTTAGGTATCACTGCAGTTTCAGTTTCAAGTTTGTTTGTTTATTTAAATTATCTTTTAATTGTTGACGTTTGATATCTGTTGAATTAATGAGTCTTAAATAACTGTTCGGCTTTATACACATAATAATGTAGGTCAATCGAAGGTGTTAATCTAATTTGTAGTAGCAAGCATGTTTCACTGATAAATAATGCGTTTTCTATAGATATATCAATTTTAATTGAACTTATTGATGGCATCCTGTTAATGTAAACATTGCCAGTCAGAATAAAAACAAATTCACGATAAACATTTACCATTACCTAAATAAATAATTATGTGGGTAATATCAATATTTTTGTATAATATGGTACTTAGTACTTTCATTCCACTAAAAATAATTATCTACCTACCTAGAATATAAGACCTGTATTGATATGTGCATATAATGTATATTATAATGCATTATATGCAAAGTAAAAAAAAACAAAACATTTTTTCTTTCCTCTTTTCAAAAAACACACATTATATTATTATACTAATCACTAGACGAGGATTGTTTTTTTTTCCATTATAATCGTTAAACGCGCTCATTATAATATCTTTGAAACAATAATAGGCACTTTATTCGTAGTTGATCGATGATAAATCGGACAGTCCGCTCATATAATATACCTTAAACCTATAATGAATGATTTATTATTATACAAACTTTAAAATAAAAATTGTAATCAATTGAATTTTACATTGACTTATTGACAATACCGGAACGTTCAATTCAATTAAAAATACAGATATATCATGCTGAGCGAGGTTACAAACTTCAGTCGTATTGTGAGCTATGACTATTATAGACAATGATAAAAAAAAAAATTGAATTATGAATTTAAATTTTTTTATGTTGCTTAGTATCAACGACCAATATTATATAAATAAATAATAAAAAATGACTAAATGTATTACACAACCTTACAACTAGGTAATTATTATGAGTACCTATGTATAACTGGTACAAGGTAACAATATTACCTATGGATCGCACAAGTCTATATAAATGACATTGTAACAATGTTAATAATATACAATTTGTTAAATAATATATAAAATATATGAGTGCATAACACAATTAGACATTAGTCAAACCAAAACATTAAATTAAATGCATGCATTAATTATAAGCAAATATTAAGCGTTGATAAGAATATGTACAATGGTGAATAGTATGGTATTGTTATACAACTTAATTATATTATGAAATGCGTTTTTGATCAACGTGTTTGTATAGTTATATCGCGTATTATTGTCGTTTTTCTTGAACCTGCGAACATATGTAACATCCAAGTATGTTAGAATATTGAATAAAAACATTCTTGGTTAAAGATAATAATGCAGGACTATGGGGCATATTTTAATGAAACTATAATTTGCTGACGTGTGTTATGCGATGCAAAGGTGGGCGTTAATTAGTAACTATATTTATCTAAACTTTTAAACTTAGGGCCAGCTGTACCATATCCGATAAAAGTCAACCCAAGTTATCAGCTGATCAAGCGTAATCGAAGTGTAACCGTAAACGGTACAACCAGCCCTTAGTTCGTTAATTTTTTAATCTATAAATAACTTAACTAAATTTACTGTCCATTCTAATAACTTATATTTTTTTTTTTGATAACTTGACTAATTAGTCTAGTAAGTTAATATTTTTTTCCACGAAGGTAGATACATTAACTTTTTTTTAGATTTAAAAGTATTTTTTAACTTAAAAATCGTAATGTTCTGAACTTAACTTAACTAACTTAAGCAATTTAAACTTGCCCACCTTTGATGTGATGTATATTATGAACGTGATAAATATAATGTTCATAAATGAAAGGCAAAATGAACAGAAAAATCATAGTGTTTAAATGTAATACAATAATATTATTTTATATCCAATATATATTATACACACACACACGCGCGGGCGCCCACAAATGTGCGTACGCTCAAGCACATAAACAAAAAAAAAAGATTAATACTAAACGACAATAGCAATATAGTATAGGTAATAAAAATAAAATATTACACACGTCCATACAAAATAATAATCACATTATCTTATATAATTTTGTCTGAAGATCCGTTGTTGTACAGTCTTGGATCGAACGATATATTTTTTTATAGATTATCCGTCATCAAAAAAACAATCATAGTTACAATAATAATAATAATAATAATAATAATAATAATAATCATATAGTATTGAGAGAGCTTTTCAACTTCTTGTCTAAGGATCGTACTGGTTTTGTACCTTTTGAGGTTGATAGCCCCAGACAAACTTGTTGAAATATTCGCCAACCATGTATAAGACAGATGTGTACACAAACGTGCCCAGGAAGAACAAGCATCTCAATGGCAAGCTCAACTGAGTAAGGATCGGATACACCCACAAATGGCACTGGCTATACACAATGTGAATCCTGTAAATTGTACAAGAAAGGCTTTATTAATTTATTGGTATAGACGAAAACCCATTCTTTAAACGATAATGGTAATCTATTATCTTTTCTTGGTTCGTAGTTTCTTACAAATAGTAATTAACTATTAGATACCTACAATCTACATACTAGATTACTTGAACGTATCTATAATAAGACTAATGGCCATAACTACTGTAGGTTGTATATTATATTAAATGTTATAATATTGGTATAATAAAGTATAAGACTAGTAAACTCTCCGGGTCAACATTATGTTGACAATAATAATTACAGCTAACAGATAAAGAAATTTATATATACCTAGGTATTAATATTTTTTTATTATTTACAGGGCTTTAAGTGGGGGGACTGGGTCAAAAATATGAACAAAGGCTAAAAAATATAAGTCAAGAAATAACAAAAGAATCAGAATTCAAAGGTTTTTTAACAAAATATATCATTTTTATGTCGGAATTTTTTAACAATTTTTATTAATTACAAGCTGATTCCGTGAACTTCGCTCCCCATTAAAAATGCAAACTCTATATGAATAATATGTTTTACATATTACCATGACAACCATTTATACACAAAACATTCCATCGGAAATCTTAAAATAATATATAAATAGTTGCCATGGTGATATGGACACACAGACGCACTGACACAGTGACACACAGACACACAGACAGACATACATTCATTTATATATATATTAATTATATTTTACTTTATATCTACTTATTTATTTTTTAATTTTTATTGTTTCAAGTAAATAGTTTAGTTGATGAAACTACACGTTTATATAATCTATTATATTTATGAAAATAAAAACTATTTTATCTATTTTATATTTTATTAAAAAAAATTTTCATATTAAATTCAATTGTATAATCTTTAATTAACTTGGAAAATGTCCGCATCAAAAATATATCGGGGGGAAATGTCCAACTAGACCGAAAACAGTCGGGGGGGGGGCAATGTCCATTTACCACTATAATATAGTGGAGGAAAACAGTTACGCCCTACATAATATACATATACCCTTTAGGTAGTAAACTCAGAAAAGTTTATGGGTCATAAAAGTCGAGAAAGTTTACAATAACCCTTACAACACGTAGTTTAAATTTGAGGATGTATACTTAGAAAGGTGATTATTTGATCATTTTTAGGTAATGTAAAATCATTTGAAATAGTTCACAATACCAACAAGTTGCTTTAATGTAATATAGGTGAATTTAATTTAGTATAATATTTGTTTCAAATTGTTTCAAATAAACGATGGCGGCGTCGCGGAAGAATGCGAAAGCAGTTCCCGCGACGCCGTCGGTTCAAAACTGCAAAAAAAAAAAAAAAAAAGGTGAATTTAATTTTTAAAAAAAATAATATATTTCTCAATAAGAGTTAAATTACTACGTATTCCAAGTTGAAGATTCTTAGATTAAGATAGTTGCTAAACATTCTTTGATATTGAATTAAGTTTAAAAACACTTTTTAGGTTATTTTTTGGTTCTAAACTTAACATATTCACTTTGTCCGGGGGTCTCCCCTAAGTAACATATTTATAAGTTGAATTTGTTGTTATTCGTTTGTATTTCTTGTTTTTTAAGTTAATCAAATAAACATAAGGTGACAAATATAAAATAACCATGAAAAAAACCCAGATAACTTATGAAAAAAAACTAGTATATTATATTGACATTTAGCATGTTTAATCAGTCATCACACAATTTTGGAATATTTAATGCGAATCTTGAACTATTTACATTTTTACAGACTTACAATAGATTATAAAATCCATAATATTGGTTGATAACTTTTTAAGTTATTACATGTAAATTGCATTTTGTATAATGTTATACCAGTAATATTAATAGAAATTATCGTACTTACCATATTAAATAAGATAACTGCAGACAAATATGTGTGGTCATTCCGAAAATACGGGATGGATATGGTCGGTAGGCGGTGACCATTTCTAGGCAGGCGAATACGAATACGAATGTATGCATTGTGTGGTTCAGCCACATTGGAAAATATAAGTCTATATCTTTAGGCATCACCAGACTACGGTCGATAAACCATAAGCTCCAAAAAGTCGTAGACACAAACTGAAATAATTTTAATAATTTTTAATTTGGCTAAACATGTTCTATTATGAATAACATATACCTAGTGTGATTTAATAAAAACTCACACTTCACAGCACCCGTTTTTATCTTTAAACTTTAAATTAAACTACATTTTTAAATAGATACCTACTTAGATTTTTATGGCAGACAGATTTTTTTTTAATGTTGATGTAGTTCTGGGTTATAAATCATTAATTATGCAGTTATATATACTTATCTACTTTACTATATCTACTTCATTAAGTATTAACTTTATTTAAGGATAATAAGTTAAGCCGTGAGGCTATATTAATATATTATTTTCTTATGCGACCATTATCGATGTCTTTTTCAAGAAATATTAATTTTTAATACGTTCACAATTTTATAAATAGAAAAAAAAAAATATTACATTTTATAATTTGCTTTGATTATTTCGTTATTCGTTACAACTGAGAGAACCTACGATAATCAACATTCTGGGCCACTAAATAGATTTTTATACTGCATGATACTACTATTACTACTATTACATGTGTTGTAACAAAATCCAAAATACGCCGATGGCTCTGAGCAGTGGCGTAAATTGGGTCCAATTTCTGGTGGTGCAGAGGCATATTATTAACCTATAATTTCCAACACAAAAATAATCCAACTTTCTAAGTAAAATCCTTCCTAACAAAAAAAAACTATATATTTATCCATACATTTTGTCAACATTTGAACTTCAAATGCTTATAAAAAAAAATTATGGCTATGTATTTTTAATATTTTTCAACGCTATTGTAACAATATATCAGGAGCCTTCCATTAAATTTTCACGCTTTTTACCCAACAAATAAAATTTTATTGATATTTATAGAAAAAAAAACTAAAAAAATTAAAAAATGACAATGTCCGGAAACAGCTCAAAGAGAGTTAAAATATTTTCAAAACTTTGTGGTGTATAGAAAATTAAAATATAAATATATAAATTTTCATGTATTTACAGTTATTTGTTTGAATAACAACAAATTAACAAAATCGCTACATGAGAAATCTAGTGAATATCCAATCTTGTAAAAATATGATTTTCAAATGCTCATAAAAATTTAATTTGATTTACTTGTGGACATTTTTTTTTTTTTTTGATAAAGGAGTATACAAACGTATGAATAATCTTGTATTACATTTTAAAATCTTAGATTTGAAAAGAAACATTTTTATGATTTTTTCAACTCAAATTATATTGTTAATTTTCGTGATTTTTCTGTATTTTGTCAAGATTTGAACTTTAAATGCTTATAAAAAAAACTGTGACTAAGGATTTTTAATAATTTTCTTATGTCATTGTAACAATATAGTTGGAGCCTTTTATTAAATTTCCAAGATTTTTAACCCAACCAGTGAATATTTCAATTATATATGTAAATGTTCATTTGTTTGGTCAAAAACCAAAATCGATTTTGTCGAAAACCGATTTCGGGTAAAAATTCCTGTTTTTCCTTAATTTTTATGTTGTTTTTCCTGGCGCTTATGAAACCTGAAGAGAATTTTAAAATTTGATTCAATACGACGTCTAGCTATCATCTGACATTTGACTTTTGAGAATTGAATGAACATTGATCCAGTGATAACACACTATTTTGGCGGTAGAATGTTGAAAGCAATATAATTTTACCATATTATACCACAGAACAATTATACGTCTATTCTGTGCACGATTAAAGATATAATATCTTTAATCGTGATTCTGTGATACTGCCATAATAAAATACAAAATTCTGTGGATAGTGGTTACCATAGATAATAATCTAACTATTTATGGGGGTTGTACGATATTTTAGAATATAGATAGGCCAGATAGGGTAATAATTTAAATGATAATGTCTAATACATGCACTAAAATAACTATTTTGTACCTCTTTATATATTATATATTTCAATGATTTTCTGGTGGTGCAAAAACATACCTTTGCACCACCACATTTTAGATGTGGTGGTGCAAGTGCTGCATTTGCACCACCCAGTTTACGCCACTGGCTCTGAGAATCGTTTTTCGTACGCAATGATCTATTATTGAATTCGAGTATAACACATCCATTACAGTGACTCTGATGAGCTACTTAATGACAACACTCAAAACCAATATAAGTTGTACAGCATGAAATTTTGCAGTGGCGTAGCGAACTTTAAATCATATGGAAGCAAACAAATTATTTATGAATTATGACCTACCCCACCCACCTCCAAATGATGTATACGATATTCATATGCTCAAATAGGGGGGTCCGGTAGCACCCAAAATAAAGTTCAAAGACTGACCGTGTATATGTGGGCTTTATGAGGTTATGACCCACCACCACCCCCCAGGAAACCAGAAGAAATTGCTTCTGAAAAACATGATTCGCTACGAAACTGAAGTCTTGTATAGTGACATCTCCGGTTTTTTTCCTTAATTTAACTAAATTAAATGAGATCAACGTCCAACCTACGGCGTATATTGATGTATTATATTACGCAGTATTTTATTACTGAAATGTTTTTGTCAGCGGAAACCTAATTTATAATCTGGAATATTTTTATTTTACTGAAATATATTGTTCTATATTTTATTATTATTTTACTATCTTTTGGCAAGAATTAATAAAAAAAATTATTCAAATATTTAACAATGTAATAAATATTAAGGTAATTTTAAATTTAGATTGTTTTGAACTTTGAACTTTTTCTTTTATAAAATTAATAAATGTACCTATTTAATTTTAAAGCTTCCATGAAAAATAACATCTTGTGCGCAGGAATATCTAAAAAATTAATATTCATAGTCCTTTGAACAAACGAATACATATTAATTATATTTAAGTCCAATAAATTAATGTACCTTGATATTTTTTTGAAATGATTTATATTTGTAAACATCACTGACAATTGGCAAAATTACAAAAACAAAATAGTGACTACAGATTATCTGCTGTTATCCTCGTTTTATTTTTAGACATATGTATACATGATATAAATAACTTTTCAATGCTTGAACTAAGTTTCAAACATTACGACAAATTCAGTGGAGCCAATTTTGCATACATTCGATTTATTTTTGAAATGTACGTTTCAACAATATGTCATACTTAGGATATTTGCCAAATACTGTGACAATAATAAGGAAGAAAACATTTCCAAAAATGATTATTTATAATCTTAAAACTTTTTTATATTTTAACGAAGAGATGTAAGTAACTGTTTTACAGAATTTTAACCGTAACGAATATTTTATTTTATTACATAGTTAGTAATTGATATTATTTTATCTAAAAAATCATAGCCAATATACCTACTACAAAGTACAAATTATTAAACATAGTTATTTTAACCGAAATCCAAATGAAATTTTCATGGTATAAATTTAATGTATATATCTATAAATAAATGTATACATATAAAAACTTCCAAGTTCCTATAATTATAATTATTAGTTATTTACTGTTAATAGTACTATAACACATTGGCACAATTTCAGCTAGTCATATTACCATAAAAACGGAGCATGGATAAAATATACAACACATACATGATACATGTATAATATATTACTTAAATTATCTGACTAATATTGGTAGACTGTCAATTATTTGAAAATTTGCCTGATGTATATGATAAATTGATAACCAAGGTAAAACGATATTTTCTTATTTTTCTTTATATTATTTTGAAGGACATAATAAAAAGATGGTTAATAAATCATAATTAACAAATCGTTAACCATAACCCAAATAGTTATGAATATACTAACATATTTTAAGCATTGTTACTACGAAGTTATTGAATGCCATGGTTCAATTTCGAGGATTTTTACATTTAAATTTTTCTATTATTTATACGTGAATTAAAATGCTCAGTATTACCTTTTCCTTATTTAATACCCATATGCTCTTCAATAATTGTATTTTGTTTAAATATGTACCTAAAAGTAGTATACCTATCATTGAGTATACTTAACTATAAACTATCTATTTACCTATTCAATGCTTAAATGTGTATTTTAGAATGTTCGAAATAACAAGTACTTTAAGAGGTATAGGTACTATACTATCGAATATAAATACTAATATTAAGAATCTATAAAATAAATTATTATTTATTATTTTAATTTATTTTTGTATCTAATATCTAATATCTATGTTTTGAAACAACAATAAATTTAAATATTTATTCAAACGCGTTTTGTTGCATTATAGTTTGTAGAACTAGGTCATTGTATATATAATATATATATATATATATGATGAAAAAAAAAGTTGTGATCTACGTCACATTATGAACTATGAAGTTTATACCTTCAGACTTGAAGACTTGAAGTTTAAGTTATAAGAAAACTATAGAATACTTATTAGTAAACAAGTATTAATAATTAAGATTAAATCAAATAAAATTGGAGGACTCTCTCTGTTGTATATAGTACCTATGTATCGAATGTACATCGTCACTGGGTAAGCACTGTAATAGTGTAATGTTATACATTTGAATTCAATGACAAATCATGGCTTACGAAAAACGATGCTAAACGGACTGCGGATACCGTCAAACGGCAGACTATATTTCACTTTATTATATTTTAACCCTCAATAATGAACTTTGTAGGATATACTGAAATAAAGTTTATAATAGGCTAGGTCAGTTGTTTTTAAACTGGATGTCGCGGTTTTCTAAAAATTTCAACTATTCATCCAAAAATAAAATTATAAAAATATAATTAATAAAAATGTGTTAGCCCATCAAGCACACATTTCTAATTAAATGTATATAATTATAACTCAAAACAATTTTGTTCATCTAATTATTTAGTTCGAATAAAAAAATGTCAGTGTGCCGTGAAAATGTTTTGAGGAGCACGATGTGCAGTGTTTAATAAAAGTTTGAAAACCTCTGGGCTAGGTAAGTAATTATAGGTATTATAATAAATAATAATTATATCTAAAATGACCTTTTAATAATTACAATAATCGAAAACAATAATTTTTTCCTTATCCGGAATAACGGGACTCTTGTTAAATAAAATTAAATAAAAGGTTTAAGCTTTTAAAACATGGTTTATATTTCATTAGTTGTTAAAATAAATATAATTTAACTAATTAAACAACTTACTTTTCATAAGAACACGCTCGTCCGAACGATTTTTTTAGTTATATAGATTTTGTTACATAATAATATTCATTCAAGATATTAATTAGTCTGTTAACATACTTTTTTAGTACAGCTTTTTATATTGGACAACATTTAATAGAAGTTCGTAATGTATAAACCGTTTTATTACGCATCATAAATATTTAAAAAAAATTAATTATCCCACATTTTTTTTAGTTTATGTATAAAGCAGGTATACATACCTACGTCAATTATTTTGAAAAATAAACACAGAAATTAAATTAAATTAAGAAGTCAACCTCGGTAATGAAGTAAGATAGTGAGGACTGAGGACATAACCCCCTTTGGTTCTGTAAATTTTTTTCCAATTGATTGAAGGGAATCAATTGGAAAAAAATCTCATTATAGTAGAAGATCGCAATCCGACGACGGACAAGGACGGAAATTCATGAACAGTCGAACAGTATATGATTAAGCTTTCTGTAGATTAGTGTTCTTCAACCGGTGTGTATCGAGCCTCGACCCAATTTTGGGTCATATGAGCGGGTCGAAATATGCTTTTAATTACTAAATAAAAACTATATAGTAAAAATATATTGCATTCAATTGTATGAAGCAAATACGATTAACATAATAATACTAAATTAATTGAAAATGTGTCCGTTTTTACACAAACACAGTAATTATCAATCAGCTTTTTTTTAACATGTGGGGCACAAAAAATAAGTAAATACTAAAATGCGTCTCAAGTCCAATAAGGTTGAAGATCACTGCTCTAAATGGAACGTGCGCACTGCGCGTGTATAAGATGAGCTGAGGGATAATAAATAAGAAAGAGAAGCGAGAACAGTTATAATAATATAATGAGATCTAATTAGTGGAAACAACATTTATATTCAAATTGCAAGTATGTACATTGTACATTATGTACCTATTGCAAGTACCTAGGTATGTATAGTATATTAGTATGTATATAGTATGTACCCATTGGCCATTGTACCCACGTTGGCTGTTGTCCCAACATATTTTTATAATATTTATTTATTAACTATACTTCTGAACGCTAAAAATATTAAAATTATGTTTGGATTCAAAAGTTTTACTTACCATACTTAGTGGAAAAGCGATGCTGGCGAAGAAAAAGTTTTTCACTTGAGTTAATGTTTCCAAGATCGAAGATTTAGTAGGGAAAATCAACGGAAATATGTCCACAATCAATGCATATAGGAAAAACAATGCTTGAAAACACTATACAAATAAAATAAACACAAATTAGTACAAAATAATTAAATTAAACGTATTATTATCAGTTTATCACTATATAAAATTCTTAACGAGTAATTAACAACTAATACATAATATTGGTACATCAAAATTAATATCATATAATAATTATATTGTTTATTGATATCATAAATCTGCATGCGGTTACATTAACATAATACATAAATTGATAAATAAATAAACAGACATAAGAGCACGATTTTTGTCATAAAATATGTTTCTATTGAATTCCTGATACAATTTGGAGATTTGGAGATAATAGCGAGGAATCTATTGGTTTTATTGTATATATTATTTTTTATTTTTTTTTTATTTTACACTTTCGAATGTAAGAGTGCTCAAATAATTTCACCTATAAACCTTTATAGTTTGGAAATCAATTAGTACTTTGAAGAGGCATTTTCCGAATATATGTTTCTTCTTCTTAGTTTTTAGGATCTATTTATCTGTCATTCAGACTATCGCGTCGCACATGCAATCCTCAAATTTGCTCTATTAGTTGCTCGTATTTTCGGGCAATCTGGTCCCTCATTCAGAGACTCAACGTCTTTTTAAATTATATCATCCATCTCAAACAGGGTCTCCCAATTTGCCTTTTTCTCACTAAATTATCTTCTATAATCATCCGATCTCATTAAATGCATCTTATCTACTGCTGAGAACTGTCAAGCGATTTTAAAGAAATGTTTGCAAGTGTGCTATTTATTATGCACCACTCCTGGTTATTGCTTTGGAGAGGGCTGACAATTTGTTACAATGGGAGGCTTAACTATAGGATCCTTCATAAGTTTGGTACCTACTATTAATGTGAAGTTCTGGTCTATGATTATTATTTATAACTTCTCAAAATATAAACAAACTAAAGTAAAATGTATTCATAATTCAAGGTTTAACCTTGTGAGACTGAAATACATATTATACAATATTATATCACAAACAAAATAGTACGAGGTACGACATATTGGTACCTACAATTAATTTATCGGAGATTATGAAAAATGCATTATACCTATGTACCTAAAAAGTTGGTATTCTTTATTATGACTTCTGTAAAAATGTATTTATATTTTAGCAGGTAGCTATGCAGTATTGCAGCAGTATGCAGTATTCAATATTCATACATACGATATAATATATATATGTACTAGATTACCTACAATTTACAAACTATTTTGTTCTATGAATAAAAAACACGATTATACTGTAACGAAACAAATTACTTCAACACAGCAATATGTATATATGTATACGTAGAATTTATATATATATAATAATATGTTTATTATACGTATAATATATATCATATACGGCTCTACAGTATAATATGTATAATATATATTTTTTCGAATGTCATTTTGTAATTCTATTATTTCATTACTTTAACTGCGTTATTTTTTTTTTCAGCACACGCATATGTGTGTGAGTGTATATGAGAATGTGTTAATAGGTACATTGCAATTGTACTGACCAAATAAAAAAAAAAATGTCTTTTAAACCTATTCCAAAATAAGATGATATATATAATTCCACGTTTCAATAACAATTTAAAAAACATCATGTACATTTGGAATCAATTTCAAAATAAATTACAGTTTAATCAGCAAATATAGAAATTACGATTATAATCCTAATACGGACACACCATAAAAAACAACAACATCGATTAACGATAGTAATATACATTTGTATACTGTTGCCTGTTATCAAAATTTGAAAAAGTATATTTTAGCTAAGTTGGTTTGTGTTTAATAATAACACACAATTATATTGTGTTAGTCGTGAGTGTGTCCTTGGGCGTTTTTAAATTCGTAATAAAATAATTTGCCATTCTCACCTATTCAAAACGTATACAATATGTATCCTACATAGATAGTTGTAACAACTGCTAAAATACGATTGAATTAGGATGAATAGAATATAATTTAACTCAGGTATTACATTTTATTCATTATTATTTATAATTATGAAATAATATACGTGTGAATAATAGCTATGTAAGTAGGTAATATTATGAAAAATAGGTACCCTAATAACATTTGAGACATATTAATAAAATATAGCACTAATGTACTATAGCAGTATAGCTAAATAAATAAAGAACAATACTGAATACAATAATCGTATGTAATATTATTATATTATGTACCCATAATTGCACTAGTTATTAAACAAAATTATTCTTATAATATAAGTGGTGGTCATTTAAAAGATCACTAAAAAATAAAAATGCTTAAATTTTCAACTTTGACATTCCTATATTTTATAAATAGAATTCGATTTTATAATTAAAAACCAACCTTAATGATTGTATACTTATGTATACTCGGATATAGGTAATACTGGTAATAGGTAGGTACCTAATAATAAACAAACATGCATAATATGTATAATGTAACAAGTAACAACTGACAGTATGGTAGGTACTAGATATGTTATTATATTGTTATATTACTAAAATGTATAATTTGGTCGGAAAGTTACATGTACTATGCAGGTCGTGTATAATGTATGTATTAATGTTATTCCTACTTACTAGATATTGTTTCATTGTATAATAGGCCATGAATATTTATGAAAATAGTATCTAATGGTTTTTTTTTACTTAATTACTTTTTATTTAAAAATTCATCTAACAAACATCAAACTTTTTAAGTCTGGTTCTAGTGTTTGAAATCAATCCTTGGCGAATTGAGAATCAGAGTTAAATAATACACGAGTATTAGATATTTTTACTTTCACTATAATATAGTCGTCTTACCCGTTTTCGCGTTATGGCAGTAGTTGTTTGTCGTTATAATTATAAGAGATAAAACTATTACGTGTACAAAGAGTGAGAATAAAAAATATGTTTTTAAAAAGTAAAATCACCATGTATGTTATAACTTGGACTAGGGACATATAGGAGTTTCAGAGTTTTAATGTTTTAAATATTTATTCAAAACATAGCTTGGAGATATAGAAATCTGTCTCATAATAGGTACCTACCAGTAATATTTTTTTTGCATATTTCGTATATTTTACTCTTTTTTACGTGTTAGTGCATACTTTGTTATATTCTCATTTTGAATGCATATTTTACATTCATTTTTAAATAGAATTAAAAAAAATTTAGGTTTACCTTAAAGGATATTCAAAGAAATTAGTGAGGGTCGTGGTTTCGTCGTCTGCGGGACCATTATGAAGTATGAACTACTGATATGCTTTTATCAATTTTAATCACACAATGTAACTATTAATTTGGGTAATAATTAGTATTTATTAAAATAATAAAAGAAGAATAAATAGAAAATTAATAAATGGAATTTTCATTTTGTTTTCAGACAAGCTTAAAAAGCCCTGAAATCTGAATATATAAATTTAGATTTAATTAATTTATGAATTTTATATACAACGTATATTTATCATTTATGTATATTCTTTACAATATAAATTAATAACAAAACCAATAAAAATATTTAAGTGATTATTGATTAATATGACATATTTTAAGGACTTATTTATATTTAGGGCATAAATAAATGCATATTTTAAGTTTTTAAGGGCGTAAGTCTCTGGTTATACACATTTTTAAAAACACGATTGTTTATATACTTGCTATTACTTCCCTTATAATTTATCAAAATAAACAAAAATAATAATAATAACACAATATTAATACACATTATACCTACATATTATTATCAATTATCATATTCGAACAAAAGTCATTGGTCATATAAACATATAGTAATAGAATAACTGAATTAAGTTTATCCAAGAATTCCTATGAAGAGTATCTATCATTGCACATAATATGTATGTACAGTTTTTATACCTACTAATAAGTTATAATTATCGAATATATTATGTTAAATCTCGATAACCCATTACTAATTGTGATTGGATTCTGGATGCATAACCCATAAGCAATAAAACCTAAGATACAACTACGACTAAAACTGTCTGTATTATATTATTAAACTAATCTAATTCCTCGTCTAATTCATATATGTATATAATTTGCGTACATAAACTTGGCTAATGGCTTCAAACTAATAAACGAAGGGTTTGTTGCAAAACACAATAATAATATAAACTGCCGAGTCAGTTTGAACACCGTATAATGTTGAACAATTTACATATCGCAAAACACGTAGGACCTTGAAATAGATTATTATAAACCGTAAAAATATCTAAGTCCACTGATTGATTTGCTCATGTGTGGTACATTTGACACTTGTAAGTAATAAACTTATAATCAACAATTCTGCACTGTTAGCTATTGTGTGTTGAAGCTTGAAACTTTAGATAGGTACCCATACTGTTTATGGCATTTCCCATAAAAGTAATAACACGATTTTACGGTTCATGATTACATACTTGATACTACCAATAACCTACACGTGTAAAGCGTAATTGATTAATTTTTAGTTTAAAATAAACATAATTTTACAATATAGTATATATATATTATATAACGTAATATTATGTTTACCGTGAATTTAATAATATCAGTATAAATTCAGATATAAAATTATATATCTACTCTATAGCTGACACGGCAATGTTTTGGTATTACTAGGTTTTTGTGATTCTTCAACTCTTTTTGAGTCCAACACGCTGTGGAAGCAATGTCTTTTTAAGTGTAAATTATATTATATTTTAATTTCTAGCCATCCCAACCGGCGTTGTCTGTGAGATTCGCTTGTGATTATGCGAGCAGTATATTATATTTTATAAGGTAGGTCGCGGACCCCGCGTGGTGAGTACATAAGTGTATAATTTAACTCTAAAGTATCACCAAATGAAAAAAATTGGTCCACCGAAACCGTGGTTCGAACTCGATACATTCTGTATTAGAATACACATTAATAATAATAATAATTATTATTAAAACCAATATCAACCATTTATAAACAAAAATGACCATCATAAATCTCAAAATCCCTGTTTGAGAACCTCTCCTGGTTGGACCTGTTATTTATCTCTTTTGCGACAAAATGTAGCCTATCCTCTTCCCCTACCACTGTACCAAATATCATCGAGATCGGATGAATGGTTTAGCAATGTATAAAGGACTAAAGACATGGATTCTAGGTAGAAACAATTTGTGTGTTATATAATATATAGGTATATATGAAGATTATGTTCAAATTATATCTTAATTTTAAAATTAAGTTTTCAATTGTTGTAGTATAATATTTATTGTTTGTGCATGAGACGCATTTATTATAATTTAAAGTACACAACACAATAACATTAATATGCTTCAAGATAACGCCTCTCTCTATAATAATTGTATATACAATTATAATATATAATCAAATAAATAAACAATAGTATACATATGCGATATGCATATGCATTATGCATATAAGTAATTTTCGTAAATGTTCCATTTTTTTCAACTATTGAACCACTTACTTACTTACTTACTTAGAAAAAATATATATCACGGATTTCTTTATGCTATTTTAGGTAGGTACTAGGTACTCTACTGTTTAATTGAAAATTATATGAAAATGTCATAATTTTAAAACTAATATAGGTATACAATATCAAATGTATTTAATATTATCTATTCTAATATATTATATTATCTTAAAAGTGTACTAGTACAATATAAATACTACAGAATTTATACATAGAGGTACCTAGTACCTACCTAGAAGTCTATAAAAAATTTAATTGAATACCTACTTCAGAAATAAAATACAGAACTCCGACGACCAATATTTAGCATAATTACTAATTAGGTACCCTTTACTATCTATATCACCACTCAAATAATCCGTTCTATAAACTACAGCATTCATACAAAATAATAAAAATCAGAATAACAAGAAATAATTTATCTTTATTGTCATCCCAACTCACAATATATCTAATTGACACTATCTCTAAATTAAAACTTATTCTTTATGACATTAGTCGTTAGTCATTAATCATTAGTATAGATTCATTGATTATAACATATATCATACATATAATATACAGAGTGATTATTTTGATTGTAGATAAATACTCATTAATTAAAAAAGTACCTATTAACATTTTTGAAAAAATTTTCTTTTAATGATTCACTAATATTAAAATAACCCATCATATCTATTAATTCTTTAAGTGTTAGTAATTGTTTATGAAACTTAGCATGATAGTACTCATTGGCTATTAACTTCATTCAGATCCTAAGCAATATTTTAACTTTTTTTTTATTATTTTTGCTCATGCATGAAAAAAATTAATATGCCATCATATATTTCCGGTTGGATTTAATTTAAAAATGATTACACATTAAATTGTATAAAAGTTGTAAATATTGTTTTAAATACATAATATACTTTCATTCCTCACTTCCAAATCAAATCTTATTTACAGCTTGTGTTCGAGAGGATATTATAACCATTAAATACAAATAGGGCTCACCTACTAGACAAACAACATTTATTAACTTTCTGAAACTTTTCATAACAATAATTTTTTTTTTTTATTTAATGCTCATTTGACACCTAGTCGTTGTATTACTAAAAATACCAAGTACTCTAATATACAAATTCATAATATCAAGAGTTAACTCCAAAGGCACCATCTGGTAGTGACCTTAGACTTTGGTATAAAACGAGGTAAAAAATGACCAGTACATTTTATAAATATTTGTTGTTTTCTCCAACAACAGTATAGTGATAAGCTGACAACCAATAGCATTCATAAATATATCAGAATTTCGAATCTTATACAGGCGAGAGACGCGTTATTTGGGGTGAGCTGAAGCGGGTGTAGTGTGTTCATTCGTACCTGTGTTCTGTACTATTTTGTAGAATAGCAAATGGCAAAAAAAATGAACAAAAAACAAGTAAGCAATATGCCATGTAATTTGATTTTAAAATGGCCTACAAAAATGTTGGCACCGACAATTGAAAAACTGAAATTACGTACCTAATCTTATTGTTGTATAATAAATTAGAGTTTAAGACTAGGTAATGAAAAAATTTTGAAAATTAAAAAATTTTATAGTTTCTGTTTACGAATTATTTAACATGCAACATGTATGGGGAATATAAACGAAGAGGGATATAATATTATAGAATATAGGGTTATACATTGGTTTATTTAATATTTTAAAATACGATTTACTCACTCCGTCTAAAAACGTGAGGTATTTGAATTTCCCACCGAATGCATCGTCGATGGGATTCACGTGCGTGGGTATGTTGACGTGAACGTAATTATAGTAGACGGAGAAGACGAACGTGATAGTGCCGAGCACGTGCACGCCGATGTTGGCCACCGTTAAATACGACGCCAGACCCATGACGTCTGTTTAGGTATATTGGTCTTATACAGAAAAAATACCGGAGACGTGTGTAAAGCGTAGTATAATTGTTATTAAAGTAATACAATTTATTAATTGCGTAGATGTCGAAAATAATATTATCAAACGAACAGAACGAAATGGATTTGCGCACACAGCACGCGGAGTGGACGGAGTATGACGGTGTGGGCTATGGCGACGTGTAGGTAATATCAATTATTAACACAGAAAAGCGATATACGATCGTAATCTGATCGAGAGACTACAATACTATTATTACGGCACGGGATAGAAACGAGACGATCTCATCAGACGAACGGGCGAATGATCACTAAACAGCAAATGACCGTCGCGAGTCTCAAACGCCTTCAAATATGAAATAACAGTCGTTGGCGAGCGTGCGTTGCGCTGCGCGCGCTTGCGTTTGTGTCACGTGAGTGTGTGTGTTCGTGTGTGTGTGTGTATGCGTGTGTGGGTGTGCGTGGTGTGTACGTCGCGTGTGTTTGCGTGAGTGTGTGTGTCAGCCGTCACAATCGTCACTGGCGCCGCACTGTCCGAGAGGGTCGTGTGCGAGCGAGTGGCCGCGCACGCGCGTCGCGAGCGGAAGGGCACGTCCCGGCGCAGCGACAACGAATCCCGTCCGTCCGTCCGTCCGTTCGTCTCTTTGGTCTTAAGCCTCTGCTCTTTATTTCCACTGTGCATTGATCTTTATAATATTTTAGTACATTTATAAATCATCATCATGCTTATTACTTATTAAATAGATAGTGTTCAGTGTCGGCCTGGCCATGGCCGCTAGGCCGCAAACGCGTCCGGGGCCCTCGGCCGTATTTGTGTTCGGGGGCCCCCGCCCCCGATCGTACTCAGAAATATAAATATTTTTTGATGAAGAAGACCTCATAGATATTCAAGAAGATTTTCCTATTAAGCATATTCCAAAAAAAAAAAACTTTATCTGGAGAAAAGTGTTCAGATGAAGTTAGAATTATAACACCTTACACAACATTTAAGTCAAATTCTTATTCTATTATAGATACTATTCTTAATAGCATAAAATCACGATTTGTACCTAATGAAATGTTATTAAAAGATTTAAATTGGCTGGATCCTAGAACATTTGCTTTTATTAATAAACTTGAACAATTTCCTAAAGACTCGTTGAACACAATATGTAAACTAGCAGATTTAGACAAAGAGATCATTGCAATTGAGCTAAAACAGTTTGCTTGTCAGTATAGGTAGCAATTTCATACCAGATGTATCTGAAAATGATTTTCACGATATTAAATCTAAATCTTCTAAAATTATATATATTGATGAAGATGAAGATATTGAAGTTAAACCCACCGAACAAATTAAATGTGACAAATGCACTAAATGTCTTCAGTGTGCATTGATTTTGCTCCAAGAGCTGTCATGTCAATCTAATTTATTTTGTAATTTGTTCACATTATATAAATTTGTGTTGCTATTACCATCAACACAGACTACCTGTGAAAGAGTATTTTCAAAGCTGAAAATAATCAAAACTAAACTTCGGTCTTCTTTACACCAAGAACATCTTAATCCATTATTGCTAATGTCCATTGAAAAGGATATTTTGATTGACTCAGATGAGTTGATTGATACGATTGCTAACTCATCTAGTGAACTAAAAACATTACTGATATAAAGAAAACCAAATGCACAATTAATTTTGAATTTGAATCACATTAAAAAAATATTAAGTTGTATAATGTGAGAAGGTATTATTTATATTATGTAATATGTAAAAAATTGTTTAGAATAATAAATTATTAATCTAACTTAAATCTTAACTTAATGGATGGTTAATTTTATATATGGTACCTTTAAAAAATTATAATATTTTACACTACCTACTTATAAGTACATTTTTAATAATTTTATGAAAAAACATTTTTGGGGGCCCTTCTGAAGAAATGCATCCGGGGCCCTTTAGGTACCAGGCCGACAGTGATAGTGTTAGTAGTTAGTAGAATATACATTTTATATTATAATGTATATATAAATATTAAATATTATTATAATACTATATAGTATATTGTACACTAATACTATAAAATACAATAAAAATTAAAAGCCGAAAAAGTTATTGAAAAATGACGATTAATTATTATTTGTGTGTTTTGTAATATCGACACTCTAAAAATAAAATAATTAATAATTATCTTCCAATTATTTTGATTTATCTGCATGTTAATTATAATACATTAATTAATAATGATATATTAATAAGATGATTAAAATTTGAATATCTAATTTGCATTTGGCTAAACATAGACACAATATGAAATTTCCAATGTTCTACCAGACTTTGCTTTTAGATTCTGAGTGGAGCGATGAATGTATTGATTTTACAACGATGTGTGTTTTTTTTTGTGGCTGTCATCACTTTTTAGGACAAAAAAATTATAAAAGTGCTTAGATTTTCTTCAACAGTATCTTTTCTGATAGGAAAGTAAATCTTACAGATCTCGACATCCTCGTGTACAACGCCAGATGCAAAAGGGTGGCTCATGTTTTCCAGAACTGAAAATTGTATTTAATATATTTTATAACTAAGACTGGTTAGTGAGTCAAAAATGCAGCAGCCCAGCATGAATAAAAACTTATAATATAATATGTATACATTTTTGAATAGCATGACAGACCACATATTAATAGGTACCTACTGATTACAAATACAGTATACTCGTTAATCTTGCTTAATATATTATGCTCATTTTCCTGTAATTTGATGAACAATTTCCAGAATTACACGATTTTTCAACTGGTCCTATGGATATTGTCTTAAACTGGTTTTATTGTATTTTAAATAATACAATTGGATAAAAAGCTTTTGCCATATAGTTAATTTTAAATTTTAAATAATTACCAAAACAATTTTTAATCTATAATGAATGTAAGTCTGTGTGTCCATATTACCATGGCAACCATTTAAATATTATTCTGAGATTTCCGTCTGTGTGTGTATCCATATTACCATGGTAACCAACCCCAGGAGGAGGTATGGAATGTTTGTCTGTCTGTGTGTGTGTGTGTCCTTTGGCTGTCATGGTTACCATGGGTTTTGAAACTATTATAATTTCGTTGACGGGCAACGAAATGCACGGGATTATTTGGTTCAGAGATAGATTGGACTTCTGGACAGAAGATAGGCTAATTTAAAAATTGAGAGGACCAGCCCCGGGAGGTGCTCAAACAGGGATTTTGAGATTTCAGATGGAAATTTTTGTTTATAAAATATGGTTGCAATGGGTTTTGAAGCTATTGTAATAATAACTATTGGCTGGCACAGTTTTAATATTGTTGTTATGGTAACCGCTATATAATATTATAAAATAAAACATATTATTCATTAGAATTTTCATTTTTAATGGGCAGCGAAGTGCACGGGATCAGCTAGTATTTATTTATTTATTTATTTGTTAACGGGCTAAGCACTATACAACAGTTTATAAAATATTGTGTTTGTGTCCGTCTTCACATTTCGGGGCAATGAAAAGCTTCGATTTTCTACTTCAGCATCTTTCTGGTAGGAAAGTGAATCTATTTGGTACTTACAGAGGTCAAAAGTTAAAAACTCCCAGTAGTCTCATGGACTTTATTTGAACCCTTAAATCCGCCACTGGTACGGATTTCGGATAATAAGAAACAAAATCGAATCAATATGAAACAATATGCTATATTAGCTGGTACTATAGTTTAATAGATTATATTATATGGATACATATTATATTCGCAGCTTAAAACATAGCTACGTTATATTATTAAGTTAATCATGTCAACAAATAAAAAAAAATTCTTATATATTAATAATAAAAACGTTTAATTTAAATATCTAATCATTTTACTAAAAATTAATTGTAGATTTAAGTAGGTAAACAAAAGAAATAAATGAAATATATTATATCCAACTAAGTTATAGTATAAAATATAAAATTATACAAATTATAAAGATATTAATACAACAATTTATTAAATTAATAAGAAATATATTTTTACTTGTAATTATCGATTATAATAAATTATAGCACAAAGCATCCTAGACTCTATATTATGAAATATTATTGAAGTAGCCTGATCAAGGTAATAATATCCAGAAGATTCAGAAGATTTTCACAGGGGGTGCTCCAACAAAAAAAGGTTGGCAAGTGGATGTCTCTCTGCTGTACAGTAGGCTATACAATTCTATCACTGTAGTCTATAATGGATGGTATTAAATTTGAGTTCAATGATATAATATTATTGTATAAGAAAAATGATTCCGAGCGAAGATGGTCAGTCAGGCTATAATATAATATTACTAAGTATATTTGATGATATTTTTGTGAATAAAGTAATTTATTTACCTATTTACGTGGAACTTTGTTTTAAATTGTCAATCCTTTGCTATAAAAACTAAACATTTTATAAATTTTTAACTACAAAATAATTTTAAAATTCAAAATTAGATATATTTTGTCAAAATTCGAACTTTAAATGCTTATAAAAATTGTTTGCCTTTATGTATTTTAAAAAATGTTCAACTGATTAAGTAAAAATATAGCAATATTTAATATAATATGTATTAAATGTTGACGCATTTTGACCCAACAAATGACATTTTTTTTTTAATAAAGGTAGACATACTTATGAGGTATCTTGTATTAAATATTCTAACGTTAGATTAAAAAACAAAATTACAAAATGTATTTCTAACTCAAAAAAATTTGCACATTTTCGTGATTTTTACGTATTTTGTCAAAATTTGAAGTTTAAATGCTTATAAGAAAAAATTGTGACTGTATATTTAATATTTTTCAAATTTCATTGTAACAATATATTAAGAGCCTTGTATTAAATGTTCAAGCAATTTTACACAACAAATAAAATTTTATTGGCAGTCATAGAAAAAAAACTAAAAAAAACTGAAAATGTATTATGTCCGTAAACAGCTCGAAACAAGTAAAAATATTTTGATCGTGTGAATTTTATCGTGTGCAGAAATTAATGCTGAAAATTTCATGTATCTACGGTTTATTTTATAGAGTTAGGTACACTAAAAACCAAAATTGATTTTGTCGAAAACTGATTTTGCTTAAAAATTCCCGTTTTTCCTTAATTTTTATTTTGTTATTCTAGGCGCTTTTAAAACTATGGAATTTTAAATTTTGATCTTCTGAATGATCTACATTCACTTTCAGATCGATCGAGATAGGTACTGTTGAAGAAAATCTAAGCGACTAAGCAGTTGTACTGCCCCAAATACGGTGATGACAGAAACAAAAAAAAAAAAATTTAAAAGTTAATATAGAAACACATCATAATCCACTCATCACTCCGCTCAGAATCTAAAAAAAAAATGGTTACACCTTTCTATTTTAGAATTTTGAATACAAATGTATTTTAATAGTGACTTAGAGTGCATTAGACGACAGGGGGTGCCCGAGCACCCATACCCCCCCCCCTGAATCCGCTCATGAATAATAATCTTGGTATATGACTCCATTGTTGAACGAATTGTTCAAATGTTCATTGTTCAATGAATATGGTTTTTACTATTTTCAATACTGAAGATAAAGTAATAACCAGAGAGCTTTGCTGAACAATTTGTCGCCAATATGCATAAAATCAATATTATTAGTGTTTTTTCGGAAATAGTTTCCTCATTAAATTTGTGAAAAAAACAAATTCGACAGTTAAATTTCTACTCCTTAAAACTTTAGAAATCATTTTATCCAATATAACGAAGAATTAATACAGTTATCCTGAAATCTTCCTTACCTGTTATTGTAATTACTTCATTAACTTCATTACTTGTTTAGTCAAATATGAATTTTCTTTTAACAGTTCTCCTCTTGTCTTTTTTCAAGTCCAACTTTATTTTGCATTAGGTAAAGTAACAAACAAAGCGCAGGCCGTTGAGTCATTGAACCAATTAATCAAACTCATGGTTTATATTACAACTGTAATAAGTAATAACTATAAAGTTTAAAATAAAAGGTGGACAATGTGGGTACTGCTCTGCTGTACAGTAGCTGTAATGGATGTGTTATATTTGAATATACAATGATAAACCATTGTACATGAAAAATGATTCTGAGTGATTTGGCGTAGTCCTTATCGGAGCTATTGATTTGGCTCCCGAACATAGGTAAACGATATTTTTATGTATTGAATTGGCTCCCAAGATTTATGCATTGAGTTGGCTCCCTCGACATATATTTTATAAATTCATTGGTTATAAAAATTGTTGGAAAATAAATTAAACTATACATAAAACTAATTTAAAATACAAATATTACATTTAATAGTCAATCAAAATTGTTCGAAAATAAACTAAACTATACATAAAATTAATTTAAAATACAAATATTACATTTAATAGTCAATAAAAATTGTTTGAAAATAAATTAAAATA
Source organism: Macrosiphum euphorbiae (assembly GCA_949089665.1). Taxonomy (NCBI): domain Eukaryota; kingdom Metazoa; phylum Arthropoda; class Insecta; order Hemiptera; family Aphididae; genus Macrosiphum; species Macrosiphum euphorbiae. The sequence continues at coordinate 20,930,318 of CARXXK010000003.1, read as the reverse complement.
ATAATAAAAAATAAAATTAATAAAAAATAATTTAATAAAAATATACAATATTAGGTATACAATAGGTATTTATGTACTATAATTTAATATACAAATATTCACTGACCTGCACTGTTTTAATATTATTTAGTAGGCTTAAATTTGTTTGCAAGAATTTTTATATATTCAAATCTTGATACTATACCATTGTCATATTTCTGAATTTGACTGTCTATAAATTGTATTTTTTCTTGAATTTTTTTTTTGTGTGGTCTTTCTACATTGGAGCTTCTTATTATAATTTCAGTATCCGCTTGAATACCATACAATACATCCAAGAAACTGTATATATTTGGGTGCGGAGAACTAAATTGGGAATTAAATTTAGAGTGAAAAGATTCACATGAATTAGTTGTACGACAGACACTACTGCTTTTTTCTGCCCAAATGTGAGGTGGAAATAAAGAATTATTTTCAATATAATTTTCAACTAAGTAGTCCATAAATTTTATAATTTTTTCATTATTTGGTTGTATCTCAGCTAGTTCGAATGAAAAGCAATCACCGACTGATTGCGGATCTAGAAATGGTAAACCAAATATATACGTCAGATATTCACCAATTTCTGTTTTTTTTTCATATTCTGTAGAAAGGCCCAGTTTTTGGATTGTTCTGTACCATGATTGCCCTAGGTGAAACCGACAACCACGAATTTCACTCAACGGCCAAACTTCATTTATTGCGTTATGTATAGCAACTTCAAAATCAACATAAATTTTTTTTATTTCGAATTGATTATTATAATTTAAACAATAATTATTGATAATTTTAAAAATGTTTATGTACGATTCATGATTTTTATCTTTTAGTAAAGTAAAAACCAAAGGTATATAGTGATTATTTTTTATTACGTGGACTGTGAAAAACTGGTAGAAAAATTTTGTACAACACGAGAAAGTACCATCAACATATATTGTAGTCAACTTACTTAAAAATTTTAAATTTCCTTCTGTGCTAAAGAATAACACTCCTTTTTCCGCATCATTCGTTTGTAAAAATTGTTTACCGTCATATGTTTTTATATCCATGGTTTGTAAAATATCATGCACTTCTTGTCTATTTTTGGGTAATTTTGGACGTACTGAAGCTCGAGCTTGAAGCATATTATGTTTTATGTATTTAACATCTTGCGTTGTAATTGAATTTGTTGAATTTTCCCTTAAGTACGAATGAAACAATTTAGAAGGGCGTTCACATATACTTTCGATGGCTTTTCTTTTCAGTCCGTTACTAATAATTTGGCGTTCAAGTTTGTTTTCTTCATCTGGATTGTGGCTATGATTAATATTGGACGATTCCCATACAACATTTTCGTTTTTACAAATTCTTAAATAAGCTGTGCATCCTCGTTTAGTACATTTGAATCGTTTAAATTCATTTTGGAGAAGCTTATGATAGCTAAATTTAAACTTATTTATTATAAAAATTAATTCTCCCTTTTCACTAAACATTTTTTCAACCGAATTCATTTTATATTGAATATATGTAGGTACGAAATGTGACAAATTGCAATGAACTGCGAGTGATTGAGACGAACTGCGATTATTGCGACGGATTGCGACGAACTAATGATATATGATATGATTATGACCATTTATAATGCGTTATCGGATAAACGATTAGATAATTGCAAACAGTATATCCGGCCCTGTGTTAAAATATTAAAGTCGCGTACTTTTCCAACTTTTATATTATGAGAACCACTTGTTGAAAATTATATTGGGAGCCAATTCAATAATCCTTTTCTGGGGAGCCAATTCAATGTTCGATGAGGTACTTTACCTAATATTGGGAGCCAATTCAATGGTCCCCGTCCTTATAATATTATTATTTTTTATTCGTCACTATGGTGATAAACAAATCGTTAGAAATTAAAATCCCATCTTTAAAGGTTTTTCGTAATTTGTCGGTAGTTTTTCTCGACGCTTTCTAAAACTACTTGGAATTTTAAATTTTGACCTCCCAAAAGTACCAACTAGGTTCACTTTTCTATATCAGAAAGGATGCTGATCTCAAATATCATGCTTACTATCCGAACTGTTGCTGACAGACAGAAAAAAAAACACATCATTGTAAAACCAATACATTCTTTCGCTCCGCTAAGAATCTAAAAATAATATATATATATATCACTATATTATTTATTTATGCAGTTACAGAAAAGCATAAATAATATATTTTATTGATTTTTTAATTCCTTTCAAAATATGCATGGGCCTCACGGGCCCAGGCGTAAAACTGACCCTGAACGAACGAATCACCCTATTTATAATATGTATTAATGAAAAATTTAAAAGAAACATTTAATTGTTAAAATGCTAATAGTCATATATCTATGACCTATGTGCTAACATATTTTAATTTGAAAAAATAATAAATATACATTTATTTAAAAACCATTTTATATCATGTTAGAATCTTATTAGTCTATAATTTATCGACCCCAAATTTTGTTTACCCTTGTAAACAACGTAAGCATAATAAACTGAAAAAAACTTTAAATTAGAGCCCCTTCATTAAAAGTGACACCGCCTATGCATTTATTTACTTATTATCATTTATGCTTGTTGTACATTATTTATTTTAGCTTGTACTGCAAAATTCAAAATAATATCTTAGAAAATATAATGAATTTTATCGCGGATGCTAATGTCCCATTAGAAAAACAAAAATGTCGTCATTGAGGTTACGTATTATAGTATTATGTTATTACGCGTTTATAATATTGTATATAGTCATAATTTTTACCATGACACTGTGTTTATATATTATAAAATAGAAATACGCTGGTTCAACAAAAACTGGTTTCAAATTTTTGCGCATTTTGTTTTGCAAGTTCGCAATGTTGATCAACGAGTTATAACGTGGCGTGATTTATAAAAAAATTATATTGTAGGTATTAATTTCCGGATGAATTTAATTTATATACCAGATTTTCCTGCGTCATAGCAGGTTGAGTACACTTGTAAAATAGCCACTTACACTATAAACGTGTATAGGAACTGCAATACTGTATATAATATACTATAATATAATACTAAATATACTATACATCTCGATTCTCGACAACGATTTAAAAGTTAACACAATCGTTGTAATTTGTAATAAATCGTAATAAATAAATACATATTTTTGTTATTTGATTTTTTTGGATAAAAACATTGCCAAGAGTCAAACGGGAATATGCAACAAGTAATAAGTATAGGTATCAGTGTATAACTATTTTGTTTTCACGACACTTTAAACAACGCTTTCATGTAAAAATGATTCGCTAAATGGATAATCTAGTATTCTAATGCATTTGTTGATGAAGACATGTATGTAAATTAAAAAGGTGGTGAGTTCAAATAGATCACAGGCAACGTACCTGATAATTGCTATTATACCTTGAAATATTTGATGACCATAGTGTAAATTGAATTTCGAATTGTTGTATACTTACATGTGAGTACACAGATTTAAAATTAGAATTTATAATAAACTAGCTGATCCCACGCACTTCGTTTCCCTTACAAATTATAACTCTTAAAAAAATTGTAATTGTTCAGCTCCTCTTGGGTGAAAACTCGCTGCAGTAAGTGCAACTCAGCCACCTTGGTAGGCAAAGTGCGAAAATTCGATTTGATGCATGCTTGTACCTGATCTACCCGATTAATAAATGGCAACCAATAAGGCAATATTATATACAAAAAAACATACTAATTTCTACTAATTATTTCTTCTATACCCAATAGCAAACCATTTATAAACAAAAATGTCCATCTTAAATCACAAAATCCCTGTTTGAATAACACCTCCCCGGGTTGGTAATTTGAACTAAAATTTCAGTGATCTGAAGATTCTTTTAAATCACTAGAGACTATAGAGTATATTACTGGGTGAACATTATAGATAATAATATTAGGTCCCTACTTTACTATGATGTAGAAGTCAGGGGATGTCAAGAAAACACCGACTGAGAACGTTTTAGAGATATAGGGCCTATAATCTATATACTATATAGGGTAAATCACCAAACATGCTCAACCCCATTTTAGATTTTGAGCGGAGCGATGAATGTATTGATTTTATAATGATTGTGTTATATCTAAAAAAATATTTTTTGTGTCTGCAATGTACACCATAAGTTGTTGAAATATGCTTTGATTTTCCACTTCAGTATCTTTTCCGATAGGAAAGTTATTCTAGTTAGTGCATTCGGGAGGTGAAAATTGGGTTAAAATACTGAGTTCAATTTCTCAGTAGTTTTTAAAAGCGCTGGAAAACAAAATAAAAATAAGGAAAAACAAGAATTTTTACTCAAAATCGGGTTTTGTCAGAATGGATTTTGGTTTTTGGTGTAGGTAACTCTAAAAAAATGTACTATAGGTACACCATACAATTTTAAAAGTACTTTTACTCATGTTGAGCTATTTATAGGCAGATGAAACTTTATATTATTATTAGTTTTTTTTAAATTAATTTTTACAAATTATAAATGTTAATAGATTAATATATTAATTGCTAACGTTTTTAAATCACCGCATGTAGCGATAGCCCTTATATATTTTAAACCAATTTTCATGGACTTCATTGTTCTTCAATTAATTAATTTATTTATATAATATATTTTACGTTAATAGGCATGCTTATTACTGCAGTAACAAGCATATATAGAGGCAACAATATGAATAACTTTAAAATTAGTCGTTTTGATTTCGTTTCAAGTTTTGATTTTGATACGTTAAAATTTCCAGAAAAAATATCCACTAAATAATTTACGTAGAAAGCAGGAGAGGGGTCTCATTTAAAAAACAAAAGTTTATATTTTCACAGGATACTCCTTAAGTAGTGTAAAATATCTCAAGAATTTTAAAATATGGTCTTAACGTATATTTAAAAATTCCAAAAATCCAATTTTGAAGAACTAGGTACATCGTACATTATTGAAGAAAAAAGTGGTTAAGTCGTGAGTAATGAGCACGCTTGGTGAATCATACTGTATAATATAGTGCTATAAGAAGTTATCCGTGACTCTTAAATTTAGATTGTTGGTCTTAAGGGAGCAAGATGTTTGTCTTGTGAATGGTATATAATTTGTGATATATATTTATCTATATATATTATTAAGGCCTTAGGGTGATTTTTTAAACATGCTCACCCCATTTTTATGTTTAAATTATGCATACATTAAAATTCTGATTTTTGGACTTTTAAGTGTACCTATAAGTTATAAACTTATAACTAAAGACGGCATTTTCACCTACGCACACTAATAAAATCTTCTTGAAGTCCATGGTATATACTTTACTTACAAAATTCTATACACTGACCTTGCAATGTAGGTAATTTGTTTATATTACAATAAAAAACAAAAACATTATTCTACGTTTAAATATATAATTTCATCCAAATTTAAACCTAAACTATCTATAAAAAAAGATATCTATTAGTTATTACCATCATTTGTATTTGCGATATTTGTTGTTCGATCACTTGTATTCGGCATAGTAAAGTGTCAAATTGTAAACGAGTTGAATGGCTTAACATTATAGCTATGCTGACATTTCTAGTTTTGTTGAAAACGTGTAACTATTACGAAACATAAAAAAAAATGTATTTAATCGAGATTGTGCTGTTGAACAATTACATAACCTATTTATCATGTACGAGTCAGAAGACGGCACATAACTGATACAAATATACTTCGTATTTAATATTCAAATAATTGAATTATTTATTTTAGAATAACCAATTACTTACGCAGGTATACCTAACCTACTATAACATACTTAAAATTTTAATTAGTTGTAACTTGCAATACAATTTGAAATTAAGTAACTTGAATCAATATTTTTTTATTTAAATATATTTTGATTATTAGAATCGTATGAGAAAATGATAATAAAGATATTTTTGATCGAATTGAAGAATTTCATATAAGAACATATCAGGTCGTCTGAAAGGGAATGTGTAAGTGTAACTCACCTTAATAATATTGTTTATAACTTAAAATGAATTAATAATTATTATCATTCTCATATATTGGAAATTAAAATGGCGGGTCACCGTGTTCTGTATCTAGTCAGTTATAAGATAAAAGGAAGACGGACTGATAATATTTACAACTTATCATAATTAAATTTAAATTATTTTAAATTGGACCACTCAGGCTGTCCACCTACCATCCGGCGAACCGTAAGCGATCATCGTTGCTGGGTCATCGTTATCGCGGAGCGACAGATGACCAGCGATCTCACGCTCAAGTAGATGGACTAGTCTCATCATCGTGGCCAATGACGACTCCAGATTTGCACCTGGAGGGGACGATGCATACTACAGAAATGATCCTGTGAAGTATGATCTTAATTTGTTGGGGATCATTTACGCGTACTTATAATGAAATCGATCTCTTCGAACCGTCAATCGACAATAGTTAAAAACGTAGTTTGAATATCTAATATGTTACAGTTATCTATTATACTCTGCAATTACGTTATTATGCGTATAAAACTGTGTTAAAATAACACAATATTCATCGGTTTGTCGATTATTATTAAGGTTTAATCACGGATTAAGAACGTTTTTCAATACATTTAAAAATAATTTAGATAAGCGCCATCTATCGGAATTGTTAAAAATCTCGTAGAATTTTTTTTCTCTCTTAAGGTAGATCTAAAGTGATTTAAGTAATACTTTTTTTTAAAAAGCATAAGGGGCTTAGGGCCGTATTCATAGTCGATAGTTAATAGGTCTATGCGATAGGCGTCGCTAGTGGAATTTCAATGGGGGGGCTTGAAAATTAATTACAATTTTATTTTTAATTTGTCCAGTCTAATAATTTCAGACGTTTATTTGAGGTATTTTAAAATGTTTGTAACTTTTCAACTTTTCTTGTTGAAAAAATGCTCTGATCATAAACTTCGATGGCCGATGTATGTTTTTGGAAGCAAATTGGATATAGTTGGTACTTTTAGGAGGTTGAAATTTAAAATTTTCAGAGCTTTTTAAGATAATTGGAGAAAAAAAATGAAAATTTATTAAAACTATTTGGTAACCATCTTGTTTATACCGTCCTCAGTTCCTCACTTGGATTGTATTTGGTTAATTAATTTCAATAAAAAATTATTTGTCCGGTCGAAAAGCTTAAAAAGTAATAGATACGTAAGTTTTTTTTATATTAACGATACATAGGCATCATGGTTATTTTTCATAAACATTTAAAGTTCAAATTTCGTCAAAACCACAGTTGATTTGTACAAAACTTATAAAATATTAAATTTGTATAGCTAAGGCTAGACAATTTGATACAAGGTCCCTCATACAAGTTGTTAATACTTTTACCGAAAAATTACAGATAATTTTAAGAAAATTGGTATGCAAATACTATGTTTTTCAAAAATGAATTGATTCTGGTAAGTCATATATGAAATTGCTTACTATAGTTGACAGTTGAAATTTGATAAATATTTTTTTGAAAAAGTAATAATAATAAGGGCATTTGGGGGGGGCTTCAACCCGTTAACCGCCGCTCCCCCTGCGGACTTCACTGGGCGTCGCTTCCAGTGATATTTTGTTATCCCACATTGCACGATTGCAGATAATAATATCATAGAACCATATGACCAGCGATCTCACGCTCAAGTATATAGACAAGTGGCTTATGACGACTCCACATTTGCACCTGGAGGGGACGATGCCTACTACAGAAGTGATCCTGTGAAGTATGATCTTAATTTGTTATGGATGATTTACGCGTACTTATAATGAAATCGATCTCTTCGGCCCGTCAACCGATAATTATTAACTAGTGTAGTAGCGTTGTTTGAATATCTAATATATTACAGTTATCTGTTATACTCCGCAATTATGTTATGCTTATAAAACTGTGTTAGAATAACATAAATATTCATCGGTTTGTCGATTTGTATTAAGGTTTAATATTTTAATCACGGATTAAGAACGATTTTCAATACATTTAAAAATAATTTAGATAAACGCCATCTATCGGATTTCAATTGTTGAAAATCTCGTCGAATTTTTTTAGCTTTTAAATTGTTAATATAAATATTATTCATATCATAGGATATAGATTACCCAAATAGATACCTAATAACTAATAAGTAAAATCATGGCCATACTCTATGGAGTCTAAAGTAGTATAATATAGTCATATAAAGATATTTTTGGTTATGAACTATGAAGCAGGTTCAGAAAAAGTAAACACTCTCAATGCCCGATTTACACGTTGTATAACGATCTCAACCACAAGTTTGAAAAATGATATCAATAACTTTATAAATCAAATCTTGCCACAAAAATCGCATTAATTTACAATATTGTCAATTTTTTTGAAGTCTAAAAAAAATGTGGCACGAGTAGTTAAAAAAGTTTTCGACTCCTAGTATAGTCATACTCAGTCTTAAAGATGAATTGCATGAGAATTACAATATAATTAGTTATCTATATATCACAATAGTTAATGGCTTACATGAGGCATTGGGCTCCATTCATTTGGGCGAGTAACCCAAAATTTACCAGAGTACGGAGTAGAGCATATACCATTTGGATTTTGGGTGAGAAATTAACCGATCGTTTATAATACTGATTTATATACCTAATCATTAGTTTAACAATAAATCAGAAATTGGTGATTGGCTGAAATGTTTCTTTCGTTTACAGCTATTATACCATCAGATAAAATTCAATTTTCAACATAAATTTACAGAGTTTATGTAATGATGTCTATTTGTCCGACCGACATTTCTGATTTTTCAGACTACGTTCTGAATAATTATATTATAGAAGTAGGGACGTCATTTGGGGGTGGGCAGGGTGTGCGACGGCACCACTAACATAATAGAATAAATAATTGGCGCTCCATTAATGCTCCTATGCGCCGATATGATTATTATTAAAAATTAATAAAATATTCTTAGCCCAGTGGCGCTGAAGTTCAAAATGTTAACTATGACATTAGACACCTCCACATAAAATTTTGAAACCCACCTATTTATTATAATTACCTTACCATACACCAAGTAAATATATATTTATTTTGGCGCCACTGATTCATGCTTGTAATTTAAATTATTTTTTTTATCAGCTTCATCATCTTTATTATCAAATGTATCCTCATTTGATAACCGTGTGAAGCGAGTCTTATTCTGTGATTTTACTATTTAAGACAGTTCGTGCCAGCCTGCTGGTATCAGCTATAGTGGAGTAAGCATAGCATAGCTGATAATATATTAGAACCTGTAGAAAAATAACTAATAAGGTGTTATTTTGTATGAATGTTGAATAGTGTTTAATTTTTTAATTACATTTATTAAAAATAATTCCTTAAACCGCATTTGTTTTTAATTCTCCAAATAGTAGTAAAATGGCTTCTGTTGGCCGCTAGTTGGTACTTGTTTTAGTTGCTCATATGCTTTTATTAAAAGCCTTCTAATACATTGAACTGCTAGCTATTTAAAAATTACAATATAAATTAGTTGATATGAGTAATTTTTTATTAGGATTATAAAAGGGAAGGAGATAATATTAACATACTTAAATACTTTGAACGGCATGATTATTGTTTAGATATTAATGTTAAAGTTGGCCTGGTTAAATGTTAAAATTGGGCCTGCCTAAAATCTTGCACACCCTGAAAAAAAACTAAAATGATACCCCTGTATAGAAGATGACAAATTTCCACCTTCGCTGTGGGCACAAGAATTAAGAACCTTGTACCTACTACTAATGGGACTGAATCATTTCCCAGTAATTATAATTTATAACTCATAATTCTATCATCCACATCCTAATATTTATCAAGTAATTAATATTTTAAAAGAAATTCTAACAGAAACCTTACAAAAAATTAATTCTATCAACAAATAAAAAATCAATATATTACATAAATATACTTAAGAAAAACAAGACTATACATTAAAATTATGGGAAGAATATCAAACCGGACTATATTAAACAAATGAGTATGAGATACCATACACTAATAAAAAAAATTTGTTAGCATTTTTAATATAATATTATGATAATTTATATGAGAATATAATACATTTTATTGAACATATGGGTATGAGATACCATACTAATAAAAATTTTGTTAAGATAATAAATATAATATAATACCTACATTTTTAAGCATACCAGTTAAGAAGACGTCCACACCCACAGGTGTTGTCTCCGTCTTACACACGTACGACATAGACAAAACGTGTTTACGATTATAACTCGCTCAATTTTGATTCTAGAGTAAAAATACCTATTAGGTATAAAATTAAATTGTGGAAATATTTTCAAGGGCAAGTCATTGCATTTTTTAAAAAAATAATTTAAAGGTATTTAAAAAATGTTGAATTTTTTTTTTATTTCCAAAGGATATAATGAACTTCATATTGGATATAATGGAAAAAAACGCAACGACTTGCCCTCAGAAATATTGTCAAAATTCAATTTTAAACAGGTATTTTCAATCTAGAACCAAAATATAGCGAGTAGGTAGTATTCTACTACCTCACGGCTCACACTACGTGTGTAATACTCGTGTGGGTGTGACGTCCTCTTAACTGAGAGAGTGAGAGTCCTAAGTCTCTAAAATTGGAAGGATGATGTATTATAGTCTATATAAATTTCATAAATATATATAATATATATAACTCTCCCAAATGATAAGTACGTATAAATTCACCCAAACGATATAATATGTTATTTTGGGTCATTCGCCCAAATGAAAGCCGCCCGAGGCTTTCGGACCTTTGTCTATGACAAATTTATGCATACCTATCTAATATTTTGTTTTTTAATTACTAAAGTTAAGATAGTTTGAAGTAACGATGTATGTGTACTTACTACAGAAAAACTACAGACGGTTCTAAAAGAAACTTGGGCGTGGGAGCCGCAGTGGTATACAACGAAATAAAACAAATGTTCAAGCTACCAGATTTCTGCTCAATCTGCACAGCCGAAACCACTGCGATCTCCCAAGCTCTCGATATCATATATAAAAATAGAATAAATAAAGCCATAATCTTTAGTGACTCTCTCAGCACCCTAGCCGGCATTCTAAATATACACCAACCCAACAGTATATCTAGAAAAATCCACAATCAGATACACCTTCTCAAAACCAATGCACAGACCATCATTATCTGCTGGGTATGTCGGAATCCAGGGAAATGAATTGGTTGAGACATATGCCAAAGAAGCCATCACCTCCCATCGCTCTTACCAAATCCACACCTATACTTTTCAGGATCTAAAAACTATCATTGACAACCACATTTTAACTCAATGGCAGATCTTGTGGTCAACACTCCACACCAAGCTCAATAAAATAAAACCCACAGTCTCCCCATGGCCATATTTCTCATTACCAAGACGCCAGGAACTAATTCTAAACAGGCTCCGGATAAGTCACATGCACATGGGTGACTCATAAACACCTCATGAACAGATCTGAACCTGATCAATGCCAAACTTGCGGTGAAACCTCCACGGTGGAACACCTAACATGCCACTGCCGTAAATTCTCCGTCATCAGATCCAAGCTCAACATAGAAGATAACCTGGAAGAAGCTCTAAGTCCACAGCCTATCAACATAGAAAAAATAATTAATTTTTAAAAATTAACTAAATTATACCAACTAATATAATCTAGACATATTTCAATCTTTTTATTTTATACTACTATTATTATGTTATGTAGGTATATACAATTATTAATTCTTCATACTTATGTTAAAAATATTTATGTTTGTAGTCAACAACCTCTGCTGTTGCGGCTTATTTCTAATAATAAAAAAAAAAAATTTAACAAAATATATTCAACTACCTACAGGCTATATTGGTATTATAATAGTGAATATTTGGTGATTCAATAAATGTCAAGTTTTTATTATAACGGTGTTAATTTTGAAACGAGTACCTACCTTACCTTATAACTACTAATAACTACTATATCTTTACTAAAATGTATGTGAAAATGTAGTGATTAGCGGGCTGAGTGCTGACGATGTTTTTTAAATCCTTATTTAGAATGTCGATGATGGCTAGACCGGGTCCAATAACACTGTCAGAGATGCAGTCGGTAGTCGTGGCGTTCGCATAATTTAAATGCTACCAACTTTGCAGTCACTAAACTTTGGTTTAGTTGGCTTAATTGAAATAGTAGTAATATGGCTGTTCTTTTACGAGACTTAAAAGGCACACCCTTTAAAGTCGGCCGTGAACCTTTAGAACAGATCGAGATTAATGACGATTATAAAATCAAGGTATACTTTTTTTTTTATCCTGGTTGATTTTTACAGGGCAAAAATCCTATACTCAACAACTTACTAATGATGATCTATAGTTTGGTCTATAGCAGACTATAGAGCAGTGATTTCCAACCTTTTTTTACTCAAAGCCCCTTTTAGATTTTCAAAAATCTCACACCTCCTCTAACCCCAGATTTTCATGTAGATACTAGGTACTAAATTCTTAAATCTAATAAAATTAAACGCCCCACTCAAAATTAAAAAAGACCACAAGAGGGCGGGGTACCGGTAAACTGTGCATCACGGCTTCCGGAGGTATCAGCATATTAAGGGAGTTAATGAAAGGAGACAAAGAATCAGAAATCAAAATTAATGTAGATATGATATAATATAATATTATTTAAAAATTATAATCATTATAGCAATTACGGGAACGATAAAAGAATCACAATCGTCCATTTGAAGTTTTATTTCTATAGTGCAACGAGAGAACACGACGATTCTGTGCATCAACCGGCATTCACCTTTGACAGGGTGCCGCATGGGGCCGTGCAGAAGAACACTTTAGCTGAACAGAGTATAGTACTAAAGTCATTATAATTACCTATTACCCGTATTGTTTAAATTTTTTCTCAACAATTTGGGAGCCGTCAAACTATTGCAAACACACAAATGAGCAGTGGGATGAAACATTATGAATACTTTCCGGTCTATTGTATAAAGGTAGCCATTGGTACATATTTTAGGTAGACAATTTGTTTAAACAAATAGAAAATGATCAGAGGTACAATTGAATTACAATATTTTGTGCAATAATGAAAATATGTATTTACAATATTAATATAAAAATATATAAATGCATAATTATATACGAACACATACAAATATAATATATATAAATATGTTTATAAAATGAGTTTACACAAATTATATAGAAAAACAGATGATATTAAGATTTAAATCATAATTAGAGCTTCGATGTTAATGACACAATGTTTATGACTTTAGAGTTTATGTAATAAATTCAAAAAATATGAAATTATATGCCTTAAATTTAGTTAAATATGCAAAAGATAGTGAATTATTAATAACAAAATATATTTCATTATAATATATTTTACTATTGTCTATTAATATGTATTTAAATAGCTTACTTGGCATAATATAAATACAATTGTATATAAATTTATTTAAATATCGGGAAATTACGTCTTCTTTCATATAATTCTAGTCATGATAACAATATAAGCCCTCAAAAACATCTAAGCTCTAGTCATAATTAACAATAAAAAGTAGCCTAACTGTAGCAAAATTATAATTTAAAATAAATTTTAACATTGTTTGATTATAAGCAATAAAATCAAAATGTTAACAGACTAGGAAGTAGGAATCTAAAGTCCTTAAAAAAAGGTAACATTGTGGGCAGTGGCGTGTAGAACGTGATTTTGAAGGACAGTTGCCCGATAATTTTAGAGGGGCAGGTGGGTGGCTTACTGGATTTAGTGAGAAATTGTAGTACAAGACTAACTTCATTTGAATATGATATTTAATAAGAATGTTAAATTCAACAATAAGTATTATATTAAGAAATCAAGGGGTAGTAGATCATTCAAAAAATGAATTGTCCTATAAAATGTTTTACTTTGAAACGCCACTGATTGTTGGATACATTTTTATGAAACATATTTTCTTGATATATAAAAAAACTATTTTTTTTTTTAAATATAAATATAAAATATACATATAACATATATATACCAATATAGGAGTAAAATGAATATATATATATATATATATATATATATATATATATATATATATTGCATGACAAATTAAAATAAAATGTTTATTGAAAACATTAACAATAACTAATTTAGAGCACCGTTGGTCCATTTGTCTAATGTATTAATACTGACATCTCATATTTAATTAATATAACTATATTATTAACTTATATTGGAATAAATACTGTTGGAATAGACGTAAAATGTATCACAGTTTCAGCCATATGTAATTATAATTAAAATAAAAATGTCTGTACAAAAAACAGTTAAAATTATAATCACTAATACATATTGTGATGTATTAAAATCAGTTTATCACTTAGTAATAATATCTAATAAATATTTCCATAGTTGAAATTCAATAAGACCTCCACCTATGTTAAATATTAATAAATTAGAGAATATGAAATTTAAAATTGTATGTGCAGCAGTAACAAAAAAAACTTAAATAATTAATTTGTGGTTACAGAACAAAAATATTCTGTATTAGATTCTATAATATAATAATATAATACATTAAGTTTAATATATTATATTATAATTATAAATATTTAGACCTGTCCTTGCTAAGAAAATTAATGTGCGTTAAATTCAATGATATAAATAAAATTATAAATCAACTCCCAAAGAAGACCCCAAAAGACTTTTTAACCAAGTCCTTGAATCATATGGAGGTTGTTCGCCACCTAGTTCTGAAGGAAGAATATCTCTTGGAAAGTATTCATGTAGGGTATTCAAATTCAAACCATGCAAAATTATCTGTGGGATAAAACAATAAAAAACAATAAATATTAATTAATTAGCACAAATAAACATTATTTAATTTATGTACTATAATATATTAATATTAATATATATATGATAAACAGAGTGATTTACCAAGCATGGTGAAATACAGTATTTTCTTTTGATAATGACTTTATTTAAATTCTGATTTTTAGAATTTTTAAGTATATATTTTAAAGGTTATTTGTCACATATTAAGATTATTATGAAATTTAAAGAGTATCGTGTAAAGTATATAAACTTATTTTTGTCAAATATATTTATAAACTATTAAAATGGAGGCAAATTTATGATTATAAATAAATAAAATAATATGAAAATTAAAAAGTTATTGTAATACTATTGTCTGATCATAACAAGTAGGCAGTAGGCATTAGATTAAATATTGCATATATTTTATACTAGATGTAAGACCATTATTAGACTGACTATTATTCTTAGTATAAAAGGTTTAATAAGTCAAAAACTACTTGTTCAAATTTCGATTTAGATACACCAACATTTTAAAAAAAAACCTTCGGATTGATAGTTTACAGAAAAACTAACAAAAAAGAAGGTTACATCACCATAGGATATATTAATTTATCTATGCATTTGTTTTCTCTGTCTTACACACATATGACATGACAACATTTTATCAACTAGTTTCAATAGTATGCTGTTAGTTTTGATATTAGAGTGAATTGACCTATGATAAAACTTTTGGGTAAGAACATTATGGTTAAGCGTTAGCAATTTTTTCCATATTTTAATTTTCAAGCAAAAATTAAAAATAAAAATGCTCAAATCTTGCTTGAAAATTAAAATATCGAATAAAATTTGATGCATAAGCACAGATAATGTTTTTACCTAAAAGATTTGATAATAAATTTCAATTCACTCTCATATCAAAACTAACATCACACTACTAAAACTGTAGTGAACAGAAATTTTCTAATGCAGCACGCTTGTAAGACGTGGATAACAAATGCATGAGTAACATACCCTTACTTGAAATTCCAAAATTCATAATTTGAATAAATTTATTATTAAAAGGATAAATGCGGGGTGAACATGGTTGGTGAATCATCCTGTATAATATATATTATGTAAAATTCTAATTCTAATAGTAACTCCTAAGTATTCTTACTTTATTTTTTGTTTTCTCTTTTAAAAATGGTTTAACGACGGACATTAGGCCATCAATATACCACGGTTGGTTGATAAAATGAACAGCTTTAATTTTTGCAGGAAAACAATCTTGTAATCCTTGTAGCATTACATGTAACAATCTCGGACTGATGTTCATTGTCTGGCGAGCAGTAAAATTGGTCCAATCAACAATAAATACAAAACCGTTATACTGAGTATTCACATCTTGGATCAAATGTTCTAGAGATACTAATAATGCTCTGTATATAGTCAGTAAACAGTAACGTTCAGTGTTCCATTGGGAGCAAACCATAAAAAGAACACGACGGCTTCGCCTATAAAGGAAAAATATATTTAATACAATATAAATATAATCTAAATTATTACTAAAAAGTTAATTAAAATATAAATAAATATATATACTAATTATATTAACCTATCCAGATTTGACAGTACAGAAGGGAAACCATCTTGAATAGCCATTTGAATTTTTGGATCAAAAGGTTCCAATCGACGAAACCACAGATCGTGTTCCCTTCTAAATTGATAATAATTTTGAATCAAACCCAATGCATTATTCTCATTCATTTTCCGTGCATACAAGAACATCATTATAAATGCTTCTTTATTATTTTCTAAGTATACATAATACATGAAACAAACATATAATTAGTCATTTTTTTATTTGCATAAAACATACGTATTATATTTTTGAAGATAATAATTATAAATCATAGTAATAGAATTTGATCAGACAAAATAATTAAAATGTTACTACATCAAGAAGTATCAGGTAAAATGAGATACTCTTTCGTTCTGGACTCTACCAGACTCTGTCAAGTTGTCACCATTAAGCTGTTGTCCCAATCAAACGGATTCTACTATATTTAATTTGTTCAAAAAGCTACATAAGTGATAACTGATAAATATTAAATCTCTTTATCCATTGCTTTTAAAATCATAATTGAGACAATTTAAGTATTTATTTTTAGTATTAATTATGAAATGAAATATGAATGAATAATGAATATTATTATATGAATAGTATTAAGTGAATATCAATATAACTAATGATGACCTACTTTCCTGAAATCTATAAACTATGAATTTATAATTTTAGTAATCAATTATGTATAAACATTTTAAATGTTAACTATTTTTTTCAGTTTCAACATTTGAAAAGTGATTTAGTGAATAATTTAAAAATAATTATGAACAATGAAAACTAAGATAAATTCAGCTTAGGGGAATTGTTTAATAATACAAGTCAAACAAGTCAACATTACTTAAATTTAAAAATAATTATATAGAAATGTATTCTGTGATGTATACTGTACACTTCAATACTTGTGTTTATTCAAACTATAAAAATTACAATTACAAATACTGATAAAATATTATATAAATCAATTAATTTTTAGACCAATAGATATTTATAAATTAATTAATTAATAATTATCAGTAAGTAATTGATATATTATATGATAAGATATTTTTAAGCATACAATTGAAATATACCTATTAAATATAATATATTATAACACATTATGTTATTAATAATACAATTATTATGTGAATCATAATGATTCCAATGATAACATATTTGACCCATAAAAGCATAATAATTATTTTAAACATTAAACATTAATAAACTTTGATAGGCATTTAATATAAATATAAAAATTAATATTTATAAGCTACAAACTTAAATTATGTTAATATAAGTTTAATTTTACATCAATAATGAATAATATTTATTTTGTGTAAAATATATTTGATATTTTAATAAACCTTGAATTCCTATTAATTTTAGACTTCTATGGAAGCACACACATTTTCTACAAAACTTAAAGTACCCTATTCAAGTTTAGAAACATGCTCGGCAGCAGACTTGTATGCATGTAAGCACGAAAGTCTTCTAACATAATAGTAGGCATTAAGGTGGTATTATGATAGACATGGTGGTGATGATGGACAGGGGTTACCTGACCGCCACCCTTAATGGTCCAGGAACTCATTATTTTAGCAAAGTAGGATGTTCTATGAAATGTTCTTAATTTATTTTTTTTAAAGTTTAAACTAAATTAAAATAATTATGTTTCAATATATTGAGCTTATAAGTTATAAATACTTATATAATTTACTATCTAGCAACTTTTCTGTGCACCTTACAAGGCGACTTCTAGTTGTTAACCCCGGGTGGTTATTATACAGTACCTATACACAAGGCATGTCACACACATGGCTTGCGTGCGGCCCTCAAAATATTGTTTTTTATGGCCCATGGATACTAATATTAATGAACAATTAATTGAAAAAAAATATATGTATATACATTTTTCCTTTTGTGGGGCAACTATATAAGTGAGAGGTAAACATATGTTACTTTTCTGTCTTATATTCTGATAATTGAATAAGTATTGTATAGTATTGTAAATAATGAATAAAATGTGTCTAAAATGTGTTTTTCAGATATTATATTTGTATGTGCGGCATAGTAAACTATTCAATATATTTGGCCAAGTTAATACTATGGGTTTGAAATGTCTGATTACACTATATATTGAGTTTACAATGTAAAGTGTGCATAATTTAAATGGTAAGATTAGAACAACTGAATTTCATTGATGAGATGTTCAATAATTAGAAATTTCTTAAAATAATAGTAATGAATTACCATGAATTACAAAAGTAAGACAATTATCAGTAATTTATGAATACTACTACCTTACTATAAACAGTTCGGTTAGATTATAGATAAGTATAATTCCTAATTAGGACATTTTAATAAGTGTACTATGGTTGTTTACCTGTAATACATAACACTTGTTAAATAAAGTGTTCAATTATGAATGGTCTTAATAGGTTATTTCAAATTGTAATAATTTAAGTCAAGTGGCAAGTACCTACTATGATTTGAAATACAAGAAAATAATTGTCTTGTTTAATAAACAAATAATTATTATAAGATTATAAGTTATAAGTAAACAGTAAGTATAAGTGAACATTTAATAACTAAGATTAAAAAAAAATATTTGGTATTGAATTACATTAATTTGTATAGTAAAATACCTAATTGGTAATTTACAAAAGCATATTACAGCTTACCGGCTAGAAAAGCAAATCCATTAATCCTCAACAACTTTTTTAATTTAATCAAAGCTTCTTCTCGAGTATTTTTTTTGATGACTGGGTTATGACTGGAACCAGGGAATAACTCGACACCGTAGTTATAATTTAAAACATTATCCATGTTATTTTGACGGTACTCTGCGTATTCCGCCATTTTAATCAACTATAAAGTAATTAAAATCAAAGATATCTAATTAATAAATTCAAAATACAAAATTTAGTTAATTCAAACAACTCTCAACACGTCTGGTCAATCACTAACAAAATTATTGTATCTATCATAATATAATATAATGGAATAATAATGACGCGAGGTGACGTGAAATACAATATTTCAATTATTTATGACAAAGATTAATCGAGAAATAAATGCGTGGGTATTATTATCAAAGTTGACCTATTATTTTTAATACGTAGTAGAAACCAATAAATCACATCGTTACAATAATAATATTGTGGCCATTACACTCTACACTATCAAAACGATGAAAAGAATTATGACTGTATGAGTACGTTTTACATTGTGTCGGCGTGATGGTTTTGCGCGTGTTTCATTACTCGTACAGTCGTACACCCTATAGAAATATAGAATATAAGCTATAATGGATGTTAAAACGGATCAACAAGTGGTTTAACGCGATTATGTCGCAACAGTAGTTGGTAGGCAGTGCGTTTACGTGTACCTATTATTAATTATTACCTACAACTGTTGTAGTGGAAGTTGTTGTGTACATACATATGTTATAGAACAATACAAGTTCTTGCTACTTACCCACGGGCCACGACCGACGATAACAGATGTCAATATTAATATGTCGACATAATCCGTCAGTTTCACGTATTAGTGTCGTCCAGGATAGTAGGGTACCTAGTGACTAAAGTAGTAAAGTGAAGTCAACTTCAGCGATGTCAACAATGGAAAAAAACGTTTATTTTACGTTTACGTTATTGTGTAAACAGGATGAAAAATATTGACAAAACAAACAGTATTATCGGCAGCAGTTTATGTTATATAAACCACAGAATAGTGGAAGAACTGAGAAGAACAGTACGACTGTACGAGATACAGGCACAGTTATACAATTGTTTAATTTCTTATCATGATTCATGGCACGTGATAACTCCAGCTACAGCTGCTGCTTGACTAAATATCATCGTAATAATATAATCGTATATGGCATTGAATACTATATTACTATACCCGATACCGTCTATTTGGGGGACTTGAAACGATTTTAACATTATTTTTCTTATTCTGATCTAAAATAATCGCAGATATCTGCAAAAAAATTATTTGTCCTCACGTAAAGCCTTAGAACCACTTAATACTTTATAAAAAATGTAAAGTCCATAAATTTATGGGTAAAAAAATAAAATACTGTTATTTCAAGTAAAATACTTATTAATGGTGAGTGGTGACTTAAAAGTTAAAACCATATATTATTTGTTTTAAAAATATCTAAAGTAAATAAAAAAAAAATTCAACTTTTAAAAAATTAATTAGGTAGGTACATAAAACCATGATTTAGGATTGTCCTTGATAAAATAAAATAAAAACTTTTTTAATAAACAATTTAACTTAAAATTAAATTAAAACAACTTGGTGCCTAATAACAATTGAAGTAGGTACCTAAATATAAAAAAATATAATAATTATATAGGTAATTATAAAAACCCACTTCCTCAGTAGTAAGGCATTGTTTCATGTGACCTTAAATTTTATGAATTTTAACGTAACTGATGAGTGATGACCTAAAAATCGAAATTTTTTAATTTTTGATTAAAAAAATATTCTTTTGAACTACTGTGCAATAATGCAAATAATATATGAAAAATATACAAACATTAAAATTTGATGTTCTTGATGATGTGATTAACTGTGTTGGTGAAATCGGCCCTAAGACTAGTGACTACGTATAATAATCAGTGGCCGATCTAAGGAGGGGCCAATGGGGCATATTGGCAAAAATTGTCTTGAATCCATTTAAACGAATTTCTTTCACACACAATAAACTTAATGCATTTTAAAATATTATTTATAATGATTCTTGTGACATAGACACATCGTCTGAAATCTGAATAATATAAACTATAATTCGAGGTACCAGTGTATTACTCAAACATGGATGTAAATACTCGGAAAATTTGTTACTAATATTAAAATCTCAATATATATACTGTTCATATAATAAATTATGTTATCTTTTAATATAATTAAAGTTTTAAAAAAAGGTGGGCTAAAAGTAGGTTAAAAGTGGATCACTGTAATGGATGGTGTTCAATTTGAATTCACGAAAAACGAAAAACGATTCTGAGTTTAGACGGTCTGTCGGCCTAGGATATTTTATATTATATTTATTAGGTAACTATGTTGTAATTAATATACGGTAGCCGATTGGTTGTATTATTAATATTATTTGCATAGACAATGCATTATTTTGAATATTATCATAAAATTATCAGTGATCTATGATTATAGAAAACAATATATATATATACATATTATGTAAATCGGGTGGTTTTGGCACCGGCCACCGATGCACACGGTGCCACTAGACACGATCTTACATTATTAGATACTTCAATACGTCATACTAGATCTGCGATCTGCTGTAATGACTTAAAAGTAACAACATGACATTTTGTTCATAAACTGGTTTTTGACTTGTTATTTTAATTGTATTAATGTATTATTATGTGTTGTGTTGGCGTGTTGCTTCGTTGTCTAAATGTGTAATAATGAGTATAAATGTATATAATGACTAATGACTAATGATTAATGAGTAATAACCACGATCTATAGTAGATAACCGTGGTAATGACACACAACGTCACAATGTAATGTAGGTACAAGCCGAATATCATGGAATATTTTTCTATAATTTTCCTAAACATGTATTTTTGTATATTATAGCGGCTTAAGTGAAGCCTATATAGGTAGTTAATTTATAGTAAGTTTTATAAGACGCATCATTACCCTTATTATTGAATATTGATACGATTATGCCTATATTCAATTATTTTATTTTTATATTATTAATGTTCTTATGAATTTTATTTATTATTTAGAATTTAGGTATAATAAATTTTATAATATTGTTGTTCACTATATTAAACCAAATATTTTGAAAGTATCTTTGAAATGTAAATTATAATATAGTAATTATTAATTAAGAAGTATAATAATAATAATAATCTTTCAACAATTAAACATAATATTTAAATATTAAATAAATAATATTTCGTCCATATTTGAACTTAAAATCTATGTAGGTACCTATAAAAAAAACTGTATTTATATATTTTTCAGATTTTTGGTTACAGTATGAAAGCATATATTAGCTACGCTTGTACGTAACTATTATTATACGTATTAATAAAAATAATAAAAATGTTGAATTTTGTGGGACATATAAGATCGCCGCACCAGTGTATATTGTTATACCGCCTGTTATGTATAATACTATTTAAAAGACAAAAATATCTTCACGGTTTATACCTATATTAGATATTGTAAATATATTGATTAAATATGCTTATAATAATTATTTAATCAATGTTATAATATGAATATATAAAATATATTATTATTATTAGTGTACAATTTGGGAAAATGAGAAACGACAACGACGTTTATGTGGTTTGGGTAAGCGTATTTTATGAATACGGGAATAAAATATGAGTATACATCACCCGAGCAGTTTGTCCATGGCAATAAATATTTATTTTATGTCTAAATAGTAAATTAATCCCCAAAAGAATATGAAAACTAACTTACGTACGATATATCGACTACACCGGTGAAGCCTATAGCTGTACCATAAAATATGATGTACCTACCTATAGAGTGGCAGCTGTAGACCACCTCAGTTTTTGTTCATTGAAATATTATTAGAATCGTTAATTGTCTCAGACGAATGGCGAGGATTGTCGTTTGCCATCAGGGGCGGAACCAGGGCTTCATTTTGGGAGGGGCATGTGGGGGGAAAGTACAAAAAGTTCCAAAATTGGCTAAACACAGTGTAAAACAAAGGAAAACTACGGTGATTGGGGGGAGGCAAATGCCCCCTTTGCCCTCCCCCTGGATCCACCACTGTTTGCCATAGATGATAGATATATTATAATATGATAAATCGATTGATTTATTATTTATACTGGGTATGGATAAGTTATAATATATTATATTTTAGAACTCTTTATAGAATCTTATATAGAAATTCCAAATCTGCAATAATTCATCCAAATTTAAACTACGAATTATTTAATCTATATGATACACCTAACCTAATTAATAATATATAGGTATTATTAAAAATGTATTTAAAACATCATGATTGAACGTTATGTGTATTGTGTATACCATCACTATCGTCGTTTAATATATGCCATTAGCTCGGTTCGTTGACCTTAAATGTTTCGAATAAAATGTAAACATATAATTATAATAATAATGTAACATTTTTGGACGTTGTACTGTGATCACTTTACAACTATAAATATTTATGAGAAGATCGGTGAAAATTCAAAAAATGTACCTCATATTAAGTTTATGTTCGAAATTGTTGAATAATGTGTAATTTTATATCATATGCATTCATATATACAGGGTTAGGTATGACGTGTTGTATAAATATTTTATTGTATTTAATTATTTTGTTCGACATTCGAAATATACTGCAGTCTCAGCTGACTTCCAATACAACATACATTTAAAATTATTAATTCATTTTTAACTATAAAACGCAAATACCTGTGGTGACTCCTAGAGCTTTAAAGTTCTTACAAGTTACAGTGAGTCTTGATAACAACCAATTCATTGAAGTACCTGCCTATTGAAAATGGTTTATTTTTATGGTATTATATAATTAAAAATCTAAGAAAATATTTAATTATTAATATGTAGTACTTATCGCCTATCGGCTATCATTCTAGGTTATAGACTACTCTAAAAATCGTCTTAAATACTGATGATGACAGATGAGTCATGAGTTTATAAATAAATTGTTTTACATACTTTTCGCAAACATGTTTCGTCCGGCGGAGTATTGTGTATAGGCAAAATAGGTACATTATACTACAGTGTATTGTCCATAATATTGTCTCATCTCAAGCATAGGCGTGTCCAGACCTCATCCGCAGGTCGTGCACAACAGTGGCGTATTCAAGGGAGGAGTTACTGCAAAGCACCCCCCCCCCACAAAAAAAAAATTAGACCAAGGTTTGGGAATATGACCCCCGAATTTCGAAATAAGCTTTATTATCTGATAATACTTCTTACAAATGTTCATTTTTACCTGATGAAAATCAAAAAACTTAATACGAAATCAGAAACTTAGAAAAAAAAGTTTATATTATGCACTGCAATTGATAATGTCCTGTAGGCTGTAGACACGCCTATGATCTCAAGTATACTCCATTGACTATTGAGTCTGTGCGCTGAGAGAAAGTGGCTGTGCACAAACCAAAACACCTCCGACAAAATCTCCCTGGTAGGTATGTTACTTACAAAACTCTTCACATATCAATTAATAAGTTACCTAATCAGATCACCAAACAATAACACTGTTTTCAAATTTTCTATCCTTAGTTATTAAAATTGAACATTTTATCCAAAATAATTTACAAATATTCGTGATATTGACTAATTTAGTCAAACTTCAACTAAACGCTTATAAAAAAAAAAACGTGCATAATATGTTTTTTATATTTTTAAATCGCTATTATAGTAACTAATGAGGAATCTTGTCTTAAAAAGTTTTTTGATCCCTTTTTCACAAGCAATTATTGGGATTTATAAAATTAGTAAAGTATTAAGGGCTGATTTAACCAACACAGTTAATCACTACTAAAGACTACCGGAGTTTAATCGGCCGAATTTGCCAGGTTAAATATCTGTTATCAGCCGATTAAGAGTAATCGAAGTTTAACCATGTTGGTGAAATCAGCCCTAAGTAGAGTAACTATCTCCTATAGAAACCAACAATGAACTAAGTACTAAGTAAAAGTATAGAAAAGTTCATATAAAAGTATTTTAGTTTTAGTAACTTGAAATTATGATAATTATTAATTATATAAATTATGTAAATACCACATAAAATAAATTAATAATATATAGCTAAATATTACTACAATGATATCAGCCATCGCTATGTTACACAATAATAATAGTAATATACATATTGGTATTTGGTTGTACTTAACGTCGCGCTATAGTCAGATAAAAGATTTAAAGGCATACGGACTGACATTAACCATTAACAAATTGATGACAAAAAAAATTTAAATTCCATTAAATTGGACCACTCAGGCTGTCCACCTACCAACCGGCGAACCGTAAGCGATCATCGTTGCTGGGTCATCGTTATCGCGGAGCGACAGATGACCAGCGATCTCACGCTCAAGTAGATAGACTAGTCTCATCATCGTGGCTAATGACGACTCCAGATTTGCACCTGGAGGGGACGATGCATACTACAGAAATGATCCTGTGAAGTATGATCTTAATTTGTTCTGGGTCTTTTACGCGTACTTATAATGAAATCGATCTCTTCGAACCGTCAACCGACAATAGTTAAAAACGTAGTTTGAATATCTAATATGTTACAGTTACAGGCGCGGATACAAGGGGGGGGCCATGGGAGCAATGGCCCCCCCCAAATCTAAAAAAAAGATGAGGCCGGTGAAAAAAATAATAACATTGATAATAGAATAGATCGAATTATTCTTATTAAAATATATTTCTATATTAGATTATAATGTTTCGTAAAATTGATATTGGTTTTCGGACAATTCTATTTATAGAATTTTCTGTAATTTTTAATTGCGTCGGCGACCGGCGTGGCGTAGGCTAACGATGCCGTGACCGTTCACGTTATCGTCATAATCGCAGATATTACATATTTACATTTACCATTAATTCTATTGCTACAATATTGAATATTATATAACATTATCATTTTTCTACGGGATGCGGACAGCGTTCAACGCACTGCGATAAAACGATTTATATTGAAAAAAATATTGACGATTATACGAAGCGTGAACTTTTAATAAATCATTGGGTACCACCGACAAACTACGTATTTCCTTTCTCTGAGCATAATACAAATGGTAAAATAATACGTCGATTTATTGGGCAACAACATTTAAATAATTTTAAATGGTTAGTATTTTCACCATCAAAACAAGGTTTATATTGCAAATATTGTCCTTTGTTTAATGTACAAAAACAAGGTGGTTTTCAACGTAATGTAGAATTAAAAAAATTAGTTACTCAACCATTGACAAAGTTTGCAAAATTACAAGGAAATACAGGGGATTTACATGGACATGAAATCACTAGATATCACAATGAGTCTGTCCAAATGGCTGAACTTTTTTTACAAAATTAACAATAATCCCAACTTCAAATACACAGTTTATTAAATACGAAACGAATGCAAGAAATAAAAGAAAATCAAGAAAGACTTATTCCAATCATAGAAAGTATAATATTTTTGGGAAGACAAAACATCCCCTTCGAGGGCATAGAGATTGATGGCCAGACTAGATTTACCGTCTACCATTGAAGATGGAGGAAGTTCAATAAACGAGGTAATTTTAGAGAGCTTTTAAAAATTTCGAGTCAAAGCCGGAGATTCTACGCTTGAAATCATCTGAAAAATTCTTCTTCGAAGGCACCAACATTAGTAAAACAATACAGAAAGAACGTTAAGATCAACAATGTGTGAAACACGCTTGACTGGACTTGCATTATTGAACATCCCAAGGGACATAGACATCGATGTTGAAAAATTAATTGAACGTTTCTCCAAAAGCAAAAGAAAAATTCCATTTGCAATTTGAAAACCATAAGTCATAAGAAAATTAAGCTGATTTTAAGTTGTACATTTGATTAGAATTTATCGTAAATTATTAACTATAGTAAAATTTAGCTTAAATGTAGAAAAAGTAATGTAATTAAATATTTTATAACCAATAAAGTAAGATTGAGTAACCTAAATATTTAAAAAAAAAAATTTGTGTTTAATTATTTTTGGTCTTTTTAAAGGTAACCTAATCATCATTATCCTGATGTCGAACAATATTAACATATTAAACCCTGATTAACTTTATTAATAATATTTGATGGCCCCCCCCATAAATCTGTTCTGGATCCGCGCCTGTACAGTTATCTATTATACTCTGCAATTATGTTATTATGCATAAAACTGTGTTAGAATAACACAATATTCATCGGTTTGTCGATTATTATTAAGGTTTAATCACAGATTAAGAACGTTTTTAAATACATTCAAAATAATTTAGATAAGCGCCATCATCGGAATTTAAAAATCTCGAAGAATTTTTTTTCTCTCTTAAGGTAGATCTAAAGTGATTTAAGTAATACTTTTTCGTTTAAAAAGCTTTAGGGGCTTAGTTAGCTATTCATAGTCGATAGTTAATATGTCTATGTGATAGGCGTGGGCAAGATTTTTCAATGGGGGCGCTTGAAAATGAATTACAATTTTATTTTTATTTTGTCTAGTCCAATAATTTCAGACGTTTATTTGAGGTATTTTAAAATGTTTTTAACTTTTCAACTTTTCTTGTAGAAAAAATGCTCTGATCATAAACTTCGATGCCCGATGTATGTTTTTGGAAGCAAATTGGATATAGTTGGTACTTTTAGGAGGTTGAAATTTAAAATGCTCAGTGCTTTTTGAAATAATTGGAGAAAAAAATGAAAATTTATTAAAATTATTTGGTAACCATCTTGGTTATACCGTCCTCAGTTCTTCAAGGTCTTTCATACAAGTTGTTCATACTGTAGTTGCATACAGTCTATCTTGTATTATCCGTCATTTTGAGTACGTCTAAATGTAAAATACCTACATGCCAAAATCCCACCAAAATTTGAATTCTTGTTTAAAATATATTTATTTATTTGTTATTTATTATTGTATCAATAAATTATTTGTTTGAATAAAATATTGGTATAGTATATTATACATTAAATTAATGATTTAAAAATATTTAACAATAAAGGATTTATTTTATATTTATATCAATTTGTTATTCTATACCATATATTATACGTCTAACAAACATATTATTTTCAGTACATATTATTTTCGTTCGAAACAAATTTATATTTATATTTTCTTAATTTAGAAATAGTGATAGCTTTAAAGTGTTCAATTAAATTCAATCGAATTTATAACACCCATATATCCGGTCTCTTAAGTATTATGTAAAGATTGGTAAAATATTAATCGGTTTCCTATTACTAATATCATTATTATAATAAGTAGGTATGTACATAAAATAAACATACATATGACCTAAATAACATAATCTATTTCAGTATATCAAACAATTCAACTTATGAGCCAAAATTCAACTCAAAGGACTTAGACTTATCGAGAAATTCTAATTTAAATTATCGAGTAAATTAATCACACGTATTGTAATAGGGAGGTACATGGAAATGCAGGGACCATGGGATTCCTTGGATTTATCGAAAATTCCACTTATAGAGGTTCCACTGTATAATATATAAAAATATAATTTACCAAGGCGCTTTGCAATAAATTGAGATCTACATCAATAATTTCACGCATGATAAAGAAAATAGGTATGTCAGCAACTTTGTGATAAGCATATCCGCCATATTGCTTTTCTCCGCAAAGTTTAAAACATAGACGCTGATAATAAAATTGACGGAGAAAAGCAATGTGGCTGCCAACGCCATAGGAAACACATAGGAAATAGTGGGGATGCGCCAACATCATTCAAATTCGGAAAGTTGCTGACATACCTCTTTTCTTTATCATGATTTCACGTTTATGGTTTATGTATTATGTGTTCTAAGGTTTTAACCGAATTGACCTTTTCACTTTTATTCTTGTTTTCTCTCCATTCCCTACAATATTTGAAAATAAGCTACTAATATTTAAATAATGGAATTCGTCACGACTGAAGGCTACATATCAAACAGTAAAATTGTACATTGTGACAATGGGTGTTTTTACAAAATTAAATGTACAAGAACAAATTCTAAATCATTGCAATGTATACAAATAGACTGTTCGGCAACCGGTAGGTATCTACATTTTATTATATTTAATACATTTTTTTAGTGAATTAGATAGGTAATAAATTATCGAAGTTTATTTCTTGAGTTAGTAGATTGTAGGAGTAAGTAAATTCCTTAGAATTTTTAAAAGGACAGTAATGTGAAAGAAATCTGTTTCATTTTCTGGAAATGAAAAATTCACTATATTTAGTATTTTTATATAATTGTAATGGAATATTTTTTAAGATTTTTTTTCTAAAAAAAATAACATGCATCTATTATTTAATTTAAGCACTATAGCCTTATAGGTATTATATGCATTTACACATTCTATACAATGTACATACATAATAATTGTTTTTTTAAGCTATGAACTGTATGAACCTTAGTAGTTGAAACTATATCATGAATAAAAAAAAAAATTTGTGTAAAATTTAAAAAAATTATTATTATAATATTTAAATTTACCTTAAACAACCTAGCAGTACAATTAAAAAAAAGTTTTTATAGCTAATATAATAATAACAAAGCTGCCACTAAGGCTTCAGATCAAATAGTAAAATTGTCCACTTTAACAATGGATATTTGTACAAAGTTAAATGTACTAGGACCAATTCGACATTGTTAATATGTTTTACAACAGACTGTCCTGCAACTGATAATTGTCTTAATGAACTAGGACAAAATTAAGTTCACAACTTGAGTTAGGAGGTTTTACATAGGCGTAAATAGGTGGGGGGCTACTGGGGGTGCTTTGCTCCCTTGAAATTTCTATAGACCCCCAAAAACTAATGATTTCACTACTATAATTTAAAAGTATCATAAGAGTATAAAGTAGAGACCTGATCTACGGCCACCCCAAATTTCAAACACTATTTACGCCTATGAGTATTTAGCATATTATTTTGTTATTTTAAAAGGACTGTAGTGCAGTAGATAGGTTAGGTTAGGAGTTGAAAAATACACTAGGAATTTTTAGTACTACCTATATTATAATTGTAATGTTATATTTTTTTTAAATATTTTAATTCACATTAAATAGTTGGTTTTAATAAATATAATTTGAAAATATGAAAGAGTCTACAGGCACCCAATATAAATAGTAAATACACTCACCAATTTTAATTATTGAAATAGATTTCTTATGTAATAAATATGATCATTTTTGTAGAAAAGTTTTGCACATTGACTTACAAATAGTTGTACTACCAATTTCTTAAAGGTCTCATTGTGGAAAATTTATTGTATGAGAAACGTACTCACACTATACATGGTCCTGATATGAACTATTTAGCCCTAGTGAATTTAAAGCAGAATATTTTACGAAGGTGTGTGGAAGAATGTACTCCACTTCGAGTAATTTATGAAGAAGGGACATCAAGGTAGGTAGTAATTTTGTCTTTTCATTAGACAATTATGAAGTGGCAGAAGTATTACTTTTTACTTTTAAAAAAAATGTTGCACATATTTATTGTTTTTTTATCTTACGCATCAACTGTTTAGAACACAAGGGTTAGAAGATCGCCTAGAGTATACTTCTCTTTTGAGAACCATGGAAAGGACTAGAGCTGCAGCGCAATCAAAAATACCAGGTGATCTGATGGATTATGGAATACGCAGGTCATCTGGTAGATGCTCGCTACGTTCATCTATTCAGAACTGCTAATGGACGAGCAAGAGGATTCGTCATGGGTCCTCCTGACGCTGGATCAGCAGTTGTTTTTATATCTCCATCCCTGGAAAAGTAATTAATTTTAAATGTCAAGAACATAATGTTAGAATATAAATCTACTCCTTGGTATATTCAACATGTATCTTAATTTAAACAATTTATAGCCTATTGACTTCTGCTCAAGAACTTTATATAAATGCCACGTTTAAAAGCAGGCCCTTGTTCCACTAACAGAACTGTTGATAATTATGGCCATGTACATGGCGTTTTGTTTAAACGTTAATACATACCTAATGCTATATTTTAATACATTATACCAATTTTTATAAACTATATACTTAACTATTTTATATATTTTAACAGGCATTTCCCGTTGCATACCCATTAATGACCCGCCAAACTGAAATGGCATACCCAAGTGTATTGGACCCTATTAAGACTTGTGTTGCAGGTATTAGTGCAAGTAACATTCTCACTGGCTATGAAATAGGGTTGAGCAACACGTTGGCCAACGTTTTTCCCGGAGTCAGATTGCAGAAATGCTGGTTCCATATGGCCCAAATAAGATTTCCTCAAAAAATGTCACAATATTAATCCAGCAAACATGATAATTGAAGGCTTTGAAGTGGTGGTCTACGAGGCGAGGCTTTCTCCAAATATTGAGGTTGCTGAAAGATACATTACATATTTTAGAAATCAGTGGATGGAAGTTATTCTAAAAGAATTAGTTTTACTTACCTATCATTTTATTTTTAAAATTTGTTTAATAATTAAAACTATTTAAATATGTAGTACATATGAGATTATTAAGATAATTAGTAACATTTTAGACTTACAAATAGAATTTCAAAATTCCATTTTTAACGGTAACCATACCATAATAATTAATTTAAATGTTATTTGCTTACTTATTTTTTAAGAACCTGTATTTTGTTATAATCTAGATGAACCTGATTTTGTATTGGCAGAGGATGATGATCCGGTGTTCATGCCATTGCGGAAATTGAGGAACGGAGGTGGGCTCAAAACAGGGAAAATATCGCTCATGTTCCTCTCGATATCAATGAAGTTCAACCAAGACCAGCCGATTGCTGCGTTATTTGTTTAAGTAATGTAAACAGCTACGCATGCATTCCCTGTGGACATAAATGCTTGTGTAGAGATTGCTTGGGCAATTTAATCCACAATCGTTGACCTATTTGAAACATCGAAACCACATTAATCGTACAAATATTTTAAAGTAGGTAACAACATTAAGGTATGGATGGTAAATAGTAATGTAATAATAGAAAATATACATAAAGTAGATGCCAATAATAAACAAAATAGTAAACATATATATTATGTTGTTTGAATATTATGATGAAACTTAAAAAATAAGGACCACCTTAATACATAAGCATTAAACATAATTCCAAAATTATTATTTAGTATAATTAATTTCTACAGTAGTTTGTAAATAACAATAACATGCCTTCTGGTAACCTTAGTAAATATAAGTAAAATATAAAATATATTATTGCTAACTTAAAAAGTACTTAAATCTCACTTATAATAATAATATATTTCACTTTCCATTTTAGGGACTGACATTTTTATTTGAATGAATACTAGAATACAAACACATATTTTTCAAAATATATAAAATTTATAATATTGATATTACCTGCATGTTTAAATCTAAAAAAGATTGTTATAATATTATTTTTTATTTAGTATTCATAAGATTAAATATATATATATATACCGGGGTGGGCAAAAGTCACGCAACCGATTTGTAAAAAATGACGCAAAATATAAAAGGTTGTTTAACTTTATTATATAAACAAAAACAAATATATAGAGCTTAATTTATACTATAATTTTAATTTATACATGTTGTATGTTCAATATGACCACCGTCTTCATCAATACACTCTAAACAACGCCTTCGGACCGTTTGGCAGATGCGTTCTAGAAGAGCTTTGTCGTCACTGATCACATCAAGTTCTGAAGCTGATCCAGAATTTTTTCGTACTGTGCTTTGGAGCGACGAAGCTATTTTTAAACTAAACGGGAGTATAAACCGACATAATTGCGTTTACTGGGCGTTTGAGAACCCGAATTTAGTTCTACAACAAGAACTAAATGTCCCGGGAATCATGGTTTGGGCTGGAATTTGCGCCCACACGATCGTTGGGCCGTATTTTTTTGAAAACGAAAAAGTAAATGGTACGACGCACTTAGACATGCTGCAAAATCTTAAAATTGAACTTGCAGAAAGTCCAGTGTTTGCCGGTCATCAAATGACATTGCAACAGGCTGGCGCACCTGCGCCACGTTTCTCAATGAAAACTTTCCGGGATGGATCGGACGCCGCGGAATAGTTGACTGGCCACCACGATCGCCGGATTTTACACCCTGTGATTTTGCCTTGTGGGGCATACTGAAGGACAGAGTATTCGCCCGTCGGCCACGTTCCATCGAAATTTTGAAAGCAGTCATCACGGAAGAACTTGATGTGATCAGTGACGACAAAGCTCTTCTAGAACGCATCTGCCAAACGGTACGAAAGCGTTGTTTAGAGTGTATTGATGAAGACGGTGGTCATATTGAACATACAACATGTATAAATTAAAAATATAGTATAAATTAAGCTCTATATATTTGTTTTTGTTTATATAATACAGTTAAACAACCTTTTATATTTTGCGTCATTTTTTACAAATCGGTTGCGTGACTTTTGCCCACCCCGGTATATATACTTATTTATTTTGTTATTTTGCAGGTATTGATTTTACTTCCAGGTTAAGAGAACATCATGATGATTAAATATTGTATAATGTTTAGGGTGACAAGTTATACAAAATAGATTTGTTTTTCATTAATTTTATTTTTTGCCATTATTTTTATTGTATATTAAAATATTAGCTATAATTATAATATATTATTATAAATTATAACTATAATTACCAATTATTTAAATCTTTGATAGTTTGATATGAAATTAAATATTTATAATATAGTTTCTACACTATTTTAAATATCGTAGTTAATTACTTATTGAGTTATATAAAAACTGTAAATCACTACCCTAACTACTCAAATGTAACTAAGGTAACATTAATTCTTAATTTTGATTCTAATCTTTTTTTTAATTAAATATTTTGTGACCAAGATTTTGTTTAAACTAATACACTGTATTAATTATATGTATTCAATGTTATATAGTATTAAATAAAAATAAGTATGTTAATATATTTTGATGAACAAGAAGTGTAAATAACATATAAAATATAAATTTCTTTGTGTAATTATACTGTAGATACAAATGTACAATCATTACTAATTTATTGATATCTTCAAAGTTGTTGTAAGATTTGAAGTTCTATATCTAGCTGTAAGTTGTTTATCAGTCGACAGTTCTGAGCTCATGATTATTTATTAACTTTATATCTATTGATAAGTACCTCTAATATAGAAATGTAAAATAATTTACGAAAAAATTAAGGTTTCTTAAATTAAATAATGTAGCTTAAAAATACATTTTAATTACATTAAAATATTAAATACCTATTGTAATTAATTACTAATTAAGTTGTATAAAAACTGTATAACATATTGCCCTAACTCAGGTAATATGTTATGTTATTTTGTACACGATAAGTAGTCGAAATAATGCTTCGATTTTCAACTTCAGTTCCTTGTTAGATTGGAAAGTGAATATCGTTGGTGCATTGGGGAGGTCAAAATTTAAATTCTCAGTAATTTTCAAAAGCGCCAAGAAAAACAAAAGAAAAGTTAAGGAAAAACGGGAATTTTTACTCAAAATCAATTTTTCACAAAATTGAATTTGGTTTTTGGTGTAACTTTAAAACAAATGACCGTAGACTCATGCTGTCTCCGCTCAGAATCATTTTTCTTATGCAATGATATTATATCATTGAATTCAAATTTAATACCAACCATTATACAGTGACCCACTTGTAACCTACTGTACAGCAGAGGACCTTTTTATTTACTGGCAAGTTAAATAAACCATTAATATATTAATATATATAGTAAATAACGATAATTGAAAGCAAATTTCTGATGGTTAAAAAAAATTATAATTATAATTAAAAGTATTAGATAATTGTTTTGATTTTTGGTTAAATGTTACAAATTACAAACTTAGGTTAAGAGCGGCTGGTATGGTTTTTTTCACATATTAGTGAATTAAATTTGGTTACTATTTGAATATTATATTATCCAAATATATAATATCATATATTATATAGTATTCTCATATTATGTATACTTATTAATTTTATAACATAATTTTAAAATAAAACCTTTGTATTTGGTATTAAATAAAATATTTATAAAGTTATTATAATAATTATAAATCAATTATTGACAAATAACAATCTAAAATCTTTTTTTTCATTTCAAGATTTCCAGTTAAAACATAGTATAATAGCAGGTATATTATAAAATGTAAATCACAATTTTATACACAATACACATATCATTTTAAAATCAATACATTCATCGTTCTGCTTAGAATCTAAAATTGTTAATCTATCAAAAGGAAATAGTTATTCAAGCAATAAATATAAATAAATAATAAATCACTATTACAAAAAATCATACAGGTATAAACAAGTTTGTGATTATCACATACTGTCACAAAATATTAAGTATATTCATACTCATAGGTAGTCTATAAAAAACATTTGTTTGTGCCACAAACAAACTGTCTTTCAAGCAGGCGATTTATAGTTAACTGTTGTGATCCTGTAAAAATGTTAATAGAAAAAATAACTACAAACTATTTTATCTCTTCACTTGTCAAATATTATCAAAATTCATAGTTAAATATCTTACAGGAATTGGACCAATCTGTCCTTGAACATATCCATCATTATGATGGCCTGCCCTCCTGAGGAACATAAGTATATATATCCCCATCAACATTCAACGTCTGTATTTGTTGACGAATTATTTGAGTTTTTATAAACTTTTCCTGTCTTGAAGTGGTATCTCTAATCTGTAAATTTTCTTGTTTATGAATCATTCTTGTTTATATAAGAATTACAATTTAAATCATAAATTAAACTATACCTATTCTATGATTTACTTAGGATTGTTATTACTTATTAGTTATAAATAATAATTACTAATATTACAATATATATTTATTAAATACTAAATTTAGAATAAAGTACCGTATAATTTTGTTGTGCTTGGTGTAGCTCTACAAAACATTGATTTTCAATCAGTGTCAATTTCTCTGTAATAAGCAAAATATACCAATGATTAAACACAAATGATAGATATTGATTATATAGAGGAAGAATTAATACACCTTTATAATTATAATGAAACCTATATATTAGAATTATAGAAATATAATATTTATAGGAAAAACCTCACGGATAAAATCCCATATATTAGGGTGTATTGACGTTTGTGTCAACAAAGTGGAGTGAAACGATTCCAAATAATTATTGGTCCTGTATTCACGTCCAAAAATGCTCAAAATCCTTGGTCCAATTTGAGACAACCAGTATCTTTCAACGTATCCAATGACGAATGTTCTCAAATGCACCTCAATATCAGGAAACTGTTGAACATAATTAATGATAGCCCTGAAGCCATCATTAATATCATATTGAGGACAATCCAGATGGCCTCTGTGTGCAGGCAAATGTGGTAGAGCTAATACCTAAAATTGTGAAATAAAATATAAGAAAACTACTATAATGCTCTACTACTACAATACTTATACAACCATTCTCAAAACTCTGGCTGCAATAGGGCTACTTTGAAAAAGATGTTACACACTGTTCAATTTCTGCTTACTGTATCTTATGACTGCCTGCGATATGAAATTCATATTCATTCGAAGATTGTGTTGAAAATGCCATGCAAAGTTTGTACTCTTTTAACTTATATATGCTTACCTGGCAAAAATGAAACCAACAACCCATCAATTTAGTTATAGGCATTACAGTTTGAACTGCATTCATCAATGGCATTTCAAAATCTGTTATGATACACAGTTGTTCATAAACTAATGGCAGCAAATTACGGATTACGTTCAAAAGTGCTTGGTAGCTTTCTTGGTTCATTGAAATGAGGAATGCATATACCATTGGGTACTGACTGCAAAGTACAAGGTGTACCATTTACTTGATAAACTATGATTAGAGCCAATATTTATATGTACTAAAAAAGTTTCAAAATAAGACTTGCAAGAAAAAAAAACTTTATCGTAAATTAAAATTGTACGTCAGTAACTTTTTAAACCTTAATTTTAATACAATATTATTATTATTTGTAGTAAATTCTACTTACTATACTCCCATACACTATCTGGAATGTGACAAAAGCACCCTTTCTAAGTTCTGGTGCACTTTTAGGAACTGTTTTGAATGTACTATCAATTCCAGCTACAACAACAGTGCCCAATTCTGCTCGATACCTCTCTATTGTTTCCATATTGGCAAATACAACACCTACTTGGTTGCCATCAACTATCAAAGGCCAATCACTTCGGAAAAATCTGCGTTTTATAAAATATATCTGTATACTTCATCATGTAAGTGATTGATTTGTTATGAATACTATGATTAACTTTTTGCTTTTATTATTAAACTATTAATATATTTTTTTTTTTACCTAGTCGGAGGTCTTCGAACCGTGTGACTGTACTTTTCGTGGATGGGATCATTTAATATTTGTACTAAATGATCTAGTGAGCTGGGAAGAGGGGGTCGCCTACAACGTCGCTGTCTTTTAACTCTATTTTCTGTTTGAAGACATGTATAGTTTTCTGCTTCTTCAGGGTGACTACAATTTCAATTTTTAAGAGCAATGAAATGTATTATTGTTTCATGGTTATACTTACTTGACAATTTCCTGATTGTAGACTAGTCTAATAGAAGAGGATAAATTTCCAGGTGAAAGGACGCTTTGAGAAACTGCTTCTCTAAAGAATGCTAATGGCTTATTAATTGTTTCAGGCCTATGGATATGCTTCCGGTTTTATGACAGGTAACCTGGATTGTTTAAGTTAACAATAGCTGTGGCAGGGCAAAATTGCCAATCATTATGATTTTTTCTGTGACAAATTAAATATCTTTAAGAACATAAAAGATAAAGGTGATTATTTCATTTGTAGTATTAGTAATAATTAATTTTATTTTTCTAATCATAATTTTCATCAGGTATATAGACTTACAAACGGTTTCGTACGGAACTTTTTTTATAGTACTTAAAATTTAAGTTGTCCGCATAAACTTGAGATCCAACCTGAACTCCTGGAATTATGGTGTAAGTCTCAGGATTTTGTTCTACTGGAACTATGTTATTATTAATATAATATTTACAAGTATTCATTTTTATTACACAATCAAAAAAAATATTTGAAACAGAAAACCAATTATTTTTAGACAAGACAACAGAGGTTCTAAATCAATTCATCTTCATTTTCTCCGTCGGATAAGACATCATCATCATCATCATCATCAGACTCGTCACAACTTAGTGTCTCTACTTCATCAACAAAGTCTGGATATATAACTAAATTAGGTGGTTAATAATTAATTTATTTTATAACACTTATATATTTTTATATATTATATATCTTATGTTTAAATAACTAAATAAATAGGTTATTAAATGTAAAGATACCTGGTAAAAAGTAATAGTGATCTAGTAAATGTAAAGGTCTGCTGTCCACTTGTTGATCATTTATTTTTTTTATATAGTTTTAGAATTATACACTTTAACAGTTAGGTTAAGTCAAAAATGTTTTGTCAAATAAAGTCACTTGTCAATGTATAAAAAAAAAAAATTGAAATAAGTAATAACCCAAAAATGTTGCACTCACTCCATATAAATAACAACAATAGACAAACTAATATAGAACAAACTGTATCATATGATAAACTATAGTTTTTATCAGCCATTATCAATATTCTGACTTGGTTAAATCATAGATTACATTACTCTATGGGTTAAATACAAAAATATAATTTTCTGTGTTTTCTAAAAGTTTATTTTTTAAAATAAATCGAAGAACTGCATCTAGAATATTGTTTATATTATTAAATTTGTTATGTTCTAAAACTAAACACACAAACGTCGTCGTCGGTTTGACAGTTCCAAACGAGGTTAGGTTTTAGAAGATTGTACATAGTAAAAATAATAATTACTATTATTATTGCTTGAGTCGTTACACCGGCGACACATATCACACGTCGATCAAACAAGATAGGTACATACAGTGGATACCAGATGAAACAGTATTATATTATATAAAAAACGTGACATTTAAACACGCAATAGAGTGCGATTATATATATATAGATATTAGATACGTATAAATGTACTTTGTTTCTCCTTGGTCAAGTAATATGATGATCAATTTTCACTATAAAAGAGTTCTTTTATTAATTATTAAGAAACAAAATATATAAATAATAATAAACATACTATTTATAAAAGAAAATCGATTTTTCATAACTAATAACTTTCTACTTTCGAATAATACAAAATATAATAATAATTAATAACAGTAAAAATACATGTAATATCTACTTAACAGTTAATATATGGTACCTACCAGTGCCGCAATTAGGATTCTTGGGACCCTGGACACATTCAATGTCCCGCAGGCCCTGAAGTCTATGTATAATATAATATTTTTTATATTTTAGGTACCTATTCAAAAATAAATAATGATGGTGATTTTCTTTTTAAAAAAACAAAATTTTTACAAGCACTTAAAACACCGAAAATCGTGAACTTCGTAAAGCTTTACCATAAAAACTAATAATTTCCGGCAGTTAATTTTTGCATCATAGATATACATCTTAACTGGTCGCAACACATGGGTTACCGAAAAAAAAAGTTGAATAATTTGCTTGAGCGCCGCTTAACTAGATTATAAATTTATAACACTAAATTAAAAAAATATTTTAGAGGTTTTAAGAAATTGTCTTCAAATTATCACATTTAATTATTTTATAAAGTGATATTATTGGTAGGTTCAGTTTCTATTTTATAATAGATCAATAGCCAATAGGTTACCTAAATCACATTTTAGATTCTGAGCGGAGCGATGAATGTATTGGTTTTACAATGATGTATGTTTTTATATTTTTATTTATATTTTTATATTTTTGTGTCTGTCATCACGTTTTAGGACAGTAAAAGTGCTTCCATTTTCTTCAATAGTACCTTTTCTGATAGGAAAGTGAATCTAGTTGGTACTTTGGGGGGTCAAAAGTATAAATTTCCCAGTAGTTTTCACAAGCGCCGGGAAAAACAACATAAAAATTAAGAAAAAACGGGAATTTTTACGCAAAATTGGTTTTCCAAAAAATCGATTTTGGTTATTGGTGTAACTCTAAAACAAATGAACGTATATACATGAAATTTTCACTGGTTGTTAATATTTGCATTTTCTATACACGATAACATTTTCAAAATATTTTGATTTATTTTGAACTGTTTAGGGACATTTTCATTTTCCATTTTTTTTAGTTTTTTTTCTAAAATTATCAATAAAATTTTATTTGTTGGTTGCGAAAGCTTGAAAATTTAATAGAAGGCTCCTAATATGTTGTTTCAAAGGCAGATGAAAAATATTAAAAATCCTTAGTCACAATTTTTTTTTATAAGCATTTAAAGTTCAAAAATTGACAAAATATGGAAAAATCACGAAAATTAGCAAATTATTTTGAGTTAAGAATTCGTAAAAATTTTTCTTTTTAAATCTAAGATTTGAAAATGAAACACAAGATTCCTTATAAGATTATCTACCTTTATCAATAAAAAAATCTCTACCGGACAGTCAAATTAAATTTTTATGAGCGTTTGAAATTCAAATTTTTACAACATTGGATTTTCACTCGATTTCTCATGTAGCGATTTCCTTATTTTGTTGTAATTCAAAAACGAATAACTGTAGATACATGAAAATTTCACTGAATGTTTATATTAGTATTTCCTATACACCATACAATTTTGAAAATATTTTGACTCTTTTTGAGCTGTTTGCGGACATTTTCAGTTTTCAATTTTTTTAGTTTTTTTTTTTATAATTGTCAATAAAATTTTATTTGGTGGGCCAAAAAGTCTGAAAATTTAATACAAGCTTTCTTATATATTGTTACAATATCAGTTGAAAAATTTTAAAAATACATAGGCACGATTTTTTTTTATAAGCATTTAAAGTTGGAATTTTGACAAAATTTATCAAAATCTCGAAAATTATCAATCGTTGGAATTAGAAAATTATAAAATGTTCAGTTTTTATAACTAAGAGTTGAAAATTTAAAACAAAGATTCTCTTAAATAATTCATACTGTAACCAAAAAATCTAAAAAATATATAAACACACTTATTTTTTACAGACATTTTAATTTCAAATTTAGACAAAATTTCATATTTAAACCAAGAATTACGATTTTAGTTATTTTGTTGTGATTGTATAATATTATTCGTGGGTACTTGAAATTTCTAAAGTAATCTACTATATATATCTATGATAGTATCAGGGTTTGTTGTTGGTGTATAACGCGTTATAAGTACCTAATGGATATTGTGATATGATTAATTTGGAATTCATTATAGGTCAATTTTTTTTAATACTATAGATAAGTATTTAATATGTCTTATACCTAGAAGGACATAATGTCTCCGCTCAGAATCGTTTTTCTTATACAATGATATAATATCATTGAATTCAAATGTAATACCATCCATTATACAGTGACCCACTTGTAACCTACTGTACAGCAGAGCGACACCCACTTGCCCACCTTTTTTTTAAAATTTAAATCCCGGTAGTCGAGTTTTTGGCAAGTACCACAAAGGAGACAAATGTTATATATAAGTTTGCTTTGTTGTTGCCATCAACACAAACAACTTGCGAAAGGGTATTTTCAAAGCTTAAATGTATAAAAACGAAACTTCGCTCAACGTTACATCAAAATCACCTTACTCCATTAATGTTGATGGCTATAGAAAAAAATATAGCTATTGACACTCAAAAATTGATAGAGACGATAGCATATTCATCTAATGAAATAAAAAAAATACTTATTTAAAAATTGTGTTTTATTATTTAAAATATTCTTACTAGGTATAGGTAGGTACCTATTTCAAAAATAATTAGTTGTAAAATTGCTTTTATATTTAAGTTAACTCATGAATCATGGTTATGATATATATTATATATTATGATCCATATTAGTAAAAATGTAAAGTACCTATATTTAAAGAAGTATCTTAATATGTTGTTTCAACGAAATACGGTGTACATTTTTTGGGGGCCCCTTAAAAAAACTGATCCATGGGCCTTTGGTATGCCAGTCCGACACTGGAGACTTATAATAATTCACTTTGTAATTTAATAGAATGTCTATACATTTGAGGACCATTTTCGTATAGTTAAATTTGGCATGCGAACTATGAATGAAATAGAAAACCAGAATAAGTACATTGCTGATCACAAAAATTTCTGTAAAAGTACGTACGATTTACCAAAGACCGTTTAGGTACTGAGTATAGCATATAAGTTCTATGGATTTATCATAGTAAATAATATATTTTATCTATGGCTATCGTCAATTATTGTCGACATTCGTCGGCGACGATTAACAATTCTAATAATTTCAGTGAACAAAAAAATAATAAGCGATCAATATATACGGACACTTTGTTAGTACAAATTCACACATTTCGTTATGGTCAGATTATTTTCATTAAATATTTCGATACTTTCAAGTTTCAGTTCTGAGCAAGATAATGATGGATGAATATAGCCGTTTTTTCTGCGACGGCGGCACTCTAGCTAAATTTCACCGGAAGAGTCGATGTTTACGCGTAAGTTTGTTTTCATATTATTGCTATTTTAGTATTTTACATTTACTTTAAGACTTAAATTAAATATTTATTGCCCCGGACAATCTGTTAACTGGGTGACGTAGAAGCATTTATAAGTTTAATCCTAAAAGCGCCATGTATAAAATACGCGAGATTGAACAGTCCAAAGTCCGTCTTCGTTTCACTACTCCAAGTTTAATAAGTGCCTTTTTGCATAGGTATACTATAAGCCGGGTATCACCTTAGGTTTTGCGTGAAGTATTTAAAACAATATAAAGTTATCAATCTTTATATTTTATATACATAAATACATTATAAACCTCTTGTATTTTATTAGCATACTCACAAATTTTTTAATGTAGTTTATACCCTATATATGGCTAGATATTAAATGTTTTGCAAATATATATTTTACTATACCTAATTATTATTTTCCATTATCATATAATATAACAATACACTTTAAATTAAATTAGTTGTTATCAAGACAGACAGTCTTAAGACAAACTCTTTTCTGGATGTTATCAAAACGGATTATGCTTAAAAAAAATTGCACAGTTGTCGTAGTAGTCAGTTGCTAGATCAACCCGTGAGACATTAAATAATTTTTTCGAAAAATATATTTGTATTAATATGTTTATACTTCATAGATATTTTTTTATTGAAATCTTGTAAATAATTGAATTAAACAATCGGGTAAAAATCACTAGTATCAATTTTATTATATTACGTGTAAAATCACCGGAACAAAGTGTAGACTGCATTTTAAAAATTAAAAAAATATAAAATAATGTTGTAGTAGAAGCTGGAAACTGTAGTTTATTCTAATTTATAATCCAATAATTAATGTAACCGGGAATGTAACTATTAAATTCATCATTGAATGATTATTCAGAGATCACTTTGGGATAAATGCCAAACATATAAATGTAAATCAAATTGAGAATAATTAAAAAACATTTTGTGAAAGGAACAAAATTACTGCTAATATTTAAGTCTTAACTATTATTAACAAATAAATACAAATAATAGATATTTTAATAGCTTTTTACCATCAACATTCAGTGTAAATAATTTCTGATTGACTTATATATATATATATATATAAATCTTCTATAAAATAATTATTTGTATACAAAAATCCTAACAATTAAATGCAAGGATCTCATAAATTGATCTTACAACATCCTTTAAACATCAAAACTACATTTGTAAATCATTTATACACTACACCTACGACCTACTAAATAAAAATATTTAGTACAACATTTTAGTTCCCTGTTATGGTGTAGGTACTAATGTAAACAATAAATTATTATTCGAAAACACAATTTCGTATACCTATTATTATTTACTAAATACCTACAACTAAACTAAAAATAAATATATGATTACATTCTGAGTGCCTATAATATAATATTATATATGAAAATTGATTCCTTATTATGAATACTTATCGTTCACACAGACCACAAGAAAAAATCATTTTAAAAATTTAAAAATTGAAGAACACATCGTTGTAAAATGAATTCAGTCATCGATCCCCTCAGAATCTAAAATCTAAAATATATCCGATAAATTTAAAATTAACATATATCATTATTATTATAATTTCTTATTCAGCAGTATTCGGAGAAAATGATAGACTTGGAATTTTAGAATCTAGGTAGTTGGTATTATAGTCGATACTGTAAATTTGATGAATTTACTGAGTATACCTTTATGTTACCTAAAATCCAATAATCACATTTTTATTTAATGATTCATAAAATACCGAGTAAAATACAATAAGCTTTTATAAAAATATACTTGTACTTCTGCAGATATCTATTCACCATCTTAATCAATAGTTAAATTAATAAACAAAAATAGTAATTTAAATAATACCCATATCAATATCATATTATTATAATTTAAATTCAAAATCATTAACTAATAACTAATAACTATTTTGATTTTTGTCATATAAAATTTCAACGTACAAATATTGTTCCTTAACACGGAACTCTTTGATATAAAAAGTTGCATTATATGATCCG
Source organism: Macrosiphum euphorbiae (assembly GCA_949089665.1). Classification (NCBI taxonomy): domain Eukaryota; kingdom Metazoa; phylum Arthropoda; class Insecta; order Hemiptera; family Aphididae; genus Macrosiphum; species Macrosiphum euphorbiae. The sequence goes on along the minus strand of CARXXK010000003.1, from coordinate 20,885,571 downwards.
TGGATTCATCATATTGACTTTACCTAGTATAATATAATATCTATCATTTATATTCTATGGCAAATCTCAATGTCGTTGCAGACGACACAGTCGATTAAAAATTCTAAAATTTCAATAAGCAAAGCAGATATGAGTAAAAAACTTACTGCGTCCCGTATAATTTTATTTTTCATAAATCACAATATTTTAAGTTCTGTATTCTCTGAAGCGTTTCGTCATTGGCGTCACAGTTCTCACACTTTACGGATTCCGCCGAAAGAGTCGATAATTAAACTATTAAAGTAAGTTTTTTTTCATATTCTTTTGGGGCTTAATTTTACTTTCATTTTTTCTAAAATATATGGTAAAGAATAAATCATATTTCGCTATAAAAAAATAATAAAACATAAAGTATTTTAAATTTGAGTGGAATAATTTTTTATGATCATAACCACATTGCCTACAGATTATTAAGCATTAGTACAGCAGTAGTTTATAGTCATTTTTGCCCAAAAAATTACATTTAAAAGTGTCATCGTGTATTCGTGTATATAAATTATAATAATATACTCTGAGGGCCGTTCTTACAATGTCCGGTAAAGTGTCGGTTAACGCTAACCGACTAATAACAGATTTTATTACCTGAAGGATTATACGGGTTATGTGTAGGTTAAATCCCACCAAAAACATATATGTAAAATGAGAGCCAAGTTCAATACTATAATATTTGCCTTGGTTGTTGACTTCAACGACAAAAGAAGTGAGATCTAAATGGGTGCCAAGTTAGGATAATATATTGAAGCCTAAGGTGTGACTTGGCTACTTTTCATATACGAATTATTATTATAAGTACCTACTAAAACAATAATGGAAGAGTGAAGATGATTTTCCGAAGAATAAAATAAGAACTCAAAGCTTTAGAACTTGCAAATGCTATAATATATAATTCGTAGCCAAGTCAGACCTTAGGCTTCAATATATTATCCTAACTTGGCACCCATTTAGATCTCACTTCTTTTGTCGTTGAAGTCAACAACCAAAGCATATATTATAGTATTGAACTTGGCTCTCATTTTACATATATGTTTTTGGTGGGATATCATTACTTTTTGTATGTAAATTATTATAACCTAACCTAACTTAGCCATGAAGTATTCTATAAATAAAGTTTATTACTATATAATATAATTCAGTTACTAATATTAATAATAATATTTATTATAAAATATTTTCCGTTGTATATACAGAGTATAAAATGTATGTAAAATTAATATACAATTATTTTAACTCTTTTTGAGTATATTTTTAATTATCATAATTGTATTGACTGTAGTTTCTACTGTTGGGTGGATAATTCATAATTTGTAAGAATAATTATTTAATTATTTTAATTGTAATATTTAAAAAAAATAATATTAATTACATACATAGATAGAAAAAAAAGTATGTTGCTGCGTGCGGGTCGACAATATCGACACATATTCGGCTAGTCGTATTTTTGGAGCGGCGATACGGGAAAGGTAATTTAAGTCAACATTACATTACATTACATTACATTAAATTAGAGGTAATTCATTAATAAATTGAAAAATTAAACGTAATAGATAAAATAATTGCAAAATTATAATAAAATCAATTGATTAAAAAATTAAAAATTAAAAATTAAAAAATTTTAAATTAAAAATTTTCAAGTTTCTGATTTTTTCCTTTGTATTTACCTAACTAACTATCTGTATGCCAAATTTGAACTTTCTAGGTCATCTGGAACTGGGTTAGAATTTTGATCTATAGGTAAGTCAGTGATGCGGCGTCGCGGCAGTAATGCGAAAGCACTTCCCGCGGCGCCGTCGGTTCAAAACGGGAAAAAAAAAAAAAAAAAGGTAAGTCAGTGATAAAAATGACGATTTTCGGACGTTAATATCTAAATAACGGTTTGAAGTGTGTTTATGAAATTTAGAGCACATATGTATCTCGTTAGTCTCAATATATGAGCCAAATTTGACATGTTTATGTGGAATAGTTTTTGAGTTATGAGGGGGTCAAAAGTGGCTCCAAATGGTTCGTGTAATATTACACACGGTGCTGCTCGCCAGTTCTGTTAGCTAGAACTTGGCTTGACACGCTACCGCGTGTCTAGATTTAACCGGACATTGTAAGAACGGCCTTAAAAGTTTTATAAATCCACGAACACCTATTATTTTTAAATTACAACAAAATAACTATAATCGTTATTCTTTGTTTTAATAAGTAATTTCGTCCAAATTTGAACTTATAATGTCTGTGAAAATTAACTGTGTTTTTAATAAATTATTTAGTTTTTTTTTGTTAGAGTATGAACACTCACTATGAACTATTTTTGAGAATCCTTGTTTTACATTTTCAATCGTTACCAATAAAAGTTGAACATTTTATAAATTTTACTACTAAATAGTAATTTGTAAACTATCAATTTGATAATTGAAATGTCTATAAATCACTGAAAATGAGTCGAAATATTTTGAACATTATATAATGTATATTATGATAGTTTAAACATTTGATGGACATTTTAAATACCGACGGTTAATAGTTGTTGAATAACAACAAAATAAGAAAATCGTTATACGAGAATCTTATACAAATCATTGTAAAATCAAAATATTTATTGCTCCAGTAGTCCACTCTAAAATACAAGCTACACACAAGCCCGGATTAAGGGGGGCAAGGGTGGCACTGTAACGGGGCCCATCTTTATCCCCAAAATATATTTTTTTAACGCTTCCAATACATTAAAAAAAATATATATATTGAAGTAGGTACAGGTATAGATAGTAGATAAATTATTATTACTTAATAAATATTAATTATAAAATAAAATTGTTCTCAATTTTATATCATGAAAAATTACTATAAATAATGAACTGTGTTGGTAAACACAATTTTCACTATGTTTTTTTTTCTAAGTATTTTCGATTACTGATTTAACTATTAAGTATATAGGTAGTTATTAGAAAAAAATATTTAGCTCTTGTAAATTAGGTATTTCAGTTAAAAGTATTAACGCATATTATACTAAACTTTCGAGGACCATAGTTAATAAATAATAAGTAATATATTACATATTTCCATATAATATATATATATAATGTATTTTATTAAATTGTTGTAAAAAAAGGCTAAAAGGCTGAAATCTAAATTATAATTTGTTTATTTTATTATAATGGTTGACTTTTTATTAGGAATAAATGGAAGTGTTAATTTTAAAATAAAAGTGTTCTCTAAATTAGTGGAAGCATAAATGCAATAAGGGGAAAATATACATTTTGGGTTATCAATTATCACTTTTAAATGGCTTGAAACAGATTGAAAAAAATGTTTGTTTTGGTTTCGATTTATACACTGGTTTCCAATTTTTTTCGGTTTTGGTTTTGGATTTAATACCGATTTCCAATTTTTTCCGATTTTGTCATTGGTTTCAGTTTTTAAACGGTTTATACCGGTTTCTAAAATCAGTTTCAAGACCTGGACTATTTACGTTCATTCGTTTAGTTTATTAATTTTTTTGAATCGCTGGATCGAGCGTCCGATCGCTTGTGTAAAATTAACTTTCAAAAATGTCAAGATACAAAGATTTTCAAAAAAAAAATACCGTTTTTTAAATTATATTTTCGGTTTTTAATTATTATACAGGTATCCAATTTTTTCGAGTCGGTATTGAATTTAATACCGGTTAAAGTAAATTTTAAATTAAAGGTGGCTTAACAGTTTTTTGTGATAATGAATAAAAGGAAACTGAAAAAAAAAGGATCGTAAATACGCCACTGGTACTATGACGTAAGATTCACTTTGTATATTTTTTGCATAGTAAAAAATTATACAATAATATAAAGTCGTTAATATGTAATAAATAATAATACAATTATTTTGAAGTTAAAGTTGAAAGGGGGCCCACTAAGTGTATGGTGTCTCGGGGCCCAATTGATCCTTAATATCTGGGCTTGCTAACACATAATAGTTAGGTAGGTGTAATACAAATTAAACATTATACATATAAAATATAATATCCGTGACGCTTAGGTCATAAGAATATTGTTGAACATTTTACTGCAGGCTGCGTGTTATTTCAGAAATGGTATTTAATTCGTCAGTGAAGATGTGTTAACTGGGAATAAAATATATCATAAGCAGACTGAAATGTGAGGACGTTGCAGTGTTTCGAAGACCAAGTTTTATAGCAGATTTTGATTCACCACGGACGCGGGGTATGTATTTTCTTATTTTTCAGTATGTTTCTTCTTAAATCCGGGAATTCGTGGGGAGGGGGGGCAAAAGGAGCAGTTGCTCCAGGTGGCAGGGACGGCCAAATAATGAAGGGTGGAAAAAAAATGTCGTTTGTAATATAATAAAAATAAAATATTTAGTAGGATAAATATTAATTTTTTTTTTTACGAATTTGCGATGTCAATTGTCGGAATATCTAAAATCGTAATGGAATCTAATATTAGAACTATTAGGTCTAATTACTCTAATTATTGGAAGAGAACGCTGTTTGTGGACCTTGTTTTCGTAATAACCTAGTACCTACGTACTAATTGAACTATTTTTAATATTATCACTATTCACTATATATATTGACACGTAATAGCCGCCGGGGCACCGAACTGCCAGAATTATAGGTACGATATTGCCACCAGCTACCATTATATTGCAGTACTGACTACTGAGACTATGTAGCTTGTTATTCGAATATAATATCTATTATATTCCTATCTATTTGTATCTATACCATTTATTTATACAAGAAATAACGAAAGTTTTGAACTTGGTCAATTTTTAAGGATAATGTTAGTGTTATATTATATTTAAAATTGTAGACATAGTACCTATACCTATTTCCTTAGTCGTTTATCATTACAATAATTCATAGGTATTGGTATAGAATAATATCATATAACTATATAAGAGACATGAGTTTGAAATTAATAATGAAAAGTAGACATATTGTGTATGTAATAATTTATTAATTTGTATAAATTGTATCTGGTTCATGTGTTTAAATATATTGTAAAATACAATACCTGCCTAAGTGTAGCATGAGTAGATAACTAATGAGTAGATAAGCATATAGTTTTTTTTGTAAGTATACGAGTATTGTATAATGTTTGTTAGAGCGTAGCGATAATTTTTTTTTTTTGTTATTTAGTTGTAAAAAATAGGCGTATACTGAATTAGGGGCGTCATATTTATGTTTGTTTCCCCATAAATTGTCCCTTGATACAGCCCCCTGTGACACTAACTCGTATAAACAATTTGAAGCACATATAAGCGATCAACGAGTCTCTGACGTTTTTATTGATACATACCAATTCGCAAAGATAAATATGAGACATTTCTCTTCTCACATCTATCAGAGTCAGAGACTTGTCATCAATAGGTGCTCAAAACTATCGGGATGTGGACCCATTCATAGTATATGATTCAAAGTTGACACAATAAGACTGTGATCACAACTTGGAAGTATGATTGGATATTTGGATGTAGATTGTAAAAGTAATAAGTAGCTATTAATGATTTAATACATATTTAATAAATGATTTATCAGCATGTATTCTCCCGTCTTGCAAGTAGGTATCAATTTCAGCGGATCTTAATTACATTTTTAAATGTAATCTTTAATCTTTGTTAGTTTTAATATTAGAGTGATTAATATTTTTTAAAACTATTGAAGCCTATAATGATAACTACTGAACGAGCTACTGAATGAAAAAGTGATATCTTTCACACTTGTAAGACACATTTGTTGGCAACACATGCCGATGAAAGGTTTTTTTAAAAAAACAATTTTAATGATTTTTTTTAGCTTCATGTTTTTTAAAAATACTCGGACAATGTCGAGCTTTGGAGCAACTTTAGAACGTATTCAATTAATTTTATTTTGTACTTATTAGTTATTGAAACATGATATGGAGGGTAGTCCTTTTGGTTATCCAGTGTCCACAAATATTTCAATTCATAATATGAAATCCCAGCCCTGTCCCCATACTCTGATTTTAAAAGCCCAGGCCACATAAGCGCAACTAGAGGGGGCTGGGGGGGGCTTAGCTTAGGTCCCTTAATACGGCCCTGTATATCTATGGTCAGCGCATTATTTGCTTTCCATCTTTGATCCACACGTAGCATACCTAATATACGAATAACAGAACCAAAACGAAGTTGTTACTTTTAATGTTAGATTAAAAATATTAAGTTAAGAAGATTACATACGTCGTTACGTTGGTTACTTGATGATATTTTAATTATTATATAAGTTATGACTTATGATCGTCTAAATAATTACAATTTAAAAATGATTATAAACGATTAGACAAATCTAAAGAAAAAAAAATTATAATTAATCTACTAAAAAATAAAAATATCTATATATTCATTATTAATACTTAAAGTATAACAATATATATGCAATACGCAGTGGCGTATTTTCATTTTTTTTCTGGGGGTGGTCCAATAATTCCAACATAATATAGATAGGTACAGTACCTATAGTAAGTAACTGATACATAGAAATAGTTTTTAATAGATTATAAGAATAAAAAATAGTTGTTTTATTATATTTTATAATTTTCAAGTACAAAATCCAAGTGTCTTTTTTTTTACAAAGTTTTATTTTTTTATTTGAAGACATATTTATTCCAATTCCAATTTCCAAACAATAAATAGATACAAATAATTTATAAATTATACAACTATAAAAAAAATAAAAAAATAAATTTGATGCCATTTATTAAATAATTATGAAATGTTAGGTTTTGTCAAATCTGTATTTACACCTATCACAAATGAGAGACAATAATTATTCTCATTACACGTTGACAATTAATATTATTTCCATAGCAGTTTAATAATATTATGTTGTCAACTTCGTGTTAACACGTAAAAATAATGAAAGGTTTAAATTATAGTATAAGTAAATATCACTCTGCTAATCTCTGAACAGAAAATAAATACTAAGTAGGCAAACATGGTTCTAAATGAATACTAATTGTCGGCCAGTTGACTCCAAAAATTACATTAATGTTTTATGTTATTATAAAAAATAATAAATTCTTTACTGCTCACATCGGATCAATGAGCTATTATTATTATTTACTACCTAATTTACTAGGTATATATTTAATTTGTACTTACATAAGTAATAGATCTAATATATTTTATTGAAGAAATAATATTCAAATACTTGCACTCGTAGCCGATGCGGCGATGCCGTCGTTCGGTAACAAAATACATACATGAAGTATTTAGTAAATGATTCTACGACAATTGCCGTGTTTACAAAGCAAAAATTTAAATAGATAAATAATAGCTACCAGCTATACTGTCCTATAGAAATAGTTCATTGGAGAATGATGTGCGTCGTCAATTTCTTGCGATAAGAATGTTTTGACTTTTTTGAGAATTATTGATGTTTATCTAATATGGGTATTTTATAAAGTGTAATACTACAATACAAGGATAAGTTTAGTTACACGGGTTTTTGAACGTTCGGTCGTTGGCTAATTTTAAACTATATTTCATATAAATATTTTGTTCACGGGAAAAAACCTTGTCTGCGTGTGCTTACATAAATATCGGGGTCTGCAAATATGTAAAACTTTTTTTTCTTTTTTTTTTGAGAGATTCTGGGGGGGGTCCAGTACCCCTGGACCACCCCCGTAAATACGCCACTGGCAATACGAAAAAAATAAATGAAAACTAAAATGTTATCTCAGGAAAAAATTAATTCAAGAGTGAAAGGGTTAAAATATTCAAGTTTGATAATAGGTTAATTCAATCTAATATTAAAAGTAACAACACTA